>CM032667.1:47364485-47453206 GCA_019095985.1 Streblospio benedicti
ATTTTATTGATAGTTGACAGGACTATAATTTTCATTCTTAATGTACTTTACAATAAGAAAATTCAATTGAAATTGGAATTTTGTGATGTTCATATCTTAAGACTCAAGTTGTAAAGTTGATGCAGGGCCAATATTTACCCACTTGTGGTTTCCATGGTTACAAAATAAGCAATTGTAATCTACGGAAGATTGCCCCCACAAAACCTCTATATCTCCCAAACGGCTGGTACTGATACTGTTTGTCTATTTTTTCCACAGAATGCAATTGTTTGTAGCCACCTGCTGGTTTTAGACAGGAACAAAGATTAGAAAAGAAATGTATGCTCTCCTTGCGGTAGCAGCGATGCTTACAGTCGTGCCACATCGTAGACCTGCTTGGTGAGGGTGACCGTGTGGCCGAGCAGCGTCAGCCCCAGACTGAGGTGCGCCCACTGCACCAGGTCCCCGAGAGGCCCGCCCGACAGGATGCTCACGTTCCCCGCAAAGTCTGTGCCAATCAACATTCCGGGCATCACCAGCACCTACAAATAGGACATAACTGTGAAATAAGATAGTTTCAATATCTACATGCAGATGATAGAATGGTGCAAGCACGGTAGTGGTACTAGGTTTAACACGATTCTATGTTTTATTCCCATACATGTAGGTGCAAAAATAAGATGTAATGATTGAACACACTATGAACACTATGAAGAGATCTGGGGGGTGTTGGGGGGGATCGTCCCCCAAGAAAATTTTGGAATTTAGACCCTTTTTCATAGTGTCTGAGGCTATTTCAAACAGAAAAATAACCTTAAAACCCATATGTCATAGCAAAGCTCAGTTTCATTCAGCGTTTGACCGACGAACAATCCCTCCAATACATTGGAGACAGTTGCCTCCCATGGCTCATATGTAGCTATGGCCCTGTTGTAGCATTAGCATATGTGACTTTATGTCTGATTGTGATCATTAGTAATGCTCGTATAATAAAAAAAGTAGAAATAAGTATGAGATACTTGTAATGAATAGCACTTAAATTTTTGTCAATTGACATTTGTCAATAAAACCTTTCTTTGTTTTGCAAGTTTCATACGACTATGCTTGCGCTTCTTTCTTTTTTCCTCAAAACCAAAAGGATGACCCCTGCCAATGGTCTTCATTTTGAAAGTGGAATCACCCCCCATTCACTTCTAAGTTTATTTTTGCCGTCATGGCCCCCCATGGCTTCCCCCCTGAGCTAGCGTCCCTTAGACTCAATATCTGCCGGTGACTCATTAGTCCAGAGTGACTGCCCCACCCCCCCATGACCTCAAATTGACCCCCCCCCCCCCAATATCTGCCTGACCCCCCACCCGCCCCCCACCCCCCAGCAAATTGTAAATGACCGGGCCCTAAGGACAAATCCCTAGGATTTTATGACAAAATTAAGACTTAGGAAATCTTGGACGAGTATGATTGCTGAAGATTTGAAGGCATATGGAACTTAAAGATCGAGATGGCAAATGGTAGTGAGGAGGAATACCATTGCTGAAACTTGAAGGCATGGAATTTAAAGATAGAGATAGCAAATGATAGACATATGGAGAGAAAAATTGTGAGCAGCCATAAGCCAGACCAACTCCATTTATTATTATTTTTACCTCAAATTTTATTGCATTATGCGTATATGAAGGAAGATGGATATAGGCTTTTGCTATTTTATTTCAAGGCTAGCTCTCGGCGGTGTGCGCTTGCTTATAACAGAAGTCAGCATCAGACTGGCGTGTGTTTTGGGTGCCGCTTTCTATAGATAGCGGTGTTCTAATCTGTGGACTTAATCCATGTCCCCACAGTATTATTTATACCGTGCCGTGTTACCCCTTGAATGGCCACACCATTATAGCTAGTGCTCGATTTTGATATGTATGTAAACAATGCTGACTACTCAGCGAGTCTTTCTTTTGGACCACAATGCTCCCTATTTAGGTCCTTTATGGTTGTTATCTAGCCGTGATTACTGGTTTGTCACCCTGGGTGACAGTTTTCATTTTAGAATGACAGAATTAATTAGAGAATAAGAATGTTCATTTACTAGAAAACCATACACATACATACAACATGAAAAGTACAATGTGAAATCAGTTAGAGGCTTACATTGAGTTTGCGTGTGCCGTACATGTCGGGCTCGAGGTGCCGGCGCCACTCGGGGTGGAGCGTGCGCATCGTGCTGGCGATCCACGTCCACGCCGGGTCGTCTGCTACCAGCGCCAGCACCACAGACACCGCGCCGGCAGACACCGCGCTCGTCTGCGGGGACAGCAGGTCACATAAATTTGTATGAAATGCATATAATAATATTGCCTCAAGGGACAAGTTGTATCAGATATAACATATTAAAATTTGGCTGTTACAGAAATTTTCATACATTAAATATGCAAATTTTGATTCATTTTTATTACCAATAGGTGTTTTAGAATGACCAATGATTTAAAATTACCGCGAAATACATGTATTACATAAATGAAGAAAGTGTCTGATATTTGTGTCATTAAACTTGTTATTTTTATGTAGTGGGCTATTATGTAAAGATATGTCTCGCTGATCCCTAAATGATGCTTGACTGAAAAATTCAGAAATCTGACATCATGACCCCCTAGTGTTAGTATGAGGCTATTGCCATTTTTCACTTGCCTTTGATCAAATAGGTTATAATACAATGGATGACAAACTCATATTGTAAAGGTTTGTCTTTATTTTACAGTGTATTTTAGGGTTCTTTAATAAATGATGTTAGGTGCAACCCACTTCTGTTTGAGGCTCAGAAGAGGGAGAATCCTGTTTAGTTTATTAAATAAAACACATAGAACTCCTATCCTCCATTAACAGTTCACAATTACAAGCATTTCAATACATTGAAAGTAGTATATACCACAGTAGGTTACCCCAGATAAAATATTATAGGTCACCTGAGATGAGTAATAATGGTAATGCTAAGACAATCAGGTGGTGTTCAGATCACTTTTCCCTAATGGAACAACTTCCGACCATGGACACATTTTTTCTTGGACTGTCATGTCCCCCCAAGTTTTAAAAAAGCAAAATTTTATTTGGTGACCCCAGATGAACAGAATGTATTAATCTGCTAACATGGTAACGCTAGACAATCAGGTGGTGCCCACTTTTCCAATTGAACATCACTTTTTGCTCCGTAATTTTTCTCCTCTTTTTCTTAGACATGTTTTTTGTCTTTTGTCTCAAGCTTTCATGAATGCACTTCAAATTTTGTTCTAAACATTAGAATAAGTAAAGTGTGCATTTAAAATAAGTCATTAATATAAAGTTGGATACATTGTCAATTACTTGTAAAAAAAACGTTTTTTTGAAAGTTTTAACTTTTAACTAACTGTGACATACTAGAAGATTATGCTCTTAATATGAACTGTGTATATTTGTCGTGTATAAACTTGTATTTATGTTAGTGATTACTGTATTTTGTAGTACTATAGTTGACAAGCACTTGTGGGAGAGTCAGTTGTAAATAAATTACCGAACAAAGCCAAACTTACGTTGTACGCGCATCTTGCCGATATCTGTGGTACTAATGTTGGCAAGCTGCTAATGTCTACAAATAAAAATGCATCAATCAAAATTAGATAACATCTTATCCATGGAGGATTAGGGGCAAAACCCATAGCGACATACAGCAACCATACGGCAAATATAATACTGGGGGTTTATGATCCCCGTACCGCAAATCTGCCATACGGCAACCGTACGGCGGCCATCCATTGCTCTGGGTTTTTACACTTACAGTTTCACTGTAGGTAACCTTCACATAGCCAATATGCTTAAGCCGCACATCCCTGCATGGATTATCGAATCTTCAACTGGGGGTGGGGGGAGGTTCTTGTTTTTATGTTTGCCACAAACAATTGCTGATTGCTGATAACAAATGGCTGTAGTTCATGATATTAAAAGAAAATGTTTGTAAAGCAAAGCAGCTAAACATTTTTGCAACAGTTACTTTTTTCATTTTCATAAATCAATTGCAATTTACGTAAAGGTGGGCCCATTTCTGAATTTTTAGACTTGATGAAAACCACCCTTGGAATATGCACAATGATTTGCCCACATTTCATGGTGATTGAATGTATGGTTTATGAGTCTATAAAGATTATACATACAAACAAACAGACAGACAGACATTGCTTTATATATAGAGAGAGCGATTAAATACTTAATACAATGCTGATATTTTATCCTAGGGGGGGGTTCACACTATCGCGATTAGTACGGACGTGCCTCGAAACTCGGTGTCTTTTTCCACATTTTTGGTATATTGCTGGGTGTTTTTTTCACATTTTTAGTATATTTAAGAAAATAATGATATTCATTATATTCATTCTTGATATCTACATGTACTAGAATCTGAGTTTGATATATTGGTGTGCCACCTTTTTCTCCGATATTGGTATATTGTGGGTCACTTTTTTGGAAAAATAGGTATATTGGTGGGTGCCGTTTTCAACCTGTCCGAGGCACGTCCGTACCCATTTTCTGACCAAGACCCCCCCCCCCCCCCCCGAGATTTTATCACGACGCCGGACAAACCCATACACATATCAGTACAGAAGTGATCAAAAGTACAGTCTGTTTCATAATCACAGTTCATGAACGCGAGTGGTTCATTTCTAGCTGACTAAACATGTAACACATACATTTGTGAGCTGCGTTTGTGAGATGCACATGCTGCATTTTGATTGGTCAATAAGCATTTGTGGACGGAGCTCGGATTGGTCCATGGAGATTGAATTCAACTGACCGTGTGGCAGCTCGAGCGGCTGGTGAGCGAGGACGTGCTGAGTCCACAGCAGACGACACTGCAGCAGAAGGAACGTGACCGTGATCACGAGCAACAGCTGGGCCGCACCACAGCGCCGGCGCCAGCGCCACGCAGCCATCAGCTACAACACAGCCTCATTATACTTCATGCTTAATCAAGCGTTTGTGGTTATTACTTTTCTAGCTTTTCCTATTAAACAGCCCCATATTCAATTTACTAGTTATTTATTCATCTATTATTTTGTATCTTTTTATTGATTTATTAACTTGCCAGAAGTACACCGCTTCTGCTATTAAATAAAAACTTTAACAAATTTTATTTCAGATAGGTTCCATGTGCTATGTCCATGATAATGTATTGTCAGACAGTTTCCGCCAGCAGAAAGGGGTTTCGGACAGTTTCAGCCTCGTTTCCGCCACTTGTCCAGCAAAAAAAGGTTTCAGAGGGTCTGAAACACAACCCTGTAATAAACCAGTTTCTTAATTGGATTTTCTGCTGATTTACTAGTTGATTCAACCTATTCCATTAATAAAGTCTATCTAACCATTAAAAATAGACATTAATAGAGTCAATATAATGCATCTTGCCACAGCAAGATATCATCTATCAATTGTAGATGGATGTGCTCTGAACATAACCCTAAAATGATGAAGATGATAAAATGCAGTGCGTTAGTTTACATTGACAAAGATTATAATTAAAAAAATCATAAGATAATGTATATTTTGATCATTGCTATTATCATGTTTATAAACAAAAAAACTGCTAAACACTAGATTGAGAATATCTATACTTTAATAAATCAAGCCAGTTTTACACGGGTTTAGATTATGGGGTTATAATACACATGTATGTCATGTTTAATATGTGCTAGCCCCAATTGGAACCGAAAGCGCAGTCTTCGACTTACAGGCATCCAGGTCTAAATATGTGCAACGTGTGTGAATACAAACAAACCAGGCTGAACAAACACAAGATATATTCTGTACTTACTAATTGTAAAACTAGAAGCAGGTGTCATAAGGATATCCCAGCATAACATCCCATATATTACAGTACTCAACATGCATCACATACCTTGTCGTTATCAATAGCTTGTGATGTTTATATTTTTGAGTGAACTGACCAAACATTAACATGATTTATGACTATCTGTGGTGTCAGTCTAATAAGAGCCGTTTGCATTGTGTTATAATACCGAGAAGACTACAGATTTGCAGACTGTCCAGGTGGTGAATGTCCGCTTGACGTTCGTTTGCATTGTGACCTTTTTCTTCTCGGCGCTCACTGTATCACTGTATCTCTGTCACCTGAAACCTAGACTTGATTAGCTGTTGTCATGCATCACTAATATGACTTGTTAAGAGTCCACTCTATTTTGTTCGTCATTATTTACTCGCAACTCTGCTCACACATTTCCGTCGTTTTTCGTCTGCCTACAATAGAATAGAATAGAATTTTATTTCGCAATTAAGCGCCCCCTATGGAGCAGTATAAATTGAGAATAAAAAATAAACAAATCCAAATACCAAAATACATATGGGTATACATAAAAGGTAATACATCAAATGAAATACAATGCAAATACATCAGTTAAAATACAAGTACAATGCAAATACATTGCATCACAGATAGATTACATGAAATAAAATGTATATACAATACAAATACAGGATAAAAGTATTATAATTGCACGTATAATCCATACACACATATATAAAAAGATTTTATATACACATAATTGTACATATAAAGGTTTGTGGATACTATTAAATGGATTGGCAGCAGTGCCGCTTACCGATTATTGTATAACGTACAATTAAATAAGAAATGTGATTCGTCTTCACTGTAGCAAAACTGCCTACAGTAAAGGAGTGGTCACAAAGTACAGAGGAGGGGGGAGGGGCGTGAAACAAAATCATGGTGCTCTAGGGAGAGAGGGGGGGCAAGAAAATAACATGTAGGCTGGGAGGGGCGCAATTCTTTCAATACTAACATAAAGATTTACAGCTTTTGTCGCGAATTGGGACAAAGAATTCATGAATTACACTAGTATAGCTGAAAGCAGTCTACGAGCATTTATCATTTAACTTTAGAACACAAATAAAAACATTATTAATTCTGCAAGATTTTATTCTTTATACAATCAGTTCCATGGCATGACATGGCTTAATCTTTCAATTCTATTGCAGCGTCAGCAGTTGCAATGTTTCTCAGCCGCCTTCTTTGCAGCCTTCTCTTGTCTTCCCTTCTTTTGTCTCTTGCACTCCTTCTGCCCCAGCTTGATCATTTTATTCTCTGCAACTCTTAAATCCATTGCATTGAACTTTTGTTTGATCATACCAAATACATATTTCACATTATTAGCATGCTGATCAGCAGAGAATTACTGACTTATAAAATACTGGCCAACTTGCAAATTTGAGTGCTTTATACATTTTGGCTACTGGGGTTCAATTTGCACTTGCCACTCTGGAGATTGCCTTTTCTAACATGATTTGGGTGAGAACACTTGGAAATTAAGCCGCTATACAGTGTGGATTCGACCGTTTCTTACTTACCTTTCGTGAGATGACAGCCCTTGTATCCTTACAATAATTTGCAGCCTAGCGCGGATAAATCTTTCCATTCATCAGAGGTGCGTGGCCAACAGTAAACTGCCATAATGTCCATAGAAATGCACATATATCGATCATCTTTTCACCAAAATGTGAAGAAACCATTTCCAGTTTACCCCATTCCAAATTTCTCCAATGTTTTGAAACCAACCATCACATTTCCAATGCTTAGAAACTCTATACAGTTCGCAGTGAATGTTTTTTTTTTTTCAACAATAACGTCGAAGTAAATGCATCCTAGTAATATGAAAATAATTGAAAATATCTAATATATGTTTTTGGTAATGATTTATATATCATGATAAAGCTCATAGGCGCCCTCAGGGTAAAACGACCCACCCGGTTTAGGCCGACGTGAAGGAGATAGCCCAAGGCCGGTTTGAGTACCCCACTCAGGCTAAGACAGTGACATGCAGGGAAAACAATAAATAATCAATATGTATTAAAGTTAATATGTAAAATCATAAAAAAGAAGAAAACATTATCTAAATACCTGCATTTCATAAAAAATAAATAAACTACTTTTCTCAGAAAAAGAATGCACCAGCTAGAGAGCTTCTAGAGACATCCATTTAAAAAAGATTCTGTGGGAGCAAGCCCCAGACTCCCTTAGCTATACTTACTGTCTACGCCACTTGCAACTGCGCCTTTGGCGCTCACTTCTAAGGTCCTTGCTTTAACGCTCCCCTTTTCAGCAACTTTGAATTTTGCCAATGCCTTTTGAATATCCTGCCACTTATAACATTAGGCTAGTGCTCCTCTTATTGCCCTCGCCAAACTGGCTAGAGGAGTTTGAAATGAGGGTAACTCTCTGTGATCACAAATCTGCTGGTATTCTTCTATAATTTCAAATGACTTGTTGATGTATATGACATCCTTTTTGCTCCCAAACTTCTCCACCTTCAACAACTAAATCTTCATTTTTTGTCATCTATTGATATAGATAAAGCCCTTCTATAGCTGTATCACTGGGGGAGGTGGCGTCCCTGCATAAGATGTTTTGGTGTGATAGTTTATCCTGGTTCTGTCTGATAGTATGCAATAGAATAATTTATAATTGGACGGGGGGGGGGCATGAAAAAAACATACAATGTGCCGGGGGGGGCATGAAAAAATACTGGAATGGATAGGGGGGGGAGCACGAAAAAAATGGCGAGAAAACTATTTCTCTTTACACCCCCCTGCATTTAATGACCACTCCCTACCTAACTAATGTAGCGTCACTGCCATATTAAGACCTGTTCGACATAAGACATGTTCGTTTGGTGTCTGGACGTATTGCCGGTGTGACAGAATTGCCGGTACATATTTTTCACCGGCAAAACGTCTAGATTTGAATTTTAGGTCCATCTGTTTGATAGCTTGGACGTTTTGCCGGTGAGACAGTTTGCCCGTGATGAATTGATGACGTATGTTGTTGTATGTAAAACCGCATCCCGTGTAAAGATGCATCTTTGCATATTTGCATGCATCTTTGCATATATAAAAGTGAATCCTTATTTTGGTATGTGATTTTACACGTACAAAGTGTAAAAGTGCTTTTTTCATGATAATCCGCATATATCAACAAGTAACACTAATTTTGTCTGAGACTTTTCTGTCACCAGGTGGCAGCACGTGACAGAAGTGGAAGTCGGTCAGTGTTTGTTGTTGCATATAGTCTGGTAGCCAAAGTCCTGATTTTGGCCTAACCGGGAAATTCTCTGATATAGTTTTTTTCTCTCCAGATTATTTGTCTATGGGGTCTAGGTCTTCAGTTCCATATGGGTGTGGACCTCTCACCCTTGAGCGTTTTGAGAAACTCAAGATGGCAGCCAAAATAAGGAAAATATTTGGCTATGGGGCCCAAAATGTATGTTGTAGGCATGATAGAAACCCAAATTTGGTAGCTAAGATAGGTAGGGGGGTTAAGAATCCATCTAGATCATTGCCAACAATGTTGAATAAACAAGAAGTGCAAAAATTTCAAAATGGCTGCCAAAATGGGTTTACTTGGCTATCGGGCCAAAATCCTGAGTTATAGTGGTGACAAACATAGATTTGGTGACTAGAAGAAGGGTTTTTGAGGATGAGGAATCCATCTATGCTACTTTCAGCTATATAGAATAAGTAGGGAGTGAGAAAAATCCAAGATGGCTGCCAAAATAGGGTCCCTTTGGGTAGTAGGGCATAAACCTAAGTTATAGTGATGTTAGAAACACAATTTTGGTGTCTAGAATTATGTTTATGAGGATAAGGAACCCATCTAATAATAATTCATACCGCTGTTTGAATGATCCTTGTGTCAAGCCAATGTAAGTCTCCTTGCTGTTGTCATTTCTTTTCACTGTTGCCTGATGTACGGTGACTCGTCGAGGCACTTACCTCCCACAGCGCATGAGGTTTTTTGTCTGCAGTTGCATATACTTGTGGTGTTGGTCGTTGAATTGTTTAGTTTGTTTTAGTTTAGATGTAATCGAGTAGAACATAGTGGATGATCTTTTATGGTGGAAATTGGTGGATTTGTTTTTCGATGACGCAATTGTACATGGGAGGTTGGGACGGCGATATGCTCAGCCCCCCCCCCCCTCCCAACCCGACCCCTTGTTTGGTTATTGTCTTCTATATTATAGCATACCCAATATGCATACCACAATCACTTGATATGGATGTAGGTTGAAGACCATATTTCTTATCTATGTGGATAATACTGCCTTTAATGGTAGATTTCATTGAATTTACATCAATCTTGAGGATTAAACATGAAGCCAAACTTAGCTTGTGCGAATTTGTGCGACCGCAAGTGGCTGAACAAACCGTGAGACAGAACAATTTTGAAAGAAGCTCTATAAACCTTGGACATTCGCTCATTCCCTGCACGTACTTAGAATTATGTATTACATTTTGTCTATGCACCATTATCCAAATTAGATAAACATCTCTTCAAAATTCCCTCTGATTTTACCAGGTGTCACCTCACAATTTACCGTGATCCACTAGAAACAATCAGTTTTATCCATAACAGTCAACCCGGGGTGCTTGAATTTGCGCGTCGCCAGCATGGATTGTATGCAAGAGGAATGTTCTGCTAATCCAATAATTGTAGGTATTTCATAATGAAAAAAAAAAACTTTAATAAATGTAACTACTGTCTGCCAAACGTAAAATGCCGTACCTGCCGTGATATGTGCGTTGATATACTACTTCAAAATATAAAAACTGATTTATACATATTAAATGTAGACTGATTCATGTCATATTAGTCTGTATGCTCCCCGGGGACTTGAGAAGGACATAGTGTGGCAAGGATGCCAATGACCTGGTGTAAATATGTAAAGTCGCAAGAGCATGATAACAGATAATTGCGACTGCAAATAACCACCTTTAAATAACCACATTTCATAACATTGTATGTATGACCACTGGGCCATTATCTATATACGCTTTGACGCTTTGATTGCACTCTTTAATACACGTTTCCTATTATTACCAATGGACTGAAAGTATTAGAGTCCGCGTCAACAGTATGAAGTCCCATGGCATGTATTTTGCCAGTGCAAAGCATGGCTGAAAAAGCCAGTAATATATACATGTGCTTCTCACAATATACGTGCCCTGTGTATAGAACTGCTAAATGTGATCCTTTTACATGAACATTGATTGACCATTAGACCCACACATACACACACACACACACACACACACACACACACACACACACACACACACACACACACACACACACACACACACACACACACACACACACACACACACACACACACACACACACACACACACACACACACACACACACACACACACACACACACACACACACACACAAAATAAACAAACAAACAGACAAATAAACATTGTTGTACACTTCAATTTCTACCATATAATAATTATAGAATAACATGTCGCCAAAGCGGGTGAACCCAATTTTTGAATGGTCATCATTGTTAGCAAAAGAAGCACATTGTTTAAACGCCTGTTGCTGGCGTGTGACGAGCTTTAGGCACCGTGAGGCGTACAGGGCAGCAAGTTGGCAGTGAGTAATCATAACCACTTATATATAGGAACTCACATTGCAAGAGCTTCGGAAGATGCCAGTAGATTACAAGGTGCACTTCATGGAGAGTTATTGTTGGACAAATATGGAGAAATGTCAAGAGCGCGGCGGCGGCGGTGGCGGCGGCATTAGACTGTGGGTTGGAGCCATATTTGTGCAGCTCGCAGGAATGCGGCTGATTCAGTGAGGCGCTCACTCTATTTTGAGATACACTTACAAGATGAATTTGTATCCTTTAGCATGAGTTTATGCTAATGTTGTATTTTCTTTCCGTTGTGCACTACGCGGGCTAGGAGCAGTACTGAGCTGCATCTGGCGGCCACTGTTGTGGAATAGCTGTGCATATTTGTGAACAACACTGACTCTTGCATTTTATGGATTCGCGGGATAGCCCTGGATTTCGCTTTAACATGGGGTTTGTACGTATAGTTCATATTACCTTTGTTGTTATATGTAATCGAGTAGAACATAGTGAATGATATTTTGTTTGAATGGTGGAAATTGGTGGATTTGTTTTCGATGACGCAGTTGTACATGGGAGGTTGGGACGGCGATGTCCTCAGCCCCCACCCCACCCCTCACACACATCGTCAGTCTACGGGAGTCTCTTGTACACTGTGCATACAAAGTGTATTGGGTGTTATAATTGTATGATCTGATGTTTGAATTAGAACGGATCTAAATTGAATTTTTATTGCTGATTCCTAAAGTCTAATCATAATTATTCTAGCAATAACACTTTTCGCGTTATTGGCCACCAACGCTACGTAGAAAGGGAGCAGTTGTGTTTTCAACTCTCCTTATGGCATCGTGGAGAAAGTGGAAAGTGGGCGTGGCATCGATGAAATAATAAATGATAAGCCGGCTTCAAAGTAGAAACATTTCCAGTTGTTTCCAATTCTTAGTATAAGTGCTGGCCACTGCCGTGCCCGTATTGAAAAGTGATGATAATATACAATACAATACAATACAATACAATACAATACAATACAATACAATTTATATAGCATAAATTCCATTAAATGTTCATGTACGCTTGTAGGCCTCCTTAAACAAATGGTGCTTTAGTTGTGATTTAAAAGATACAAGAGTTTTGGATTGTCGAATGGACAGTGAAAGTTTATTCCATAATTTAGGTGCTGCTGTTTTAAATGCTCTATTACCATATGACTTGGTGCTTGATCTAAATTCTTTAAGCAATTGATTATTTGATGACCGCAGTAATCTAGGTGGTGAGTATGGTTGTAAGAGTTCAGACAGGTGGCGCAAGTCCAGTGAGACATTTGAAAGTAAGTGTTAGAATCTTGAAAATTATGCGTTGCTTTTCAGGGAGCCAGTGCTTTTCAAAACGGGAGTTATATGATCATGCTTTTTCGTTGGAGTCAGGATCCGTGCAGCAGTGACACGCTGTAGACGTTGGATTTGACAGTTTTATTATTATAATGCTAATGAAGACAAATTTTCCCGAATGATAATGATAATGAAACTTTTCATCATTATTTACAATGGTGAATAACAATAATGAAACAAAAATAATGAACCCAAGTCTGGCCTGGCATTGCAACTGTACGACCAGATCGCAATCGTTGTCAGCTTTATTCGTCTGTGATATCCGTGGGGCCTGTTTCACTAAGATTTTTACGTCTACGTCCATGCTGAAACGATATCGTTACGTAATATTTTTCAGTTTCACAAAACATTTTTGTTTGTGTTTTCGTCAAAACTTGACGATCTTCGTTGATTTTTCTCACTCGTAAATGGCTGCGAGAACCGTAAAAGAGTGCCGTAAGTACAATAAATTCATGACAGAGGCCACCAAGAGACCAAGAGAACATCAAATAATTGGCGATTTGTGTTATTGTGTGTGTGTGGGGGGGTAACGAACAAAGAGAACAATGCTTCACGTTTGTGAACCATTAAAATTACAAAATGATGGGCCTTCATCAATACCTATATGACTTAAAACCTTCTGTGACGACCTTTTGAACAAGTTTGAAGCAGTTTATGGTGGTATCAGATAAAATACAAAAAAGGAATACCATGCCCCTTTGTCCCTCGATATCTGGTCTGAACTGGTCACGGTCAAAATGTACTTATACGGGTGCAAGGTCGCCTGGTCATCTAGAAGCGAACTGGGTACTGAAGCAAGTTTTTAGTCAAGCTGGTTGGGTTTACACACTGTTTGGGTTGACCTCCCCAAATGCCCACGTTTGTGGACCATTACAAAATGTCTATCCTCCCTTTGGTTAATGCCGTGATGCACCAGTTCTTTTTAACAACTGCGGAATCATGATATTTTGATATTAATTGACGTGTTTTTGCGTGTGCATGTATCACTATGTAAATCACTATCAATCAGACATATGTCTAAACTGTCAATTTGCATGCACGCTTTTTATTTGATTTCTTTTAAATTATACATTATCAGATACTATAAATTCTAACATTGTAACTTAAACCCCTTTCACAAAGCGCGTAGGCCGCCACAGTCCTACGATTTTCGTAGTATGCGTATTAAGCGTAATGAAATCATAGTAACATCGTGACATAAAACAGATCTTGCGGCGAGACCTGTCACAAAGGATTTGTTATATCTACGATTGATTTATGCTCTTCAGTTGTATAATCGTGGTAATGTCGTGCTCTAGACATAAGACTCTCCTATGTTCGTCCTACGCCCGGCCTACGACTGCTATGATTTTGACATGTTGCAGCCAACCTACGACTGTTCTATGACGTACCTACGTTGGTTCTGTGATACGCCCACGTCAGGGGCATAGGGTGCACAAGAGAACGTGTTAAATCGTAGATCAAGCATAGGACGGTCATACGTTCGACCTACATCTATCATAGGACGAGCATACAAATTTAACAACATGAGACGCTGAAAAATCATAGTAGAATCGTATGCCAACCTTACAACAGGTTCACTACAATCTCAGGATCATCTTGGGCGTGATGCACCTTTCCATCAGTCGTAAGTCCGTGCATAACAGAAACGTAAATTTTGAACATGTTCAAAACTCTACGACAGTGTGTTAAACCCCCTTCACAAAGCGCGTAGGCCTCCACAGTCCTACGATTCTCGTGAGCGTGAGAAGCATAATAAAATCATACGATCGTCGTGACATAAAAAACATCTTGCGTCCGGACCTGTCACAAAATATATGTTGTGCCTACGATTGATTTATGCTCTTCAATTGCATAATCGTGATAATGTCATATTCTAGACGTAGGACTTTCGTGTGCCCGGCCTACGCCAGGCCTACGCGTGTGTTATGATGTTGACATGCTCCAAACAGGCCTACGACTGATCTATGATGCGCCTACGTCGGTTCTATGGTTTAACCCACCATCTTCGTGGGCGCCGTCTATGACGTCTAGCCCTTATCATAGCACCCAATATGATCACATTCATTTCCTGTTGTCTATGGAGTTGTAACCTTAAAAAATTCTCCTGGATTCTCCCATGTGGATTTGCCATGTTTGAGTTGAAAAATGCGAGTCTCCTGAATGAACCAAGCTTTTATAGCAAGAATTTTGTTATGACTGCTCTACGATTGTCGTAAGAGAGAGAGAAAGTCGTAGGATAGTTGCACAGCACTCGCAAGACGGGCATAGGATGCATATAGAAATGTGGAAGATCGTAGAACAAACATATGATGGTCATACGATAGCCCTACATCAGCCATAGGACGGGCATACGAATTTAAGTACATACGACATTCTAAAATCATAGTAAAATTGTGTGACAAGCCTACAACAGGCTCACAACAGTCTCAGGAACATCTTGGGCGTGATGCACGCTTGCCATCAGTCGTAGTCAAGTGCATAACGGAAACGTAAATTTTGAACATGTTCAAAACTCTGCGACGGTACCTTACGACGGGTATTTTCAGCGTAGGATGCTACAAAATCGTATGACGAGCGCAAGACTCTCGTACGCATTTTGGAAGTTTTTATGCATTTCTGTCTTAACTACGTCGTAACCAAGGCCTACGCGCTTTGTGAAAGGGGTTTTAAGACGGGTATTTTCAGCGTAGGATGCTCAAAAATCGTATGACGATCGCAGGATTTGCGTACGCATTTTGAATATTTTTATGTACTTTTGTCTTAAAGCCGTCCTAACTGAGGCCCACGTGCTTTGTGAAGGGGTTTTTAGTAACAAATTGTGAGTTAAGTCCACGTGTGTCCATTTAGTGATTTAGTGCTCAGATTAAGAGTGTAAAGCAGAAAGAAAAATGTGTGTCAGGTATATTTAGGCATGAGTCTTGATTTTTTAAGACGATTTTTTTTCTTCCACAATGGCCATTTTACATAACTTGCACCCTCAACCACTCACCAATACCCCCATCAAGCATTTAGCCCCCACCCAATGCAACTAGTCCTGTTTGCCTTAGCACATATCCAGGGTTCAATCTCGTTTATAGTACTGTTCATTGTTGATTCTTACAGCTACGGAATTTACTGTTCTTATATACGGACCTTAGAAAAGGGTTAGTGAAACGCCCGTAAATACATTCAGATCGTTCACGTAACCTCGTTGACGTAAAAATCGACTCGGCGGTCTACAGAGTGCAGGTGCGCGCCGCCGCCGCCGCCGCCGCGGGTGTCGGCTCAGCTCAAAACGCAACAAGTTCTCAGCTTGTACCCGTGGGGACGAAAAACCAATAACGGAAAATCAATTTTCGTATCCTGCTGCTTTAGTACAAACTAAACACCGCCAATAACCCCACCCACTAGTCAACAACACACATTGCCTGAATAGCGCGGGTCTACAGCATTCCGTCCTCACCACTGTACCACAGGTCTAACAGCCACCTCACCCACACCGAAAATCGATAATAGCCCGAACAAATCATCAGGTCGAGTTACACTTTCCAATATTGGTTCTGACTACTAAATATTATGAAGTACAACAAAATGAATAATATTGGCACACTTCATTGGACTTGAAACTTAATCACCTGCTAACCACCACCACCCTTCACCCCCTCCAACCCCTCTACACACCCGTCCACCCCCCACCCCCCACCCCCCATTTTACCTCCAGACATACTGGGTCGTAATGAGGGATTAGAACCTGGAACCTTGTAGTTTTAAAATCTTCCTTATAAATATCAAAACGCCATAGAGACCACAGTAATGTGAAAAGACAAATCAGAATGTTAACCCAGCCTTGGCTGCAGAGTTTTGCACGGTGCAGAGTACTTTGCTGATTTAGAATGCCTTTTCAAATGTGAATCTCAGCATTTAATCATTACCGTGGCCTCTGTATTGTTTTGATATTTCTAATGTACGTGTGTCTGGAGGTAAAGGGCGTCAACAACCCTGCGCTATTGTCTCTGGCAATATATTATGTTCATTAGTGAAGACAAACACGCAACTGAGCATAGGCGCTGTCTTTGTATAGAAACAACGGGAGAGACCAGCTTTCGTGGGCGTCTGGCTTGGAGTACAACGAAAAATATATACAATTATTCATAGAAACAGCCAAGTGATTTGCCTCAAGCGGTCACATTGGAGACGTGGTCCGAAATATGGTCGTTTTATACAGGTGGTTTCTTTGTAAGGTGGCCCTAATCGGTAGTTCTACTCTACATGCTCGAAAAATAGCATGGCCATTAGATCTATTGGTTTCTCCGAACACTGTTAAACATAAATGCACAAAATCTTTACAAGAACGCAATGCCCATTATGGTAATTGCGCTTCTTACATAGCTTGCCATGTACAGTGGGACCTCTCCAGTAGGACCACCCGTGGGACAGCCCTCAAGTGGTCTCAATAGAGAGGTAGTCTTTATATGGAGGTCCATTTTGGTCAGTTTGTGAACGTTTGGGAGCATGAAAAATGGCCCCACTACAGAGGTAGTCTCAATATAGAAGTGGTCTAATTGGAGGCGGCGGCGGCCGGTATAATGAGCTCATCGAGCGCCGCCGCCGCCGCCGCCTGCGCTGCTCACACGACTAGAACATTTTGGCGAAAACTGAGTAAAAACGTATATGGATTATAATATAATGACCAATATGACTAACCACTAGATTGTGGAACAATAAAAGCGAATCATCGACAAGGATTACAGTCGATGTCCAAATTCAAACTGAGGACCCACTAAATATAAATCAATGTTTATACAAACATCTTGGAACCACATAAAAAAGGTTTCCCTTTCTAATAGAGAAAAACAATGTGGTTCCAGATGTATTTTCTTAGATAGATATGCCAGTTGTAGTAGGGTGCGCTAAATTTAACTTGCTACTTGAGGGGGCGGACGTGTCACAGACCTGACTGCCGTGCATCGATATGAGCTAGCTCCCCGCCCCCGCCGCACTACACACTGCCAAGTCAGGGCACAAACCACAGCACGTTTTCTCTGTCCTAAAATTGTACGAACCACGTGGATTTTCCATCAGCTGTCGACATTTTACATGACGTAAGCACCGTCTGAAGTCGCGCTTGTTACCGGTCCCGCCAGAGCCCAGACACAGCCGGCGTAGGAATACTGTTTAAAGTAGTGATGGGACGAAGCTTCGAGCCTTCCTTCGTCTACCCTCACCATCGAAGTTTAGTTTCAATCAGGGGGTCCAGCCAGACTTTTTAAAAAGGTACGCACAAATTGCACCGTGAGGAACAGTCTGCCCGCGACATTCGCGACATGTGTCATTTTTCTATGACATCAGTATCATTAATTTCTCTATTTCCTCATTATTGAATTGCTGATAGAATATTTTTATGATATACAGATAATCATGGGGTACTAAGAATAAATTGGTATATTTTTCGGCTCATTTTATTTTTAGTGTACAATAGCGTTCTCACCCAAGCATATTAAAACAATAACTCACCCTATAACCTCAACACTGAAATATTTACATGTTACTTACATTTAGTTGTTGCCAAAACATTGGTTAATGTGTAGAGCAGCTTCAAGGCCACCACCTTCTTTAGTTAAGATAATTACTTATTAGAACTTCAACTGTTCCAAGTGTGAGGACAACATTCTAAGTAGCAGCATAGTAACTGGTAACTTGCAGCTTACTTACAGAGAGACTGGTCAGAACATTGGTTAGACCATCTTCAAAGCAACTTCAAAGCTACCTATTGACCAGACTGGGGCAATTATCTACAAGGCCAGCCTTAACCGTTCATTTGTAAGTTTGAACCTGAGTTACACAATCATTAATTAGCTCTAATTGTTTGAAATAACACACCATTTATACACAAAGGACAGTTGTAGTGATTTTTTTTCAATTAAAAAAAATGAACCTATTGCCACGATACGGTAGGTCCAAAAAATTATAGTGGTTTTTCAAAAAGGTGCGCATGTGCGTACACTTATGCTACCTCCCTGGTTTCAATACAGAACCATTCGAGCAACCTGACTTCCTTCAAGTCTGACCCTCTGTTCACAGTCCATGCATTTATCTTGATACATGGCCAAAGAATATAAGTATGTGGAGATTAAACAGGAATATTGTAGAACCGCACTGTAGTGGATTATGCCTCATTTGAAACAATGCCAAATAATTCCCGCGGTGCCGCCTCCACTACCGCGCCGCAGCCCGGCCGCATGTATAAATAATACCCCTTTGAAATATCACTGATGACAATAATTCGGTCTTTACAGCCTCTCATATTTTTTCTAATCATGGTATCATGTTCGCATATAAACATATAAACATAATCGTTTATCATTTATCTAAAGTAATTACAGATCACTTAAAAACAATGACATTGATAGATGTCAGAAAAAAATAAAGTCTTTCATCTTTAAGAAAAAATCCTGACAACATTGGGAACAAAATTGGGGAAAAAACTAATGAAAGAACTTGCTTACTTTGCTCGCAGCAACAATGTCAATAGAACTCAAGATATCAACATTGCTAGAAGATATGAAAAAAAACATAATTGGTTGAATTGAAGAATGTATTTTGATACATCATACACATACTACCTTTTGGGATGAATCAATGAAATTAATTTTCAATTACGTCTGCTGCTAAATTTACAGAGCAGCAAAGAAGTAAAATTATACGCCATATTCAAACAAAACAGGAATAAAATAGATACAAATGGTAGTGGCTCATTATACATCGGTAGTATGTCCAATCAATCAATCATCAATCAATCGATCAATCAAATCCTACATTTGTTTGGACAAGTCCTAATTATTCCTCATTTTGAGCGTGTGCCCTGGCTGCCGAGTTTAACAACCCCCCCCCCACCCCCACCCCCACCCCCACCCCACACACACACACAAAAAAAGGGGGGGAAAGGGGGAAAAAAACTTCAAGCTTTTCTGTTCTCCTCGTCTATTTGATCCATATCCATACGGGCTAAGTATTTCTGTAATTTCTTGCCACCCCCTTCAGGCGCACAGCACATGAGGATTCTCCACGTTTGTTTAGCCGAGACCATGCATGTTTACTCACAGTCCCTTGGCATCCATACCCGTCTTCTATGCATTCACCTTATCTGATAGCTCTTCAACAGATTTATCTATAATGCCAAGATCATCAGCGTATACAATTCCCAAAGAAAACCTATTTGGAACTTCTGAGAGAGGGTTATAATGAATAGCAGTGGACTTAGAACAGAAACCTGCTATACCCCAACAATAACATTAACTTCCTCACTGTAGGCATCTCCAATACAAACATTACTGAGCACATTGGCATACATTGACTTACCTATATTTCCAAGCCATTCGTCAACAACGCCTAGTACATATAGCCCACCACAGGGCCGGATCCAGTGGGGGGGGCTCTCGGAGGCTCTAGCCCCCCTCCCGCCTGCCATATTAGCCTTAAAGCCCCCCGCCCCTACAATTTAGCCCCCTCCCCGCCCCCGCCCCTTTTTTCCACCAAAATACTTCATTTTCAAAGGGTTTTTCATGAAATCCCGTAAGTGAGCCCCCCCCCCCCCTTTTCCTTATGTTTTCCTTACGTCCCTTTTCCAAAAACCTGGATCTGCCCCCACGCACGGACAACCCCCTCTCCACAACCCACCCCCGCTCTCAAAATTTGAAAAATAGCCCCCCCGGTCTCAAATTTCTGAATCCGGCCCTGCACCCATATGATTTGTCTAGGAATACAATCAAATACCTTCAAAGGACGTATAGAAGGGGTTGTGAGCAATTAAAATGGCATCCATCGTCCCTTTGCCAGACATGAATCCATGTTCCATGTCTTCTATCTAGACTCTTTCTTATCAGTAACTGCCACTCTCAGCAGAATTTTCATCATTTGATCGATCGACTTGAGCCCTCAGTAATTTACCCTCTCTAGCGAATCGCATTAATTTTTGTAGAGGATAACTATAATCCTCAACCAGGTCACAAAAAACGTCACACAGTCGCACACTGGTCAGCGCTCGTGCCAACACGTGTTAGCATTTCTGCAGCTCTACCTGACGGACCAGCTACCTTGCCCATTCCCAGCTTTGAGAAAACCTTGGATATTACTGTGGCATCTGTGACCTTCAATGGAAGGTTCATTGGAGAAGGTTTTTGGGTTCCAGGGAAATGCACTCTTAGTATTGCTTCCAAGCTACTTTATAAGCCTCTTCATCCATTCAAAGGCTACTTTCATCTTTTTTCATAGGTTTCCCCTACAACTACCTACTTTTCATGGCTTATCTGTTTGGCTAATTTGTCAGCAGTTTTTGGATCAGGTTTCTCAAGAGCAACTCTCTGAAGAGAGTTTCTGGCAACATACACAGCACGTCTTGCAATGAGCTTTGCCACAGAGTATGCCTTTCTGCTACCTCCAGCTTTCCAAGCTACATATAGTTTTCTCTGTCCTTGCCAATAGATGTTATGAGTATCTACGTTTCATTGCACTGTGTATTTATTGTGCAATAGCATATTTAGATAATTTCATTGTCTTTGTTACCCAGTAATCAACAAAGTTGATCGTCAAAAGATGATTACTTAAAGTTTTTGCTTTTGTCCATATTATAATTTGAAACTTCTGTTGTCATTGTATAGAGGACACGTAAATAAGAAGTGTGTTTCATCTTCTATTTCCTTCCACTCACACTTGGACAGTCGTTCTATAGTCCTCGTAATATGACCCCTAATATGGTGCTTTTGTGAATATTGTATACCAGCTGCTGTATACAATGTAAATGTAAATGTGCTTATTTTCAGTCTAGACCAGGAGCATTAGATTTTCTATTGGATATAGAAAATATAGAAACCTGGAAATTTCAGGATAGGTACTTTGATATGTCTAGGTATAAGATTCGATATCTAAACACATTAGAAAAATATCTGAAGAGTCCCGAGTTGTCCCCTTTCAGAGATTTTCGAAAATCATGATGGTGTCCGACTCCTGTTGACCAACGATGAAAAAGATTTAAAGTTTAGAAATTGTTAAGTCTGACCATATCATACCTATAGACTAAGTAAATGTGGTATGGAGAATTCATTTTAGATGTTATTTTGTCAGTATGAGGCTGTACTTGTCAATCCTTGAGGCCCTAGAAAAGATTTTACTATGGTTTAGTATGTATTTGTACAGTGATTGGGTACACTGCGGGACATCTGCACGCTTTGTACTCGCACTAAGCACCGCCATCACCAACAATTGCACTCTATTTATTTTGAATAGATAGCAATACTATAGGAAATCAATGGTGCTGTATGGGCGGACCACGCCAAGCATTGTGGTGTTTGAGTGTTTGTGTGTTTGAGTGTACCGTCTTTATAGCGCCTTTTTGAGTCCCTCATTGCTTGTTTATTCCACATTAATCCTTCAATAATTCTTGATGGCGCCAATTAAACACATTGCTATAACATCTGCCGGCGAGAGCGTCATTTCCATCAATCGTACTAGAACAACAAGAACAAGAACAACGACAGCAACAACAGCAGCAGCAGCAACAGCAACAACAACAGCAGCAGCAGCAACAGCAGCAGCGACAGCAGCAATAGCAGCAAAGCAGCAATAGCAACAATCGCAGCGACCTGACCCGGGATTAGAGAGGGTGAGAGGGCTCTTGACGGTGCAAGGGAAAGGTACAAGATAAGACTGAATAAAGTATGAAAACGTTTGTCAACACAGATGTTTGCATCATCGATGGTTTCTCAAAAGTGATATATCACTTACGGGGCTAACAAGTATAGAGGGGGCGCGCTTGAGAGTAGGGGTTAGCTGAGAAAAGATGGGGGCATGATCATGAGAGAAGGAGGAGCGTGCTTGAAAGTAAAGGGGCTTGAGAGTAAGGTGGGTTTTGTGATATTCGGGGAGGGGGCTTGAGAGAAGGCTGGAGATTGAGAGTAAACGTAATGAGAAAATGGTGTGTTTGAGATTGTCTTGGGCTTGAGAAGGGCTGTAGAAAAAGACAGAAGCTTTATACCAGAAACAAGCAGCAGAGATAGGACCTCGAGACGAGAGCCGGGGTGGGGGTGGGGCGGCTTCAGCAGTCACTGGACATCACTTGCAGCGTCAACATAAAGCCACCGTATGGACTCTGTATCATGTTTGTTTTCATCTTATAAACCTAAATTGGAGAACGAGGTAATCGTGTTATCAGGAGTTTCAGAACACTGATGTCTAATAGTGAGCACTGTGCTTAAAGTGCATTTAAATTTTAAACGAGGAAACACCACGAAACATCAAACTGTGGTCTAAACCAGACTTGGACAGCATTAACAAAGACGTGGCAGATTATTAAGAGAGATTTATGAACTGAGCAACGGAGAAATCAGCGGTAGAAAACTATTTAGACTTGACCAAATTCATGAATAAAATAGAACGGACCATGGATTCCACGAGATGTACAAACATTGTGCCAGAAACAAAGACTGCTCGCCAGTGGCCGCGGCCGGCGCCTCAGTAAGGCAACACGTACATTTTGTCATGCTCCGCAAAAGTGAAACAGTGTTCCACTTGGGGGGGTTGTCGGCCAAGTTCTGGATATTCCACTTTTTTGTGGGTCTAATATTTCATCGCGCGAGCTGAAACTTTTCATATCAGACTTCCGCTATTTACTATTTAAATGTGACATTAAAAATGTACACAGCAGATTTCACACATTCATTAATAATATGATTTACATTCCTAATATATAATAAATATTATTTTATGGCATATATAAGTAGCATTTGAATAAATATCGCGAAACACTGTGTAGATATTCTTCGATTATGTCACACATCTGATGTTTCCACTTTCGGGGGGGGGTCAAAAAAAAGAGAACACTGTTCCACTTTTGTGGAGCGTGACAAAATGTACATCATCCCTAACACAGCTCATGTTCTTAGTGACCAGTTTTCATTAATGTCTTCAGAGGATGATGATGGAGACAGTATTAGAAAGTCCGGTTATACCATTTGTCGACGATACGCTGAAATTTGTGATTCTTCTGTTTTGTGAGGTCAGATGATGATGATGATTAGTGTACAGACGTTTGTTTACAGGTTTCGGGCCCGTATTAAATTCCGGCATCGAAATAATTTTATTGCTATTCCTCGAGTTTTGGTAATTCTGATGTGAAGTTTTCATTAGTGTTTTCAGAGGATGATAATAGAGATAGTATTAGAAAGCCCGATTATACCATCTGTCGACGATCTAAACATTATATTTCAGTAAACGGAATCTCGAAGCTTTCTAAGAGCATAACCACATGGCAAGGCGGCGGATGTGACACGAGGCGCTGCCGTGTACCGCGGCGGCCAGCAAGCCCACAACAGAACTCACTAGGACCCACATGGGGCGCTCTGTCCCCAGCAAATCATGGATCCAGCAAGAAACATTTTCCTATGAGACACGACTTCTGAGAAGGGCAGCTCTGAGGAATAAAAGTAAATGGCACTACGCGCCACATAATGACCATTATCAGGAACACACCAAGTTCTACCTGCCGGATGCAGCAGCGATATGTCACGTTCACTCTGCTACTTACGTGGACACCTTGATCCAGAACACCCTCAGCTTCCAGGAGCACATTAGGAACAATTGAATTGAGTGAAATAGTAGACTGGAATTTCCTAGAAGACACGTAGATGCCGCCATGTATACGTACTTGACCAGGCAAAGGGACAGAGACAGAAAAAACAGAACAGAGCGTCTCGCTTGGTGTGTGGAAAGAGGCGTAGAGAGGTCACAATTATGCAGGGATTTGAAGTAGGCTCCCTCGGAGCAGAGCCGTTAAGTTCGGCGCCTACCGTTGATGTACACGAGAGTGCCTGGTGACTGTGACAGCATTCCCACTCGGGACTGGTTAATGCTGACAGGAGCTTCACACGGCCTCAAATTTCCCCATTGTGCGAAGGAACTGGCCCGTGCCTGTCACTAATGTTGCAGACTTGTCAACAAGTTTTAAGAGTCGGCTGCTGTCTGTTTTTGTTCATTGCTAGTCTCAACATACACTTCATGCCATCACATTCAGCAATATGATATTGCTGTAGAACCATATTCTAATTACCACAATATCCGAAAGTGCTAAAGGCCGGAAATAATCCCCTTCCTAAACTACTCGTTTGGCCACGCTGCTATATGGAGATAGGTATCATAGAGGTACAAGGCATGTATGTGCAGGGAGGGGGTGTAGACGGGTCGATGACGTTATAAATGGTCTCGTGCCATCGAAATCAAGAAACAGTGGGTGGGTATGTTAAAATACCAAGACATGGTGAAAGAGTAGCAGTTTTTATAAGCATCTATATCTATATATATAAAGGAAGAGGCGATTTTTTGCGTCACAAAAGGCTTTTTAACCACAAGACGTACACACTCCAAATTATGTATGTACAATCAGGACAACTTGGTGGTCGTTATAATGTCCCATTTCAAACCAAATGAATTGGTTTTAATGATAAAAAACAAGAAAAAATAATTTTTAGAAATGTTGCTTACAGGGTCATGTTTGTTAAAGGTAGGTAATACGTTAAACGTTTGTATATGGCAAACGTACGTTGCACGTCACACGTAGAATAGAATAGAATAGAATAGAATAGAATAGAATAGAATAGAATAGAATAGAATAGAATAGAATAGAATAGAATAGAATAGAATAGAATAAGTTTATTGAACTAAACATGGACCCTTGCGGGTAGCAAAATTATTACAAATTTTCTTTAGTGATTACAGTAATATAACAGTAATATAAAACAAAAAACATTGATAAATTGAACAGATTTATCTTAGGTTCCCATACAACGAGTGCATTTTATCTGCTCCGGACCTGCTGAACCCCCCTCCCCTTCAGGGTTGATGGCAATTGTGAATGCTCCCTAAATAGAAATGAAAAAATAATCTTCATTGAATATTTTTACCACCTTTTAGTACCCTTAAGTAGCGATCACAGTGTTTTATATTTACAACATTGAACTTATACTTTTTTTTCTTCATAACTGCTCTAGGAAAAAAAAAAACTTTATCCATTCACGTTATTGAAATAAGCTGACACAGTCATGTACAATTACAATTTAAGTATCTCCACCAATTTTGTATGCAACTACTACAGCATTCCACCGCTATAGTAATTATTTAGTCCTAGCTACTAGCAAGTCTTCTGAATCGAAGGACCTACAAAATTGAACGAACATGTAAGCTTATGGTGGGGCCGTTATGGACAGTTTTGATATCTTACAATATATCATTCCACCTCAATTTACGTAACGTAACAGAAGATAATGCATTATAATTCACTTAACATCTATATTTTCAGGCACATGAAAAGTCTCTGTGCTTCATAGAGGCGTCTGACCATTATTCAGTACTAATATTCAACTAGCGATGTTAGTCATTCTATTTATCAATATATATCAATTCTTCACGGATGGATAGTATATTGGTAATATTCAATCAAAATAAATTGATTATTTGAATGCCCTCAGCTCTGGTATCTCGGCGTCCAGTAAACTAAGTTTCTGGGCAAAGGGTATGCCTATGAGGGCAAAATACATAACTAATATCAACTTTTAAAATCCGAATTTCATGGCTGTGTATTGATTTGTCATTTATGAGGTTCAATATATATATCTAGACAAGAGGAATCGTTGACAAATCAGAGTTTATTCCACAACTTCGTGATGATGTCAATCAGAACACACACACACACACACACACACACACACACACACACACACACACACACACACACACACACACACACACACACACACACACACACACACACACACACACACACACACACACACACACACACACACACATATATAGTATATAGTAGAACCTCCTATTAGGACCTCACCCATATAAATGACCATTGGCATAGATTATTTCTCGCAGTCCCAAGCCTTTAGAAATATTGACACAAACTTGTATATGATAAATGATAAAGATAGCCTCTGAATGACATCTATATCTAGATCTAGTAATATAATATATAATATATAAGACTGCCTCCAGCACCTGCACTATATAAGCACAAATTTTCAAATGAAGAATGAATATGGCTGAAAAACAAATACCGGGATGCGTCTCATAAAGGCAGTGTATTTGCGTCGCTTCAGCAGCTGAGCAGAGCCTGTGTGCGAATGTCGGTTGGTCATTGAAGGTCATTACGTGGCGGTAAACTCTCAACGTGGCAAGTGTCGCAATTGCATACTACGTGATGCCAAATACAGCGACTAGCTGGCTCCTTGAGCCTTTTGTTTTAGGGCGGACTGTTAGTAGTAACCACGGGAAAACCTCCACATAAGAACATTTCGCCTGATTCCAAATTTTCACAAAGGTACCACCACAAACCTCCATAAAAGACCACATTTCTATTGAGACGACTCGAGGCCAATCGCCTGGGTAGTGTTGACAGAGGGGTCCTACTGTACGTACATTGTACAGCTCACGCCTATCTAATTCAACTGTAATAATATTATTTCGGGGGAGGGGGTCGTATTTGATGTGTATATAGCTTTTTACTTGTTATAGGCGTGATAACGAACCAAATGGTATGATTTACGTGGCCGTGTTATCGTTCTCCTTGTAGCAGCCTGCAGAGTGTCAGCGCCTAGTGCATCAAATGGGGAAACGTCTCATCAAAATCCGCTTTCAGCGAACCATTTTTGAACCACATTGAACCACCGTGAGCCGTGATATAGTTGTGTACCTGTGGTTATGCAGCTGTTGCCATCCCCCCGGCTATAAATATGATGGTGAGCGCCATTGTAACACGACGGATCAATACCCCACAGTATTTTTGCTGCGAGAGAACAATGTTAATATCGGAAATTAGTGGAGTATGATGTATGTTGAGTGAATTGCGCGGTAGTGACATGCTGTGGGTCCGGCCTGGTGACGAGCGCTCCGGCTCAGCACCGTGACTGTTGGTAGCAGGACAGGCCTAATGATAGTGAATGGTCAACCCAGAACAGCTGATGGTTAATTTAAACTGGGTTAATGCAAATTTCATGCATAATTCCTTTGGCCGAATTAATTCATTTTTCTTATTTGCTCATTGCCATTACACATATATGGAACTATACAAAGCAATATAATAGCAAATATATAAAGCAATATAATAAATATAAAGCAATATAATAGACATCAACTCCCAAGGTTCGGAAGCCTCGTTAAAAGGCGTGTCCCGTGTAGAGGGCAGTCATCCCTCTGCACGTAAAAGAACTCACCTAGTTTGAAAACTATAGCTAGTGTGATCCCCCATCCCCGAGACTCAGTTGGCTACCTAGCCTGACTCTGGAGGTCCATGTGCCAACACCACGTGGCCTCCCGCTGCCATCGCGCCTATTCATACAACGCAAACACGGGATCACGTGGTTCAGGTTTAACACACGTGCTGTTACCCTCAAAGTCAAACTGTAAGTAGCGAGCCACTAGCACGGCCGCCGCCGCCGTCACGGTGCTGGGGACGAGGACCACGCCCTCTTAAGGCTAACCGTCATCTTTGCAAAGTGGGTATGACTTCGCACATTCGTAACCCTTGTACTTAACACGTAAGCACATAATGCACGGCCTCCAAAGGCTTGACTCTGTCCCGTGTCCAGCGTTCTGTGTCCCGGGTCTCTAGTCCTGTGTCACATGCCCACGTGCCCTGTCTCACATTATTGCCATGCAGAGCGTCGGCAGCAGCTCCCCCACAGTACATGGCCAGTGCTCGACATCACACCATAAAAAATGATTATCAAACGTATGTCCAGTGTCCAGTTGAATGAATCTCTTCCCTATGCCTCCATACATTCACCCATTCAATGTTAAACATTGTATCTATAGATTTTACACACTTCATTATAATTAGTTCATAGTGCTATTAGTGATGATGTTTACGGTTAATGATGATGACCATAAGCTATATAATTCTATGAGACGCACTTGGTGGCAACCTCGGGGTCTCTGAGTCTGTATGATGACACGCCACGTACGTTGTTGGGCACTGTTCTCGTAGGGTAGCGGTCAGTGTAAGTAAATAGAATTTGTCCAAACGTGGGTTTGCTGCGGGTAGCCTGAGGTCACAAAGAGGTGACTTCCTGTGACCTCGTGACAGTATTCACCACTTCCAGGAAAGAAATATCGATGTAAATATTCCTGCCACACCACAATCAAAATAGTCTTTGTCACTTCCGTCACTTCTTTGTCACTTCCGGGCAATTCTAAACTAAAATTACTTAAATATTTAAAGGTTAATTTCAAGAATCATTCATCGTAAGCCATCCATTTCCCAAGCAGCAAAATGGACGCTTAGGGTTGTAAAACCTTTCTTCAGCTATATCTATCGTTGGTAGAAATATGCTTGCTAAAAAGACGTGTGTGAGAGAGAGGGGTGTGAAAATGTATCCGCAAGCACTGGGAAACACACATATATCATGTGTATTCAAAAGCACTAAAAATGCTAATAAGACCTTCCCAAAAATTTCGTCCTCATGTGGGATTCGAACCCACGACCTCAAGGGTGGAGATGATAATAGACCAAGTATGTCAGCTGGGGGTTACAGAGACAATGGTTCAGCCGTGTAACCTTTTAACAGCTCTCTGCTTGGGATGGTGGTATCATTCTGGTCTCACAACCTTGGGGTCGTGAGTTCGAGTCATGCCAGGGCCATTTGATATAGTCAACTGGAAGCTTAGGGTTGTAAAACCTGTCTTCTTAACAGCTATATCTATCGTTGATAGAAATCTACTTGATAAAAAGACGTGTAAGAGAGAGAAGTTTCAGACTGTATCCGCAAGCACTGGGAAACACATATATGTATATTGACAAGATGATGATAAATTATAAGTTATACGTTGATAAAACATAATCAGAAAAATATATTTAGATCATGATTGAAACAAAAACAATATATATTTGATCATATTTGTACATATAGGAACATACCTTACTTAAATCATGGGCGTCATGGGCTAGATTTTTTAATACTATCATATAATAATAGCATATGTATATAATAATAGCATCAAATAATAGCATATATTTATATTCTATCATCAAATTTTCCTGGGATTATATAGAAAATATTATTGTGTTAGGTGGATTCTTGGGAATCGCTTGGGTCAAGGAAAATTACACTATTAGCAATGATCTTAAAGCATTGAAGATGATTCAGTGTCCATTATTACACGATAATGGACACTATAGACTGATATATCTATGATGATAGATGCTTGTGTCAGCTCGTGTTTTGCTTCGCTTTTACGCCCCGTTTGGGTAGTGAGGTCATCATGTTAAAAGAGCTAATAAGTTAACTTGCGTTGAATCCAGGTTTACTTGGACAATGATGAACCAATAAAAATTCGCTGCTCTTCTCGTACCGTGCGTAGAAAACGCTCCGCTAGCACCTGCGCCCGCCGCCGCGCGCCCCACCCCAGCCGCCGCCCCGGGGGAGGCAGCTGCTCACTCGCTGCCGCCGCCGCTGCCAAGCAACGGCCAGTACTGCCGCCGCCGCCGCCAAAAGTACTTGTTCTTGCCATGAACTTGTCAAGTCTAAATGCATGTTTACAGTCTAAAAATAACCGCCGCCGATCTAAAAATAGCGTTTGGCAGCACAGTTATGCGGCTTGGTCCTGGCAGAGAGCGCAGTCAATGGTTTCAAATGACCGCAAAGCAGACGATTCTCATAAAAAGGCATGCAGTTTTGTACGTCTCAAAATAGTATATAGTCAGCCAACTTCTCATTATTCATTTATGGATGGCAATGTGAATTGGTTGTTGTGGAAAATCTTTAAATCTTTGAATCGGTTGTGTGCATATAGGTTGCGATTGGTTTTACACTGGATTACCATTCATGCTGAAAATGCCAGTGTGAAGGACTTTTCACTGTTCGCTTGAGGCTGTGAGTGGCGGGGTGAGGAGCAGGAGTCCCACGTGTTTACCGCTGGTCGGCGGAAGTGCACAGCGGTTGTAAACACTTGCTTCTCCTCAGGTGAGATGTTTATCTTTTGTAAGTATGTGTGTAAGTTCTAAAGCATTGCTTCATGTAAGTCCATTACATTCTCATTGAACGTCACAAACACAGGTCATTGAACATACAGGCCCAGCCTGTCACAAGGCCTTTAAATTATCTGACATGAAGGTCTATTCCAAAAGCTTCTGTATGGTGCAAATCTTGCTAAATGTTTTGCAAACGTGACGTCATCAACTAAAAGCACATGGCTTATATTTTGTAAAAATAGAGGAAAACAACTATTAGTTAAGGTCTTTTGAAAGACTAATACAGTCCAAAACCAGCAACTACCACCTACCATTCCACATTGACGTGTTGACATATTTCACCAAACTATGGCTACCTGTATCATGTGACAACGAACGAGGCCTTTGCGGTTCACCAGCGTGGGTCATTACGGTCGACCTCGTACGAACATAGAACCGGCAATGATTGCCCACGTGGACATGCACGGTTACTAGACCGAGCTTATCACATTTACGACAGTAACCTTTGCAACCGGACATATTACACTTACTGCGTTTGATTAAATTAAGAGAGCAGTGACTAACCAAGGGTGCGGGGTGTCGGCAAATGTCTGCATCCGGCTGCTGCAGAGGCCTCCTCCCCCATTGCACACACACACCCTTGATGGGATGTGGACTAAAGTTCACAAGGCCCGCCCAGGTCGCGGCCTGCGCCACCTGAAAGCCGTAAAACCTTAATCGAACATTGACCGAGACACATAAACACGAGAGAGGACGAGGAAACTGGCCGCCGCCGCCGCTGGGGATGATGACTGCTTCCAGGGGTAGCCAGACTTTTTAAAAAGGTACGCACAAATTGCACTGCGCGACACCAAGCGGGGCATCGCGCCATTCACGACGTGCGATGCGGCGCCCTTTTTATTACATCAGTATCATAAATTTCCCTCTTGCCATTATTGATCATTATAAAATTGTTGATAGAATAATATTTTCATAATATTCAGATAATCATGAGGGCGGTATATACAATTTAGTGAGAGTTGAGATTTGGGTTTTCAATTCATTGAGAATTGAGATTTGACCTTTCAATTCATTGAGATCAAGTGATTGAGATTTGAGAAAAGGGCTTTTGCATTGAGATTTGTAACATTAATTTATTGCGATTTTGAGATCAAGGGGTGGTATGTACACCCCTCAATCATGATGTATTAAGAAAAAATCAAATATCTTTCCAGCTTGTTTTATTTTTTAGTGTACAATGTTTCTACAATAAAATGCATGTAGACATTGAGGGCAATGGCCTGCCGATTGCATCCAACAAAGTGCAATTAACCCTCTGTAGGATTTTAACAAGAGGAAGCAAATTCTGCAATTGATCTTCTATATGATTATCAAAGCTATCAAACATTCGAAACTAGCTAACAGCAATCAGCAGAGCTGTAGGTGTGGATCTTGTCCTGCAGTCTAGGTCATCACTCAAGTTCTTCTACCAGTGCATTGAAGTAAGACATGCACTTACTGACTTACTTATATATAGGTGCTCTTAAGTTCTCACGCAAAGTGAAGTTAAAGCCACCACATTGAGATGAGAACGACATGCATAACTGTTCTAAGATTGAGGACTACATTCGAAGCACCAGTATAGTAAACCATACCGGTAACTTGCAGAAAGTCTAGTCAAGACCACCCACTACTTCAAAGCAACCTATAACCTGACTGAGGTCAGCCGTAACTGTTGATTTTTAGTTCTTGCAGGTTACACAATGTGGTAACTTTGATTGTTTGAAGCAGCACACCAGTGTATACACAACAGACTATTAGGGGAGACGTTTACCAAATTTTGTAAAATTGGACTTATTACCAGAAGAAGATACGTCCCCAAAACATTATGGTAGTGTTGTAATAAATTCAAAGTTCAATGGTTTTCTCCATCCGTTAGTTCTGAAATCTACACAAGGGTGCGTCCTTGTGCATTAAGGTGTTGTAACACGCATGCGCTGGAATCCATATTCATTTTCTTAGCAACGCTAGATAATTTCATCGACATTTAAACCAACCATACTCGTTTATTAGCTACATAAAACTGATATTGATAGCAATAAAGATGCCAGAGAGATGTGTTGTACCCGGGTGTAATAAAACATCTGGACATCGCTTCCCAGATAAAAACTCAGACACTGATAGATACAACAAGTGGATTCAAGTAATAACGAGATTAGAACAGCATGTGGTGATCAAAGATGGGAAATCTAAAACAATCTTTAAAAAATGGACTCCAAAAACAGGACGAGAAATAGTTTGTAGAGATCATTTTATTTCTACTGATTTCAGGGAGACAGAGTTTGGGACCAGTAATAGAAAGTATCTTAAAAATGATGCTGTCCCCTCAGTTTTTTCATTTGCAAAAAAGGCACAACCTTCACAGTCTGCTGTGTCCAGAGAAGACAGGAAAATGTTTAGATCCAGTTTGAAAAGAAAGATGACAGAGGAATGCAATATAGCAAATGTGGGAAATTCAGTTGAAATTGTTACAACAGACTCTGAAATTATGACAACAGACTCTGAAATTGTTCATGAGGTTGAAAAAGAAGAGCCCACCCATTATGATGTGTTTACTCAATGTAGATTGTTAAATGATCATGGTACTAGATGGAATATAGATATGTTTGAAACAAATGATAAAGCAATACAATATTATACTGGCTTTGATGATATTGGCCATTTCAATTTAGTTTTTACATTGTTATGTCCTGCAGCCAATGAACTTGACATTAATTGCAAGACATTAACTCCTAAAAATCAATTTTTTTTAACCATGATGAAATTAAGACAAGTGAAGGATGATTATGATTTAAGTTTACTTTTTAAGATATCAGAGTCATTAGTCTCAAAATTGATTGTGACATGGTTGAAATTCATGTACTATCAATTTAAAGAAATAGACTTATGGGCTTCTAAAGACATTATCCAAGAACATATGCCATCAGGATTCAAAGCAATGTTTCCAGCTACCAGAGTAATTTTAGATGCAACTGAAATTCCAATAGCTAAACCTAGTAATGTTAATGCTCAAAGTGAGACCTATTCAACATATAAAAATAAAAATACCCTTAAAACAATGGTTGGCATCACACCAATGGGGGCACTTTCTTATATAAGTGATTGTTATGGGGGATCAGTTTCAGATAGGCAGATTATTGAAAGATCAAACCTTGTAGAAAAAAATTAATTTGAAAAGCATGATTCCATAATGGCAGACAGGGGAATAATGGTGCAAGATCTTTTTGCATCAAAGAGGTATTTGTTAATACACCAACGATGTTAAAGGGCAAAAGTCAGCTAGAGCCAGAAAGTGTTATAAAAGATAGAAGAATTTCCTCTAAACGAATACACGTTGAAAGATTTATTGGAAATGCCAAACGATTTAAGATGATAACCAAACCTTTGCCATCTACCAAAGTGAATTTAGGTACTGAAATAACATTTGTAACCTTCTTTTTAACCAATCTCAGAAAGTGTATCGTTTCTCGCTGTGCATAACCTATTCATCAAAAATTTTATAATTAGTGGACGTGAATATAGATGAAACAAACATACCATATCCCCTGTATTCACTATACAGTGTATATATATACATATTATATATATTGTGCCCGTGTGTATTTTCTAAGTGATCAAGCATATAATATGCCATGTAACAATAAAAGAGATTTATATAAACTTTCACTTGTATTTATTTCACATTCAGCCAACGCATTTTCTTTGTAATGCACTATATATGTATGCCTAGTAACAAAATAAATGACAATAAGATGCTGAAAAGAATGTTTACTGACTTTCACAACATTTTAGCAATGAAGGGGCGATAATGCTTAATATAGAAACTAGTAAGTGTAGGCTTGAGTGTAGTATTTATGAAGTTCCAATCGATTGCTATTTCCATACAAATAAAGTCTGAAAATGTATAAATGACAAAGAGGCAACTTTTCTTTTTGCATATATAAAGTTGACCCTGTACCTGGGCAAAGTAATTGTGTGTTTTTCTTAACGCTAGATTTCCTTCTTCATCCTCTTCTAAATATGGAAATAATTTTACATCTTTCCTGATGGTTTCATTCCTGCCTTTATAAGGACATTTAACTTCAACAATGAACTTATCTGTGATACCATCAGGTGTTGCAGCCAGGAATGGACATTTTTCGTCAATGAACAGGCCACATTTAGAAACTTTTAATCCTCTTGCATCTTCCAGTTTCTTTATTGCTATGGATTCGTATTTTCTGCCGTGTAGGACAGCTTTATTTGCCAAGTTTTTTGGAGAAAAAATTGACTTTGCCAGCAACTCCATATTCTTCCTTTTGGTAGCTTTTATGACTTCCCCAAACTTGGAAGCAGTGATACGCCACTTACGTTCCTCATGCCATAGTTGACATTTGGATTGAGCCCTGGTTTTTTTCTCAATATCTTGAATCTGGGTCAGGGAATCCTGAAAAAAGATACTAAACTTTAGAAATGCAAATATAATATCAATTAGAATTCTAGGCATGAATAAATCAATTAACCTGTCATACATGTAAAAATACCAGTAATTGTATTGCACTTACTGTGAGTGCTCTTTCAACCCAATGTTCAGTAAATGGTAGTTTTGTGTAGCTATGATCGTGGACGGCTTCCTGAAGGTTGGCTTTCTTGAAAAGGTATCTAAAGGCCAGTCCATGATTGGTTGCAGACTCATAGTTCACCAGTGTATTCCTGAAGAGAGAAAGAAAATCAGGGGAAAGGAGAAGAAGAAGGAGGAGAAGAAGAATCTAACTGCTTGGTTAATATCCTATCCCGCTCCCTCTCCCCCTCCCCTCCTCCTCCCCCCTCTCCTCCTTCTCCCTCTCCAGTTGTGCTGTTTGATCTCTTGGCGTAAGTCGTATGCAAACTACACGTGGTTCTAATGCAGACTGCCGCTTCGGTGTGTGACCATAATGCCTCAGTCACAAATCCATTTAGATGAGGTACCGAGTTGCCACCGATGCGGTTTTCTCCTGTTTTGACCAGACACCGGCCGGGCTCCCGCGATCACCGGCCGGCGTTTCGTGCTAAAATCGGCGGCAGATCGGCGAAATTTTATCTTGAAGTTAAAAATCAGACGAGCTCTCACCGAGCTCGCCCATCGCTGCCAGATCCTTACCAAGGCGAAATACACACGGCCGGTGTACTGCCGACTAGGTGTCACATAATAATACGTGATAATTGTTATCATAATAGAGATCGGTTAGAGTCCTGTATGAACATTAATTTTAATGCATATAGATTTACGTGTTATTGTATGTTCTCACACAGCATAAATAAAATGAACAGGAGTGCATGCCTTCATTCAAATATCTGAGCTCATTTAAGCTGTACTTTATTTCAAGCTCATAGGCACTTTCTATATCACACTATCGAGTGTAATATCAAAAACGTTTTAGTCAGGTTGAGTCAAAATCAAGATGTAAAGTATTTCACTGATATTGTGCGCAATAATCATTATAAATATACTTTAGGTAGACATAATTCGGAGGTATTGTCCATCACCCACGCGTCGGAGTTACACCGTCGGAACATCTGCCGGCGCGTGTCCAACGCTTGTTAGAACTCGGCCGGTGGCTGCACTGTGTCATGTAGTCTGTCCGAGTGTCGGTGGTATACCCGCCGATGTATGGCCAACCACCGGGAGGTTGTCGAAGCCTGGTCGGTCATAAAATACTATGTAGACTTCTGGGCATCCGCCGGTATTTGTTCAGTCGCCTGCCGATTCCCGTCCAGTAACCGTTCGCATCACCGAGCCGTGTCACCGACTAGCAGAACTCGGTGAAAAGTAAAAAAGCCACCGAGCTCCACCGATCCCGAGTAGCTGCCGGACTTTGTGACTGAGGCACAAGCCGAGGGTTCCATGGCTTGAGGCGGGAGCGTCACCCACGGGTAGATCCAGGCTTTTAGAAGCAACTGTGGCAGTATCTTAGAGAGCGAGTGGCAATTCTGTATCCCTGCTACACGTGGTCGTTAGGAAATCCTGGTGTACGGAAATGGTATTCATTGCCTCACAAGACACAGTCATGCTGTCGGTGTGCTTCTGTGCTGCCCATACATGCTGGATTAGGGTGTAGGGGCAACATCCCAATTTGAATTATCTAGAGCCATTTTACTTGACCACTTGTGCATCCTCCATGGGTTTTATCCAGCAGTATGTACGTGTCCCTGTAATAACAGAAGATGGCTTTAGTTCATTTTCATTTTCTTTTATGCAGATCAAAAAAAGTTGTCAGTGGCTGTGGGGATGAATTGTTTGTGTTAATGAAAACGAGACCCGGTACGTGAGCTTAGGAAATAGATATATTTGGTCAGATTATAAAATGTAGTATATTCCACATGACAAATGCTACAGTGACCATGAATGGTCAATACAAGATCAATGGTGACATCAGATGGCCAGGGATTATTATGGGGACCCCTCTTTTCAACGAAATCTCATGCAAACATCGAAATCCCCTCCATTTTAATCTCGCACTTTTTTTTTTTTTTTTTTTTTTTTTTTTTTGCCTGGCCTTGAGGTATTGTAATACCCCATTTCATCTATATGCTTGTATTAAACAACCATTATTATGATCGGCTGTGCTATGGGAGGGAACGTGATCTGTGGTAGGCATCAGAAGTGTGAACAACCACAACTCACTGGCGGTGGCCTCTCATGAGAAGTGATTTGGCAAAACAAATGCCTAATGCTTGTTGATTTTTTATTGATGACCTATCGGTGGCTGCGGTTTGGCATGCTATATGATTACTCGAGGTCCTGCTCTTATATTAGGAGGTGGGGGCAGAGAGGGTCAACTCGTAATATACAATGTATACTTACTGATGAAATGAGTGTGTACGGGAATATCTTAATGAAAGTATTTTGTTTTTGTGGCCGGCTTTTGCTGCAACAACGTACAAATATTTGCAACACATGGTGGTTCTTGATGCATATACACCATGTACATTTCTAAAATGCTATGGGATGAATTACATATAAAATGCAACTCCTGTTGGATTCTAGAAATCTTTATTGAATGGTTTGTCAGCGTGCATGCCACTTACTCTTGCTGTGCACTCAGATGATATGGCTGTCAAATTAGTTCAATAAAAAATTCCAGTTATATCAAATATAAAACGAGGGGGGTGCGTTTTCTTTATATGTGGCTGAGTCATCGACCTAGATCAGCTGAAGGGCAGACTGTTTATGTTAGCATCAGCAGACAGTAATTTATGACCACTGAATTTAGAGCTACCTTCCTAGAAGTAACAGCTAGATTTAAAGTGCTCAACACAGTATTGACTCATATACACTAAAATTGCTTTCATTAAACTGAATGAGTAATAACATCTGTATATGTTGTTGAAAGTTGAAAGTACATATTATTTGGCAAAGTGCCAAAACTAGGTATGTACTAAAGTAAACATTGTACCAAGTTAGACCATCACGTTTCACGTCGCGTTTGAAGCTAACGCACAAAATAGTCATGACATGGCATTCTGAAAGCTTCACTTTTATTTCAAAGTGGCAAAATTAGATTGATGTCAGTCACCATTCATGTTGACAGCATGGCAAATTTGCATATTTTATGTCTCAAACAAATGTAAACTATTGCAGAAAATGCCAAATACAACTTAAAAGACTGTGTCAAACTCAAGCATCCCTCTATTTCTGTTGGTTTTTACTTTTTTCTTTTACATTTTTGCTTTCGTCTCCACCATTATGCACTTTAAGACCTATGATTAGCTTCCATCCTTTCCATCTATTTTCAGACAACATGCTAGGATGAGCACCCTATGGACATATGACGACAAGGCGACCACCACCGTCTCGTTGCTAGAGGTCAACTCCTCAGCTGACTACAATACGAGCAGCCATATAGGGGCCGAGGGGCCCGGGCTCACCACCGTCATTGTCCAGGTATGTGGAAGAGCTCAACACGCTCATAAACAAGGGCTCCACTTGTACCACCAATAACAGCACAATCACCACTTAACTCATGAAATGTTTTTACTTTGTGCAGTCCTTAATGCAAATCTTTACTCAAACTGGAATCTGCTATACTAAGATAGGACGTGCACGAGGAGTAACTACTGGATGTCTGTCTTAGAGTGTCAAAATGTATTTTATCGGTACCCGGTATCTCTTTTTATCGCTGTCAACGGTCATAAACTGTGGGGTGTGGTTTATATGACTGCTCAGTGAACAATGTTTACAGTATTACAATCTCTTCAAAACATAGATATCAATACTATAATCTTCAAATACTATAAGCTTTAAAAAGAATGACAGAAGATATTTTAAGAATTATAGACTAATTAGAGTTCGTACTATAATTCACCGAACCCACCTTTTGTCCCATAAGTTCCTTCAATCAAAATGGATTTCTATAAAAGTGACATCGAGGATTTCCATATTAATTGTGTGCACAGGATTTTTTATTGACAGAGGAACCTGTATTTTAGATAATCTGGAAATAGCTTGATTCCTAGGCGGGGGGGGGGGGGGGACTAGTCCCTCCCCGATTATCTAATGAACGGCCCCATTGAGGATTAGTGAAGAAGAATACAATACTAAAATGTGGGCATTTTTTTCATATACAGGTGACATCTTTGACGCTGATTCTATTATCGAGCCTCATCATCAACAGCCTTGTGTTTGTGGTATTCTACAGGAAGCCGGTTCTGCTCACGATCTCAAACAGGTACTCACATCTCAAACAGGTAGTCACGATCTCAAACAGGTACTCACATCTCAAACAGGTACTCACGATCTCAAACAGGTACTCACATCTCCATCACGTAATTACACCTTAAACATGTAAGTGTGGAAACATAAGCCAAATATATTTTTACTTTGAAAAATATTTACTTTTGGTGTTTTTCACCTTAGGGTCCTCCATTACCCGTCAGTAATAAGACGGAATAATTTGATCAGCATTCTATTCCAGCAAACATCTAGGAAGGATTTCTTTGCACCAAGTGTTTTGATCATATTAGTAGCTCTGATTCGTCATGATTTCATATCATTCAATGCGAGTAGGACCCATAGCAGTATAAATGTTAAATAATATATTTTGAAAACAAAACATGACCGCACAGGCAAATCCAGGTTTTTGAAAAGGGGGCGCACTTTGGGATTTCATGAAAAACCCTATGAAAATGAAGTATTTTGGTGGGAAAAGGGGGGCGCGCGCCCCCGCGCCCCCCCCCCTGGATCTGCCTATGTGACCGATTGTAGTATGGCTGTTAAAGTTGATGAGTAAAGCTCAAGTCAGTATATTGGCTCAGTCTCATTCACAGAGAGTCTGGTTTATTTGAATTTCTGAAGTGGAGAGTGCCATTAACGCTGTGAAAGAGTTAGATTTACAGCCATTTTACAATCAGCCATGTTATGTTTTAAAAATATTTTATAAGTATTTTTAAAGGCGACTTGCGCTGAATGAGCCGAATCGATATTGAGAGATAATCACAAATATAAGAAATGCGTTGGTAAAAATAATACGTAAAAATAATCGCTGCTAGTTGTAGCTCAAATTGTTTTCGTTTGACCTTGCGTCAGGTCCAATGTTGAGGATTTTCTGGTCCTAGCTATGGTTTTACAGCATTAAATGCTTGCATAGAAAAGGTTGCCATAGAGAAGTATGTTTGTGACCGCCAGGTTTGTGCTGAACCTGACGGTGGCCAACTGGCTGCTGGCGGCGGTGGTGATGCCGCAGTCGGCGGCGGGGGCGGCGGCGGGGGGCGGCTGGCCGCTCGGACCCGCCTGGTGCCGCGTCGCCGGCACCACGGCCACCCTGCTGTTCGCGGCCATCAGCCTCAGCCTCCTGCTCATCGCCATAGACAGGTACACCAGACTCAGTTTGTCAAACAGCATACAGATAATAATACTGGGCCTTTTGGATGCAATGCATAGCACATCCTACAACAGATGCAAATACGTAAAATGAAACTTCGACATCAGAAAATCTTAAATCTATGGGCTAACTTGTCCTCTTCCGCGATGCCACACCCATTCTGACATATGCAGGTCACTTTGTTTGACACCTGTGAAACATCACTTCTGCCTTTCAAGTTCTCCCTTTATTTCACAACCGTAGAGTAAATAAACAAGGAATAATTTTAGTAGAGCTACTTTTGCAAACTCTTTAATTACTGACATGACATTAATTAATCAGCCTGTTGATATGAAGATAAATTTTATTTTTGGGGTGGATCATCGACCTTATATTAGCATAAACCGTTTTTCTTTCATAATCTACAGTTTAAGATGTTTAAGACCACAATACATGGTTGCAAATTGGGTTGAAAAAATGCTGTTTAAACCCCTAGTTTTGTGGTGCACAAGGTGCAACGGCTTTTTGGTATTGAAGGAGTGTGTCTGTTTACATAAAAACGTGTTTATGCGAGAGAACAATGTTAAATTCGCATGATTTTCTTTTAACTACAACCCTCCTAAAATATATTAATGTAATATCTATAATCTACAGAAGTATGTGTTTCCAACCATATCAATTATTAAATATTTGGACATTTCATTTCGACAAACTTTTGAAGATAAAAATGTTAATGTAGCGATCTTTTCCGATCGAAATTTGACAGCTAAATCATAGCGCTATATGTTAAAAAACCTGCAAGTGAATCTTTGCCACATATATAATAGTCAATATATCACCTTTAAAATTATTTTTAATGTTATGACTATAAACTATAGAAATATGCGTTTCCAACCATACCAATCACAAAAAATTAGAAGGACTTTTTATGACTAAATTTTTGAAGTCAAAATGAATATCGCATCCGACATGAATTGGACAATGGCAATAGGAAGATTCAAGAATTTAGTAACAGGGAAGATAGATATTGGATGATATTTCAGCTATAAGTCGTTCAATCATAATATATTTACCATGGAAATAATCTGTAGAGATATGCGATTCTATCCATATATACAAGTCTAATTAATTGCTCAATCCAATTAGTTTATTTTGATCATCATTTAAGTACACAGCCACATTTGACAGTTGGGATTCAGTCGCATTATCGTGACGATCTTTGCAGAATATTACAGCAAAAACTATTTAGTAATTTGTGTTGAAATAGTGAAAACAAGAAACAACAGGCAATTTTGTATAAAGGACTTTATTTTTATATGAATTGATGCTATAGCAAACACAACACATTAAATTAAAAAAAGTGATCTCTGAATTGGGTGAATGCGCACAGGGTGCCACAGCAACATGCGCAAGCTGGAAAATGTCCAGGTTTTTGTACATGCTGACAAGGAAAAAACAAGGAATCACAACAGCCCAAATTTTTATGCTAAAGTGGCCATATCTCTCTTATTATCCATCGTATTTTAAAAATCTTTTTTTTAAATTATTTCTGTTATCATTTCCCATCACATAGTATTTTTTTATTTTATTTTTTATAATTAATTTCATATTTTGAGCTGGACACTCTAGAGTCTAGTGTCAAGAAAAGTGTCTGACGGTCTAATTGACAGGTTCTCGGAGTCTGGTTAGATCTCAGATTAAAATCAAGATTGCTATTTAGACTGACAGTATTAAAAATGATATTACCATGCATTTGTTAAAAACTGTTTAGTTTCCAGAAATATCGATTTCTTGTTCCAACAACTTCATGGAAATAAATACAATCCTATGTCAAATATGTGAAATCAACTCACTTTTTGTGAGTTGGAAACACTTCCTACAATCGATGCGCATGCGCAAATTTAGATTGACGGGAAGTGCGTTCGTCAAGATTTAAATCGTCGACAATCTACAAAATCATAACGGTACCACAATACTTGCCTGTCCGTAACACGTAAACTCCACGGTCACGGCGCGGCTTCATAAAAAAAAAGAAACGAAAAACAAACAGCAACAACAAACAAAAAAAAAAAACGCGAAAGGTGTTCGTTATGATGTAGATCTATATAATTTGAGCTCTTTATGGAACTACTAAGATTGCATTGTGTTTATACTTTCTTTTTACTGTCCAGATGCACACGTTTTTTTAACCCTTGGATTACGTGCTCGTCTGTATGGTCATAATTATTTGGATTTCGTACGGTAGAAAGAAATGATAAAAACAGTGGGAAATACAATTAATAACGCTCAAAATGCCAAAGTCATTGCAGCAGTTCTAAAATGTTCCAATATAGTTTGAACGTTGATGCCAACCAAATGGTGTGTTGTAAAATAACGTGCCAGTGACATAATGTTATAGTGTTTTCACAGTAGTGGTAGTTATGTTTTAAAGGTCTAAAATCATGTCAATACAAAATTGAAAAGCGCAATGTTTGGAAAAATTCTTAAAATTGCAATGAAAAATAGATGTGATGGTTAAATGGTATAGGGTGAATTACACGCCAAATAAGATTTTTCTCTGCTGTAATGCTTTAATGTCAAAGTAAATACACATATAGTTTATTACCCATGAGTCAGAATTGTTCTAGCATCTCTGTGCCCTCACATCAGATGGCCAGGGATTATTATGGGGACCCCTCTTTTCAACGAAAATCTCAATACAAACATCATCAAGCCCCTCCATTTAATCTCGCACTTCTTTTTTTTCTTTTTTTTTTTTTTTTTTTTTTTTTTTTTGCCTGGCCTTGAGGTATTGTAATACCCCATTTCATCTATATGCTTGTATTAAACAACCATTATTATGATCGGCTGTGCTATGGGAGGAACGAATTGATCTGTGGTAGGCATCAGAAGTGTGAACAACCACAACTCACTGGCGGTGGCCTCTCATGAGAAGTGATTTGGCAAAACAAATGCCTAATGCTTGTTGATTTTTTTATTGATGACCTATCGGTGGCTGCGGTTTGGCATGCTATATATGATTACTCGAGATTTGCTCTTATATATTATTAGGAGGTGGGGGCAGGGGGTCAAGTAATATACAATGTATACTTACTGATGAAATGAGTGTGTAGGAATATCTTAATGAAAGTATTTTTGTTTTGTGGCCCATTTTTGCTGCAACAACGTACAAATATTTGCAACACATGGTAGTTTCTTGATGCATATACACCATGTACATTTTCTAAATGCTATGGGACGAATTACATATAAAATGCAACTCCTGTTTGGTTGAAATCTTTATTGAATGGTTTGTCAGCGTGCATGCCACTTACTCTTGCTGTGCACTCAGATGATATGGCTGTCAAATTAGTTCAATAAAAATTCAATTATATCAAATATAAAACGAGGGGGGTGCGTTTTTCTTTATATGTGGCTGAGTCATCGACCTGAATCAGCTGAAGCGGGCTGTTTATGTTAGCATCTGAAAGCAGACAATTTATGACCACTGAATTTAGAGCTACCTTCCTAGAAGTAACAAGCTAGATTTAAAGTGCTCAACACAGTATTGACTCATATACACTAAAATTGCTTTCATTAAACTGAATGAGTGCTTAACATCTGTATATGTTGTTGAAAGTTGAAAGTACATATTATTTGGCAAAGTGCCAAAACTAGGTATGTACTAAAGTAAACATTGTACCAAGGATTAAACCATCACGTTTCACGTCGCGTTTGAAGCTAACGCACAAAATAATTCATGACATGGCATTCAGAAAGCTTCACTTTTTATTTCAAAGTGGCAAAATTAGATTGATGTCAGTCACCATTCATGTTGACAGCATGGCAAATTTGCATATTTTTATGTCTCAAACAAATGTAAACTAAAGCCAGAAAATGCCAAATACAACTTAAAAGACTGTGTCAAACTCAAGCATCCCTCTATTTCTGTTGGTTTTACTTTTTCTTTTACATTTTCGCTTTCGTCTCCACCATTATGCACTTTAAGACCTATGATTAGCTTCCATCCTTTCCATCTATTTTCAGGAACAACACAATACTAGGATAAAGGCACCCTATGGACATATGACGACAAGGCGACCACCACCGTCTCGTTGCTAGAGGTCAACTCCTCAGCTGACTAATACGAGCAGCCATACCCGCAGGGCCGAGGGCCCGGGCTCACCACCGTCATTGTCAGGTATGGAAGAGCTCAACACGCTCATAAACAAGGAGCTCCACTTGTACCACCAATAACAACACAATCACCACTTAACTCATGAAATGTTTTTACTTTGTGCAGTCCTTAATGCAAATCTTTACTCAAACTGGAATCTCTGCTATGCTAAGATAGGACGTGCACGAGGAGTAACTACTGGATGTCTGTCTAGAGTGTCAAAATATATTTTATCGGTACCCGGTATCTCTTTTTATCGCTGTCAGTCATAAGCTGGCGAGATTGGTTATATAGGCTCTCAGTGAACAATGTTTACAGTATTACAATCTATTTAAAACATAGATATCAATACTATAATCTTCAAAAATACTACCAAGCTTTTAAAAGAATGACAGAAGATATTTTAAGAATTATAAGACTATTAGAGTTCATGCTATAATTCACCAGGAGCCACACCTTTTTGTCCTGCTTCCTTCAAATCAAAATTGGTTCCTATAAAAGTGACATCAGGGGTTTCCATATTAATTGTGCAATGCAGGTTTTTATTGACAGAGGAACCTGTATTTTTTAGATAATCTGGGAAATAAGCAGTTGTCCCTAGGCGGGGGGGGACCCAGTCCCTCTCCTATCAATGAACAGCCCCCATTGAGGATTAGTGAAGAATACAATACTAAAATGTGGGCATTTTTTTCCTTATACAGGTGAACATCTTTGACGCTGATTCTATTATCGAGCCTCATCATCAACAGCCTTGTGTTTGTAGTATTCTACAGAAGCCGGTTCTGCTCACGATCTCAAAGGTACTCATACCAAACAGGTGATGCGATCTCGGCAGTACTCACATCTCAAACAGGTACTCACGATCTCAAACAGGTACTCACATCTCCATCACGTAATTACACCTTAAACATGTAAAGTGTGTGGAAACATAAGCCAAATATATTTTTGCTTTGAAAAATATTTACTTTTGAGTGTTTTTCACCTTAGGGTCCTCCGTACCGTCAAGTAATAAGACTGAATAATTTGATCCTTTATTCTATTCCAGCAAACATCTAGGAAGGATTTCTTTGCACCAAGTGTTTTGATCATATTAGTAGCTCCTGATTCGTCATGATTTCATATCATTCAATGGTAGGATACATAGCAGTATATATGTTAAATATTATATTTTGAAAACGAAACATGACCACTGCAAGGCAAATCAGGTTTTTGGAAAGGGGGGCGCACTTTGGGATTTCATGAAAACCCTATGAAAATGAAGTATTTTTGGTGGAAAGGGGGCGACAGCCTTTAGCATCCCTGGATCTGCCTATGTGATCGATTGTAGTATGGCTGTTAGAAGTTGATGGAAGGTAAAGCTCAAGTCAGTATATTCACCGTGGGTAGACTGTTATGGATAAAACTGAGGATTTCCAGTGAATCACGGTAAAAGCTGAGGAAAATGGCAGAAATGGCAAGGTTTTAAAATAAGATCAGTAATAATTTGGACAAAACGACCAAGAACACATGATGACATCCACTAGGGGGGTCCGGGGGCATGCTCCCCCAGATTTTTTTTTGCAAGGATGCCATTTGGTGCAATCTGAAGGATGTTTTAAGGCAACAGAAAAGTATTTTTGCTGGTATAAATAATTCAATTTTATACTGATTTCCCCCCATTTTGTTAAGGTCATCACATATCGAACAGCCAATGGAATATCGTATGTTGGTTTTGTAAAATAAAGAAACTTATAAGAAACTCAACGGGGGGAAGGAGCTTTTGTAATGGTGGTGGTGTTGGGGGATTTCCTGATACTTAACATCATGAGGTCTTCTTCATTCCATTACATTCCATAAAACGCATTCAACCCATACAAAGCGCAGAGAACTAGAACTTTATTCAATATATTCTTAGTATAATCATATGGTATATGTATGTGTGCATGAATAATGCATGCTTACAAACATGGATTCTGCTTCATTTGAGGTGGCACTATAATTCTTTGTAAATCACAATCTCCAGTTCCATATTATAAGGATGTAGACTATGAAATCTAGCAACAATTTTCCATCTATGGGGCTGATCCAGGTTGTTGGTGAAGGGAAAGGGTAAGAAGAGCAAACGATTGTGATACATATTGTGCTATGCTAGAGGTGTTCGGGGGCATTCTCCCCAAAGAAAATTTTAAAATGTGTGCTCACATGTGTAATCAGAGCCATTTTCTGCACCAATTTTTATTACATAAAACTGTCTGGAATTTGATGCATGTAAGTTTTTCCTGTTTAAATCAAATTGAGAGTGAGTCTGGCCCTTCAGAGCCCCATCCAACCAACCACGCTAGATCCGTTGTTGAAAGCCATAATAAATGTGGATAAACGCGCAAATACTCTGAAATTGGCGGTTTGAAGCTCCGGAGTAGGGATGCAACTGTCTAAGAGAACTTATCATTCACACTCAGAGGAGATGTGTATAATGCCAGCTTGAGCATTGTAAAAATGTTGAGAAAAGCTAAATGTTGCAAACTTCAGGCCTGTAGCAATGGTTAGAAAAGTGAGGGGGCCCAGAAAAGTATTGATGCGAGCTGAAACACGGTGAACTCAAACCTAATTGGCATGTTCTCCAAGAATTCTTTTTATTTGTGCTGTAAAAATTATGGTGTGAACGTTTGTGTCAATCCCAGCACATTCAAGGGGGGTTCAGGGGGGGTTCCCCCGGGAAAATTTTGAAAATTGGATACTCTGACAGCAATTCTGGTGCATTTTCAAGCCAAATAAAGATTTTTTTTTAAAAAAAAGGGGGGTACTTTTTAATATTTTCTCTATTTCACACCAAAATCTGGCAAAAAAGTGAGGGGGCACGTGCCCCACTGACCCAACCGCTTGAACTTTTAGAGGTTTTATCCAGGTATATGTAGATGCTGTAGAAATAAAACATTGGCTAGATAATTATATTGACCGACTCCTCAATACAATGTGGTCCTCAGATCTCTTTATAATTTGCAATTCTGACTCTCCAAATATGCACAGTGGTGTTGAGTGCATTGTGACTCAATCAAAAAGAAATAATATCCTTTGGAAGAAACTTTTTTGGTGATATAGCATCATTTTTGTTTTTAATCACTTACAAAGTCAAGTATTTAAAATGCATTCTAACTGTAAATTAAATTAAAAATGTATCTTTATGAACTAGGTAAATGTAATTAAGGCGGGTTTTGAATAATTTCTAGACACTGTTTATAATGAACTTGGCAACATGGATCATTAGATTTTAGTGTTAAAGTAACATCCTATATACTTCTAATGCAATTGCCAAAAAAGTTGAAAGGGGGGGCACGTGCCGCCTGTGTCCCCCCGCCCCCCTCTAAATACGCCGCAAGATTTTTGTTTCATTTCTAGTGCACAAGATTGATGTAAATTCAATGAAGTCTACATTATAAGTCAGCATTATCCACATAAATAAGAAATATGCTCCTCTAACTGTATCCATGCCAAGTGGCATGAATATTGTAGAACTAGTTTTTTAGCTATGACCAAATCTTTGTAAATTTTTATCCACCTTGTTTCCTGAGAAAAATGCCTCCTCAGTTTTTACCGTGATCTGAGCTCTGGATAAAAATTTACAAAGATTTGGCCATAGCTAAAAAACTAGATCTACAATATTCATGCCACTTGGCATGGATACAGTTAGAGGAGCATATTTCTTATTTATGTGGATAATGTTGACTTATAATGTAGACTTCATTGAATTTACATCAATCTTGTGCACTAGAAATGAAGCAAATCTTGCATGTTGAAATTTGTGCAAGCGACTGTGAGTAAACTGTGAGGCGTAGAACGAATTTGAAAGAAGTTCTATAAACCTTGAATACTCCCGCATTCCCTGCACATACTTAGAAATATATATTACCTTTTTTTCTTGGTCGTTTTGTCCAAATTATTACTGATATTACTTTAAAACCTTGCCATTTCTGCCATTTTCCTCAGCTTTTACCGTGATTCACTGGAAATCCTCAGTTTTATCCATAACAGTCTACCCACGGTGATATTGGCTCAGTCTCATTCACAGAGAGTCTGGTTTATTTGAATTTCTGAAGTGGAGAGTGCCATTAACGCTGTGAAAGAGTTAGATTTACAGCCATTTTACAATCAGCCATGTTATGTTTTAAAAAATATTTTATAAGTATTTTAAAGGCGACTTGCGCTGAATGAGCCGAATCGATATTGAGAGATAATCACAAATATAAGAAATGCGTTGGTAAAAATAATCGCTGCTAGTTGTAGCTCAAATTGTTTTCGTTTGACCTTGCGTCAGGTCCAATGTTGAGGATTTTCTGGTCCTAGCTATGGTTTTACAGCATTAAATGCTTGCATAGAAAAGGTTGCCATAGAGAAGTATGTTTGTGACCGCCAGGTTTGTGCTGAACCTGACGGTGGCCAACTGGCTGCTGGCGGCGGTGGTGATGCCGCAGTCGGCGGCGGGGGCGGCGGCGGGGGGCGGCTGGCCGCTCGGACCCGCCTGGTGCCGCGTCGCCGGCACCACGGCCACCCTGCTGTTCGCGGCCATCAGCCTCAGCCTCCTGCTCATCGCCATAGACAGGTACACCAGACTCAGTTTGTCAAACAGCATACAGATAATAATACTGGGCCTTTTGAATGCAATGCATAGCACATCCTAAAACAGATGCAAATACGTAAAATGAAACTTCAACATCAGAAAATCACTTTGTTTGACACCTGTGAAACATCACTTCTGCCTTTCAAGTTCTCCCTTTATTTCACAACCGTAGAGTAAATAAACAAGGAATAATTTTAGTAGAGCTACTTTTGCAAACTCTTTAATTTCTGACATGAGGACTTAATTAATTGTATTGCTGATATGAAGTATAAGTCTTCAATTAAAATCCATGAAGAAAATAGGCTCTTGGAAGGTGGACTTATTTCCAATAGCTTCACCCAGCAAAACTAGGGGCACATCTAGTTCTTTATACATTATTGCTTAAAACAGAATTGAATAATGAGGGGTAAACATGTTGGGTGCTGCAGGTTCAGCATAAAAGTTCTTGAATCTATTCGTATCATATCAAATTAAAACAGAACTTTAAAGTAAATAACGTAAAAATAAATAAAATTGCACTATTTTCTTTATAATCTGTTGAAAAATTCTGTGCGCCCGCTGCACTATGGTCAGTGCATGACGGCGGGGCGGTCGGCGGGGCTGGTGGCGGGCGTGTGGGTGGTGGCTGCCGCCGTCGCCGTGCCCGCGCCCCGCGTCGTGTACCACACCACACATGCGCGTGTGCGCCGCCGACTGGGCCGACCACTCGCCACGCGGCCCGCGCGCTTACACATACCGTAAGATATAGTAGTGCTCTTTTTTTCATCCGTTCATTTTACATTTCATTCATTAAATCTCCCGAACGAAGTCCGAAGGGGATTTTCTAGCTTTCTTCTGTCTGTGCGTGCGTGCGTGCGTCCGGAAATAAACAGGTTGATAAATCGCAAGACTACTTGAGGTCTTGATTTTGCAAATTGAATATGTCTTATTTGGAGGAAAAGGTACCTCTCAAAACATTTGTTTGTACTTTGGCCTACTTTGTACGAACTTACGAGTGTTGTTACATAATAAAACAGTTGAATTGAATTGACGTTGGTGTACTTTTGGCCGACTTTTTACGAACTTATGAGCTGTTACGTAATAAACCTTGTTACCACTTCACAGGGGAAGTATTTGACCTATGGTCACCAAACTTCATATCTAGCTTTGTTTTACTATTCAGAGCTGATTATTTTGGGTGTACTTTTGGCCTACTTTTGTTGAAATTACAATATGTTTTAAAAACAAATTATTACGAATTTGTGTTTATCTGTCTCCCTGGGAAGACTTTATAACCTATCATCACCAAACTTGACATTTGTATGACTATATCACTCTCCCCCACGTGATTTGATATTTGCCTACTTTTCAAAAATGGCCTACTTTTAAAAAATGGCCTGATCGGGGAAAGGGAGATTTACAGCGTTCCTGACGACTACTTGTTTTACAGACAGTAATGAAAATCTATGCTATGTAACCTTTTGATTTTGTAGTGTGACAGTCTAGAGATTATTGTGATATTTCATAGTATATTAGTGTAATTTATTATTTATACAAAACGTGTATTGTGTTAGAACAGGTATAAAATATTGGTGTTTTACCTTAGCATTTACTCAGTTACAAATGAAAATCTAGATGAAATCTTTTTTACACAGGAAATATGTTTAACATGCATTGGAAATGATTTATTATGCATCTACTTAAATAAATATTAACATTAATTTGATCATATTAGTAGCTCTGATTCGTCATGATTTCATATCATTCAATGAGTAGGACCCATAGCAGTATAAATGTTAAATAATATATTTTGAAAACAAAACATGACCGCACAGGCAAATCCAGGTTTTTGGAAAAGGGGGGGGGGGCGCACTTTGGGATTTCATGAAAAACCCTATGAAAATGAAGTATTTTGGTGGGAAAAGGGGGGCGCGCCTCATCGCCCCTGGATCTGCCTATGTGACCGAATTGTAGTATGGCTGTTAAAGTTGATGAGTAAAGCTCAAGTCAGTATATTGGCTCAGTCTCATTCACAGAGAGTCTGGTTTATTTGAATTTCTGAAGTGGAGAGTGCCATTAACGCTGTGAAAGAGTTAGATTTACAGCCATTTTACAATCAGCCATGTTATGTTTTAAAAAATATTTTATAAGTATTTTAAAGGCGACTTGCGCTGAATGAGCCGAATCGATATTGAGAGATAATCACAAATATAAGAAATGCGTTGGTAAAAATAATCGCTGCTAGTTGTAGCTCAAATTGTTTTCGTTTGACCTTGCGTCAGGTCCAATGTTGAGGATTTTCTGGTCCTAGCTATGGTTTTACAGCATTAAATGCTTGCATAGAAAAGGTTGCCATAGAGAAGTATGTTTGTGACCGCCAGGTTTGTGCTGAACCTGACGGTGGCCAACTGGCTGCTGGCGGCGGTGGTGATGCCGCAGTCGGCGGCGGGGGCGGCGGCGGGGGGCGGCTGGCCGCTCGGACCCGCCTGGTGCCGCGTCGCCGGCACCACGGCCACCCTGTTCGCGGCCATCAGCCTCAGCCTCCTGCTCATCGCCATAGACAGGTACACCAGACTCAGTTTGTCAAACAGCATACAGATAATAATACTGGGCCTTTTGGATGCAATGCATAGCACATCCTACAACAGATGCAAATACGTAAAATGAAACTTCGACATCAGAAAATCTTAAATCTATGGGCTAACTTGTCCTCTTCCGCGATGCCACACCCATTCTGACATATGCAGGTCACTTTGTTTGACACCTGTGAAACATCACTTCTGCCTTTCAAGTTCTCCCTTTATTTCACAACCGTAGAGTAAATAAACAAGGAATAATTTTAGTAGAGCTACTTTTGCAAACTCTTTAATTACTGACATGACATTAATTAATTGTATTGCTGATATGAAGTATAAGTCTTCAATTAAAATCCATGAAGAAAATAGGCTCTTGGAAGGTGGACTTATTTCCAATAACTTCACCCAGCAAAACTAGGGGCACATCACTAGTTCTTTATACATTATATTGCTGGGGTGAATAACTTGTGAATTGAATAATGAGGGTAACGTTTTCCCCACATGTTGGGTGCTGCAGGTTCTAGTATAAAAAGTTCTTGAATCTATTCGTATCATATCAAATTAAAACAGAACAGATTATAAAGTAAATAACGTAAATAAATAAAATTCGTACCATTTTAACTTTATAATCTGTTGGTGCAGGTTCTGTGCGATCATGCGCCCGCTGCACTATGGTCAGTGCATGACGGCGGGGCGGTCGGCGGGGCTGGTGGCGGGCGTGTGGGTGGTGGCGGCCGCCGTCGCCGTGCCTGCGCCCCGCGTCGTGTACCACACACACATGCGCGTGTGCGCCGCCGACTGGGCCGACCACTCGCCACGCGGCCGCGCTTACACATACTCGTAAGATATAGTAGTGCTCTTTTTTTCATCCGTTCATTTTTACATTTCATTCATTAAATCTCCCCGAACGAAGTCCGAAGGGGGATTTCTAGATTTGCTTCTGTCTGTGCGTGCGTGCGTGCGTCCGAAATAAACAGGCTGATAACTCGAAGACTACTTGAGGTCTTGATTTGCAAATTGAATATGTCTTATTTGAGGAAAAAGGTACCTCTCAAAAACATTTGTTTGTACTTTGGCCTACTTTTTACGAACTTACGAGTGTTACGTAATAAACAGTTGAATTGAATTGACGTTGGTGTACTTTGGCCGACTTTTTACGAACTTATGAGCGTTACGTAATAAACCTTGTTACCACTCTACAGGGAGAAGTATTTGACCTATGGTCACCAAACTTCATATCTAGCTTCGTTTACTATTCAGAGCTGATTATATTTTGGTGTACTTTGGCCTACTTTTGTTGAAATTACAATGTGTTTTAAAAACAAATTATTACGAATTTGTGTTTATCTGTCTCCTGGGAAGACTTTATAACCTATCATCACCAAACTTGACATTTTGTATGACTATATCACTCTCCCCACGTAATTTGATATTTGAGTACTTTGGCCTACTTTTTAAAAATGGCCTGATCGGGGAAAGGGAGATTTACAGCGTTTCTCGACGACTACTTGTTTTACAGACAGTAATGAAAATCTATGCTATGTAACCTTTTGATTTTGTAGTGAGACAGTCTAGATATTATTGTGATATTTCATAGTATATTAGTGTAATTTTAAAATATTGGTGTTTTACCTTAGCATTTACTCAGTTACAAATGAAAATCTAAATGAAATCTTTTTTACACAGGAAATATGTTTAACATGCATTGGAAATGATTTATTATGCATCTACTTAAATAAATATTAACATTAAATTGCTTAAACATTTATCTAGATGGATTATTTTTTCTTCAAATATTTAGTCACTATGCGCTCCGCATCTGGACAGTCATTGACTGACAATGTTGTTTATTATACTCATTGAGTACCGTACTAATGATATAAATATCTTGTATACTCGATGGACCTCTTTCAATATTTTTCATTATATAAAATTATTCATAACTCTTAAAACATAGATGTTGAAGGCAACTAAAGATATATATATATATATATATATATATATATATATATAATATATATATATATATATATATATATATATATATATAATTTTTATAGATGCAATCAGATTTGATATAGTGTCGAATTTTGTTAAAGATATATATATAATTAATATAAACCAATTAATGCAAAAGCAACAATATAAACCAAACATAAGATGTATTTATTTTTAGAGCTTATTATTTGGCTGATGAGTGCAATAAGCATGAAACATTAATAAAATAAACAAATCCAAAATGGATAGATCTTGTTCAATTAATTAATATAATATATATATATATATATATATATATATATATATATATATATATATATATATATATATATATATATATATATATATATATATATTAAAAAAGAAATAAAATATCACTTTCGGTATTAGTAATATGTAAATTCAAACCAATCAGTAATCAGCTAATTATTGAAATATGTTCGATCATGCATATCTAAAATACTTCACTAGAATGAATGCCTTACATGCCCCCCTGTGCGTGCTGCAGGCTGGTGGTGCTGTGCTTCCTCGTGCCGCTGGTCACCATGTGCTGGGTGTACGTCACGGCGTTCCAGCAGGCGCAGCGCACCATCGCACGCGCCAAGCGGAACTCTCTGACCACGGAGCAGGCGCTGGATGTGACGGCCGTGGCCCAGGCGCTGACAGCCGGCCGCCACCGCCGCGCATCCACACTCTCACTCTTCCAGGTCAGACAACAACGCCTCGGCTGAAACAATTCACGATTTTGAAATAAATACAGAGGAATAAAAAAGTTCCAAGAGATACAGAAATTTGTGATGATAAAACATTTTCATCTCTTTTTGATTTCATAGCTGATAAATTACAGAGCCCTGCACAGGTAGGGAATTATCAAACCGCACCGAACCATACCCGTGGTGTGTCTACCCGTAGCCAACCCGTACCTGTGTAACTTGCTAAAATACTACCCGTACCCAACCCGTACCCGTGACCACTCAACCCATACCCAAACTGTACCCGTGGTTTCAAAAACCATACCCGGACCGTATCCGTACAACTACCAGTGTTTTACCCATGAGAGAAGTAAATCATAAAATAATAGAATTAAATCATATATTAACAGAAAAGTATGGAAGAACAATATGTTGATATCATTTTTCTGAAGCAAACATATAATTCAGCCTTGAAGTATTTTTAAAGGAAAGTATCTCTATGAGTATGCGTTTTTGTTGAGCATTGGCAATCCAACCAGGAAGAACTAAGTAACTATCTACCTAGTAAAATGACAAAAATGACAATTGTGAACAATTAACAACAGTGGCACAAGCTGGTTAATGAAGTTCTGTTCTAAAACAGGTAATAGCCTGGCATTAAGGATAATGATATCCATATATAATGAGAAATACTACCATTATAAGAAAATCCAACCATGGGTATATCACAGTCAAACACGGGTAGGGCCCATAAATCCTAGAAACTGTGACCAAACCATACCCGGTGGAATGCTACCCATACCCAACCCGTACCCGTAGACTTTTGCGTTTGGGTACCCGTACCTGCACAGCGGACACAGGTAGGCCTAACCGAACCGAACCAACCCGTGCAGGACTCTGAATTAGCTATGTAGATGTGTGATGCTGACTATTGGTGTCAAATTACAGTCATAGTGACCAAGGCTACAGCTGTTGTGGAAAGCTGTATAGTGTTTCTTTTTATCTAGTGTAAAGTAAGTTTAAATAAATGCCCTGGGAATAAATGTTAAAATCTTTTTAAAGTTATTCATTCTGTATTTATTTTACCACTGTATGAGTGCCACCAAGAACTCTTTTTGAAACTTGAAATTCGCATGTTTCATATGAAGTCCACCATATCTCTTCAGCGATGATCACGGGATATACGATGGAACAATGCAATAGGATTTTGAAACTCATAACAAAGATCATCGTTCAAAGTTTCAAAATCCTATTGCATTGTTCCATCTGATTAGAAATGAGTACACAACCAAGCTTGTGAAACATTCATAAGATGGTTTTATACTGATACATCATGTTAGATGACCTTGATGTCTAATTTTCATACCGATTCTTCTCTAACAGAAGACTTCTGTTACACACTCCTGGTTGCCAGGTTACGGTATTACCTGAATGACCTATTTTTCATCCTGAGTTGCGGTGTTTTTGGCTGTAGATCCTGCCGTCCCCGTTGCGGCGGCGCTGTAGCTCCAGCACGCTCGTGTCGGCGTCGTGCAGCCGGCGCCTGCTGCAGCACGGCGACGACTGGCGCGCGGCGCGGACCGGCGCCGCCTGCATGGCGACCTTCACGCTGTGCTGGGCGCCCTACTTCACCTACCTGTCGGTGGTGGCGGCGGTGCCGGGCGGCGACCCCTGCCCCCGCTGGGTGCCGCCGCTCGCCCTGTGGACGGCCTACCTGTCCTGCGCGCTCAACCCGCTCGTCTACGTGTTCCGGAACTCTGCGATCCGGCGCGAGATCCGCGCGATCGTGTGCCGCGGGCGCGGTGGCAAGGCACCACTGTGGACGTCCAACTACTCGGGGACGTCAGCGTCGTGCTCGCGGCGCAGCTCGCTGTCCACAAACACCGGCCGCCTCGTCAACCCCGCCTCCTACCCACAGATCACCGCCCTGCTCACCAGCAGCAGCAGCAGCACGCCCGGCGGCGGCGGGGGCGAGGGGGGCGTCGAGGCAGCACCCGCCGTGTCCCGCTGCGGCTCGCTGGTGACGGTGGGAGCCGGCGAGCCCAGGCTCCTCACCAGGCACTGAGATGGTGCAGCAAACACAGCTTCATGATCAACGCACTCTTTCTAGTATTGTCCACTGCAAAACTGAATTGGGTTTCTTTCTCGATGTTCTTTTCTGAACTCTCTGCATGGTAAGGAATTGCAATATTTGAGAATTTCCCTCAATCGTTTAGTGCATATTGTTAAGCATTCCATTAGTAAGTACTTCGACGCAATGATTATTGGATGACTTATATTTATAATGTATATTTATATCATAATTGATCATTCAAGTCTCTAGGATTTTTTTTTTCAGAAATTGTTTGATAGTTTCTGGATTCATAATATATTTAAGTACAAATATATTGTTTGTAACTCAAAAACTTACTTTTATAACTTACTTCTATTACACCATTTATGAAACTATTGCAGCAGCAATATCCTGTTTAGCTTTTTGTAAAAGACATGACCACAGCAAGACCCTCCCTCCGTTTTGACCAAGCTACTTTGTTGAACATGCACAAACAACATCTACTCATTTACAAGTAGAAGTGGAAATATTCCCAAACATTTCCTACTAATTGCGTTACAAGAGGTTACAAGTGAGTTTCCGAGTCACAAACAATATGTTTGTTCTTATCTAAGAATTTTGTTTGTATTTACTCAAATGATTTTGGTTTGAAAGTTAGTGGTTTAGGATTTTTAGGGTTTCATTTTGATTTTATCAATTTTAAAATATGTATTTGTTGTTATTTATGAAGAATGAATGATTTGATTTGTGGCATAGTGATTGTGATTTGTTTTTTAAAGAATGTAAACTTGTACCATCCTGGGTTCCTTCATTCATGATTTTATACAAGATTTTGCAAGCTACCTTTAGGAAACAAAATACCTGTCATGTTGGCGAGACTTTCATTGTTATCACAATTTCACTGGGCCGAATGGCAGAGAGACTTAGAGTGGAGGTATTAATTGCAAATTTACTTAATTTATTTTCATTAGATAATAATTTCATGAATTTTGTAAAATATAAGAAGTACAGTAGAAACTTCGTTATTTTGATATTTTTGTCTTTCATTTTTGGTTATCTCAATGTTAGTTTAATTTCCATTCAACCAAACTACAGCCATAAGTTAGTTGGTTATCTCGAATAGTTGCTACCTCAATCATTTTAATGGTGTTCCTAAATATTCAAGATAACCAGTTTCTACTTTATTTTGCTGAGTATGAAAATAATTCACACTGTTGTCACAAATGCATGTAATGTATTATATTCAAGTTTGTTTTTCGTAGTTATTTTTAATCACATCTAAAAATTGCTTGATTTGTTATATCTTTGAGAGTAAAGATATTTTTGTTTCAGTTAATTTTGTGTAAATTTATTGTAGACACTTCGATTCACAGTTCATATTCTGTCCCTGCATCGCTCCTGTAAATCATTCAAAAAAATTGTTTGATTTTGAGAAAAACAACACATAATTTTCCAATACAGTTTTTTCATTTTGATGTAAGATATTGACTAATCAAGTGTTTTTGCTGTGGTGAAATGATGTACATATGATTTGTATTTCTATGTAGCATTCAGCAAAGGTAGCATACACCTGTGAGTACATTGGGATTCAATATTTCGTTACTAATGTGCTGACAGCAAGGTCATGGAGTAACATTTTCTATCATACAATTGCGGACTTCTAGCGTTCAATTGATCGTCGTCATTCTTTTATTTTTTCAAACAAAGACATGGAAGAATTTTAAGAACAAAAACTTTTAGTTGCCTTTGTAAGACTGAATTTTGACAAATTGTTAAATTTCTATTCCGATGAGCAAGCTGCAAATATTTTCATGGATTTATGATGAAGATATATTATTGTTTGTACTGTGTACAGGATATTTATGGACTATGGGTCTTTGTCTTTTAATGAATTTTGTGTTTTACCATTTTACTATTTATCCTGTGTGCACATTATCAAGGTATTTTGTGTTTGCTGTTGGATGTTGTAGTAACGGTGCGTTCCCATGCTTCTTCTGACCTCCAAAATGCGACCTTCCCATATGGGAAATTCACTCAAATGTCATAGATTTCTAGGAAAAGTGACAACGCTCTACATTCACGTAGTTCATTAGAAAGGAGGCACTGTTGTAATTGTTGGAACTAAACTGTTATTCAAACACAATATATTTGTGCAGTTATTCATCAAATAACATGCCAATAATAATTCATTTGTTGTCTAAACACAATGCATGATGAATAAAATACCACATTTATGCTGAATACATCGTTTATGTATACGGCTCATGAATTTATCTTATCGGTAAGATAATGCATTCGCCGTATACAAAAACAACATATTCGCACTCATATGGGATTATATGTACATACGAGTCATGAACTCGGAACATATTTTACAGACCGACCCAGCGACTGGGACATTTTCTTCAACATCTTCCATGTAGCCATAATACAAGAAAATATAATAAATACAACTATGTCTGACAATTTTACCTCAGTCGTCTCAAGTGCCAACAGCAGTAACATAACTTGCATGATTTATACGAGAAATCCATGCTGTTTCTAGTGGTACTTTTACTACTGAGCAGACGAACAGAAATAAACTGGTACGTACGACCAGGAAGCTGGTATTTTCAAGTCAGAAGAAGCACTCGAACACACCATAAGTTACTAATGTGCTGACAACAAGTTCATGGAGTAACATTTTCCATCATAACTAAAAAATGGTGATGAATATTAAAATAAAAATTATAGGAATGAAGCGCTAATTATTTGCCAGATCTTCTTTTGCAATATTTGTCATTCTGAATGGTTTAAATAATAGTGAACAATCACATGAAAATGGCATTTTTCAGACATTTTGAACATTCCTAATTTGGGGATAAGGTCCAGTGATTAAAACAGCAAAGTGTGTTTATATTTTGGATTTAGACATACGTTGTTGTATCACTTGAGTGACTAGCAAATATTTTTTTTTTTTTTGCAAATTAAAATATTGCTGTTCCAATCATAGTACCTAATCCCCTATTTAGGCTTACAGAGACTGAAATAATGCCATTTTTATGCAAGTATTCACTATTATGTAAACCCGTCAGAATAATAAAAATTACAATGTAGATCTGGCAAAAAATAAAGATTATTCATATAATTCTTATTTTGATATTCATTACATTTTTTTAGTTTATATGGTGGAAAATGTTAGTCCTTGGCCTCGCTGTCAGCACATCAGTACCTCTCATTGCACAGTTCCTATACCAAGGCGTTATCTATTCTTACAGTATTTTCATATTTTACTTATCTAGGTAATTTTTAGACAGTTTTTGGAAGGAGGCAATTTTATGGCATTTACAAGCTACTTTTGTGTTTGTGAAATATGTGCCTATATGTAGTGCTATTTCCTTTTCTGTTTAATCAAATCTTTTTTGTGACTTGATTATCACAGATAATACAGTTTAAATGAGAGAAGTGATATAAAATCATGGTCATAACTCTATTATGTAATCACTCGCCTGCATTTGTTAACATTCAGGTTGCAAAGTATTTTTGGATACTCCACTGAGACAGAAAGGAGCTCTGGGGGAGAACACACCTTTTCCAAAACAAAATTTCATTTTTTTACATCTGTGCTTTCAAACGTACAAAACTGATGAAATTGATGTTTTGCGAACAATCATAAGATCTCCATTGGCCAGTGAAAGACAGATCCCCCCAAATACCCAAGTTTTACTCATTTGCGATGTGCTAAATTAAAGGTGTTTCCCAGAATCCTCGTTTGCAACAAACTACAGCTTTGATGTCATGGGCATTACATCGTTTCTGTACAAAAATTGGTTACATCTGCATAAAATATTGGTAAATTTTACAATAATGGCTTTTGTAGTGTTATAACTATATGGGGAATGGTTTGGATGAAAAAACAATTAATATCTATGGAAATAAAGATATTGTAACAAAGCACAGGTCATGGATCTCACACCAATCATTCCGTTTCTATCCGCTGTTCGTACATGCCAAGTGAAAAATAAAATTGAATAAACTAAATTTTGTCACTTTTGTAATGATTAAATTTGACAGTAATGTTTCAAATGTAGCAAAATAAAACTATAAAGTTATCACCACCAAACAGTTACTTCTTTTAAAAGGCACGTCCATGTATCACTAGCAGCAAATAACAGACACGGGCAAGTGAAAAATGTTTATTATAACATAACAATCATATTGGAAGTGCATATTCCCTCTACCAGACATTTCTTAATAATCACACGTAATTAAATATAATATCCTAGTGCAAAAACAATATATACTCTTGATTCATTTCATAATTAATATTTCTACCATAAAAATTGGTTGACAAAACACTGGCAGGTAAAATGTAGATAAGAGTAGATGCGACCAGTTCAATAAAGTATAAACATTTCCTCCATTACATTCACAATGGTGCCAAAATACACTCTTCTACAAAAACTGACAAAAATGAGATTTCATGTAACTCTATGTGTATTCATCTAGATCTAACAAAAAACTTCCATCCACAGGGTGAGACACGAGCATTTACCAGGATTAGTTAACATATTGCTAAACAAATAAGTTCATTGCAGCTTTTGCCTACAATATATAGTTCACCATTTTTAGAATATATGTTAGACTTTATGTGTTAATTTAAAGTTTGTGGAAGAAATACCAGAGGAAAAGTGGGCAAAAAACCATTTAATGCGTATCAATATGCATCATAATTTTCAAACATCCTACCTCATAAATATGAAAAATTGAGAATCATGAAGATCTCAATGTACAATACGCATTACTGTAGACATATAACTGCCCAGAATTATTAACTACATCTTAATCAATCGTAACCAAAACTAGCTAAATGATTTCCTACAAACACATCTCATCTAATAAAACCTATGTGTATTCACAAATATTTCATGAATATCTTGGATATATTCTGTAAAATAGATATATTTCCATAAATAAATTCAAGCAATACTTCTTAAAAAATACTGCTGACATGTTCAGAACCGTAAGCTGCCATATCACGTATTTCTAAATTGAAAAAATTCCAAACAAAAAAAGTATAAAACAACAGATTTTCGTTGTATCGGTTTGAGTACAGCTAAAAAATTTAATGACTTTATTTTTAAGTGCCATTAGAATCTCCAATGGAACCACTTACATAATAAAAGTTATAATTACAGTTATAAGTAAGTTTTAATGTAGCCTTTTATGGCAACTCTGCACTAGAAGGGCACTTTTTCTGGTGCTAGGGCGGGGTAAGGCACAGCGTATCACATGAGCAGGTGCATATGGGAATTCGTTGTCTTATTACAACACACAAATCACATCAAAAGGCATCACACCGATGTTGAGACGACTCTAACAAATAATGACGGTGATGCTGGTTGCTACTTTTCTTTACTTTCCACACAGATGAAAATATGAGATAAACTTATCGTAATTTTTAAAATGAGCAATTGAGGATGGATTGTACATCAGTTTCACCCACCAACAGATGAAGGCTGCACATTGCACAATCATTGCATAATTACAAATTCTACCTGGTTCAATTGAACCTAGAAAAGTTGTGAAATACAATGCAGGTAGCTTTACTTGACCTGTGGTTCCAAAACGTTTAGGCAATCACTTAAACCAATACCTTGGAGATTTGGTAGTTAACAGGTGAATGTATTAACCTGGTCGTCTTAACTCATACAAAGCTAATCATACGTGAGATTACCTTACATTTTAGGACAATTTTATTTGTATAAAGTATTCTAGTAACTTGGTAGACAGCATATGGATTCATGTTAGTTTGTCTCTTTCATTTTCTTGCTGTTAACTATTCTAGAAGGGCACTTTTTCTGGTGCTGTTGATGTTATACACTACCATAGTATACTGGTAGTGTATAACATCAACATTTGTATTTGAGAAGGAGTCTGTTGACTCGAAACATGTAATAAAGATATATAAAGAAACGTTTTTATCATTTAGAATAGTTAACAGCAAGAAAATGAAAGAGACAAACTAACATGAATTTTATTTGTATTTCATATCTCCACATATTGGAGTAAATGTACAATGTTCGGTACAGCCTTGTTGGTGGTTCTCATCTTGAACTTTCTGTTATCTCCAGGTTAGTTTCACTTCCCCTTAACCACATTATGAACACATTTCAGCTGGTTATCAAAATATTGGCATCTTGAGCATTTGACTGTTCTCCCTACAGACTAGAGACACCAAGTTTCTACTGTATCATACTCATTACAAATATTTGCGTGAAATATGTACTTGAATTTAGCTTTCAAAAATCTATCAAACATTTAAACATGAGTGACATTTCACACTTCTATCCCACCGTTTCAAGAAATAATGATGAATTAAAAACCTGTATTTACAATCTGCAAGATTTAGTTGTTTAATATTTGTACAATGAATGCACACAATACCATTATGCTGGGAGTAATAACAACAAACATAAAACTATGTCAACATAGCAAAATCAAACTGACTCATCAGTGTGTGACAATCTTTTTTAAAAGTCATCTGCAATTTTCAACACATTTTTAACAATACCTATCAATTAATTGAAAACAATATATAAATATATATAATCAATATACATGTAAAACTGGTTATATGCTATGTAAACATACACAGCACAATGGATGAGGAACAATCGATTTGTGAACTTATTATGTAAGTGATTTTATTAACCATTTATAAACCACTGGCTGGCAGGAGTACCCATCTATCCATACAAGCAGAGGACAGCCCATTGTTAAACCACGTGGCCATGTGATAGCTTGGCAGGGCTAATGGGGGACGGGGGAGCAAAACGGTATGTTGCACTGGTAGATGCGACCGTGAGTGATGCCTCAGTAACTCAATGCCAGCCACTTACACTAGTGCTTCAGCAACACACGCCTTTATGATCAAAAAGGCTTAAATAAGACCACAAAATTCATCCATCCCTTGTCACAGACATGTTTACGTTGGCATGCAGTGAATTATTAAAATGTAAACATGGTTATTCAAAGAACTAGTACCATTCACAAATGTAAATGTATTGGGTTTCATTATTCAAAATCATAATCAATAAAATAGGTACCTATTGAAACCTGTCATTGTGTCGTTGGCAAGAGACTTTTGTTCGTGACTCAAGCTCTTCATCAGGCCTAGTGAGAAGATCCTCTCGGTGACATGAGCACCATGACGTAGTGCAAAGAGAAGACGTCCCCAAGGAGGCTGGGCTAAGATTCCTGTGTGTATTCCTTATTTTAGAGGACTATCAGAAAAGCTGACCCACATTTCCCGAGAACACAGATTAAACTGGTACCACACACAGTTCAATACAATAATGATGATGCTGCCTAAGGACAAATCTCTGGACAGTGCTAACAAAGTGTGGCCTCTTATATGAGGTCATCTGTCCCAAGTTCACATACACTTGGAGACAGGCAGGACTCTGAACACTACAGTGAACTAGCACCTCAACTCCAATTGAGTACCAAATTAAGGATACAGGCACAAGGTCAGCCCCTGTGACTTTAGAGTGGTGGCACGAGAGAACACGAGGTCTGCAGGAAGATCCGTGAGGCCATTGAAATCAGAGCGCCGACTCCGGATGAACCACGACACCGGCTACGACTACGACTCATCACTGCTGTCACATGATGGGAGCCGTCATGGCGGTCATGTGACCAACTCACAGGATCTTTTTATTAGGCCTGATGAAGCTCTTGAGATACGAACAATAGTCTTGCCAACGACACACAGGTTTCAATAGGTACCTGATTAGATTATTGAGAACACATGTTTCAGATCTCTTACTCTTCTTTTTCTCTATAGTATCAATTACTTTCAAAACTTTGAAATAATGTTATCACAATTTCTTACAGTATATTAATTTACATAAATACATCCAAACAGACGTTGTAGTTCTCTTTATTAGGTTGAAAAATGTTAGAATATTGGACAAAAAGCATCCTACATTCCTCATATATATGTTTACCTGTGATTTTAGATGTTTTCTTCATAAATGACATATTTCAAGTGACACAACTTCCTTTTTTCCATGTCTCAAACATGACATAACGTTTTTCCATATACCATTCATTTCTTCCTTACCTATTAAAGTAAGACATATGTCATCACACGTCCACCACAACACTGTCCACACAGCAAATACACGCACACCAGGCTAAATAAACTTCTACCATCATATTTTCCCATAATGCACATTCCGATAAAGAAATAACGTGAGATAAGTTCTGGACGTGGGTAGCAGCTACGCGAGACTTGTTATCCATAATGTAAAACGGGGAGGCAAACATTCAAGTCACCAATATCAACAATTGCACCTGCTTGTAGACTACCATTATAGTAGACCAGTGAGAACTCCTTGAATATCATATAAAGCACGCATACGTCTTTGGCGATACAGCAGATGCTGAGACACCATGAGAACATCGCGACCAGCATGAGGACATCATGATAGCATGAGGACATTGTGAGGCTGCTGTCACCGCGCGAGCTGCCACCAGAGCGCGGCTGTGGCAGCTGTGATCGCGGCGGCGCCGGCGCCGTGCCGAGCGGCGCTTGCTCCCGCGGCGCCGGCGGGAGCAAGGGCCGCGTCCGGCACCGACGCCAGCACCCACGTGTACAGCGGCCGGTACTCAACAGCAACCTACAGCGGAACATTGCGTCAAACAGGATACGGTGTATGAAACCAACTCTATCAAAGAAACATAATATGAATGCATAAGCACTTGCTGAAGGGCCAACGTTCTAGTCAGTATATTTATATCTGATTATCTTTAAACCTTTCATTGTGACAAGTTTCTGTCGTTTCACAGAATTCATACTATTCAGAATTTATTCGAACACGTATAAAGGTAGTTTAGTTATACCTAGATGCCCAAACGAAAATGTGGGCGTAAATCTCTACCTACTTCTTGCCTGAAATGAGATTTGACTATTTTGACTGTACCTTGGTGTAGCGGAGCGTGTTGAGGCCGTCCCGCGGGTAGTGCTTCGGCCGGAAACCCCACGCCTTGCCACTAAAACAAACAACACACATTCATATCCACTTTTAGATGGTACATTTCAGTGAGGAGTGGAATAAATATGATGAGTGAGATTTTGTTAAGTCTAAAGACGTTTTCACCAATGCTTAAAACCTGATCCTCAGAATTATTAGTGCAAAATTGTACCCATGGCAATATAGGCAGATATAACTGTACAGATATACTTAAATCTTACAGATTTTATTATTGATAACATTAAATGAAATTATCAAAACTACAGTCAAATACAGTCAGGTAAGTAGTTTAGATTCATTCATAAAGATAGAATAAGTTCATAATTTTAAACGATCACTTAACTTTATAAAAACAATAACCGTCAACTACAAAAAAATATAACAATATAATAATTAAGTCTATCACCAAGTGCCTCATTCTGAAAATAAATACAAGTAAAAATGTTGCAACTTAAAAACCTTTTGTGAATTTTGAAATCATAATTAACTCATTTGCAAAAGCAAAAATTGGGTGCTTGAATGTGGCTTATGTCAGATAACCCATAAGAACGGAGTACACGACTTGGTGACATAGGTAAAGGCAGTCTATCTATGTCTAGAAAAAGAAAAGCAAAATTAACCATGTAGATATTGTAGATGGACGTAAGTAAAATGTAAGCATTGCTCCTGCTAGCGGTGCCATGCTGGGTCTACGGCTGCCACCGATAAAGCATGGGCGAGAACATGCAAAAAATGCAGCGTAGCACAGAAATATTGCCACCTTTTTTATTGTAAAATATACAAAACAATATTCAAGTAAGGAATACTTTCATTATAAAGTTACTACATGAAGAGTTATTTAGTTTGTCACCCCAAAATGATGCTGAGATGGCTTAGTCCAAAGAGACAGAAATCCATGTGTATAATGGTCTGTACTCTGTGACTAGGTGCCGATATTTCACCGTTCTCAGCCCATCGTGCCGGTACACAGACGGTTTGAACTCAAAAGCTTTGAAGCTGAAAAAAAAGTGTTAAATATATGAAGTTTCAGGTCATTTATCCTACTAATACAGGCCGCGACTGATTTTCAGGCAGAAAAGTAAATAGTCAAACATCAGATCCATGTCACCCTCGACGATGGATTATCTGACTTGCTCACTTCCATGGCTTATTGCTTATTGAGCGAGGTGTGGGTGGCAGACGCAAGCCTTCAACAGCTCAGTGGTATCGGCGAAATTAGAAAATAATAAATGCACGTGTCACACATCATTGTAAAACACAACACATTGCGATGAGGAGGTTCGCATACTTGCGTGCGAGCGTACATGTGTGTGTATGCACAAGTGAGTGTGTGTGTGTGTGTGTGTGTGTGTGTGTGTGCGTGTGTGTGTATGCGTGTGTATGTGTGTGTGTGTGTATGCGTGTGTATGTGTGTATGTGTGTGTGTGTGTGTGCGTGTGTGTGTGTGTGTGTGTGTGTGTGTGTGTGTGCGTGTGTGCGTGTGCATGCGTACCTCTCCTTGTTGTAGGGGTTGCAGCTGTCGTGTGTGTGTGCACGCGTGTGTGTGTGTGTGTGTGTGTGTGTGTGTGTGTGCATGCACATACCTCTCCTTGTTATAGGGGTTGCCTCGGTCGTGCGTGTGTTTGATCATGGTGTAGCGCGCCACGCTGGCCGGGTGGCGGGTGATGTTCATGCGAGCGGCGCGCACACGGTTGTACATGTCATCGTCCTCCCCACCCCAGCCGTAGTACTGCAGAAACAAGTACTGCATAATACAGTAAGCAGTTGGCAGATGTCAAATTTGCTATTGCAATGCTCATTTTTACTTTCAAAGTTTATTATAGTCTGTCTTTTTATTATTTACGCCAGTTTTCAAGGAATATGAGAACTTGTACTCTTTCAGCCAAGATGTGATAAATATGCACCATGACCTCTTAAGAAATATTTACGTAAGGTAGACACGTCAAGATCATACGTATACGAAAGTGCTGCAGTATGTAAACACTAGTGAAAATAGTATGCATGTATTTAATCATTTTACATTGTATATAATAGCAGTGGCGTAGCTACTGTAACGCACACAACGCAGTGCGTACACATTGATTTCTTGATTTTCCAGCCTAAAATGATACACGGTTTGCGTAATACTGCATTCACTATCACTGACTGGCGTGGAAAGTAATCTGCTTTCCATTTTGCCGTGAATAAAAAGCTTTGAGTCATACGTGCGTACGTTTGCCGTCAGAAAGTATATGATAGAGGATGCGTGGGCCACGTGCTTTGGATGCAGGTAAATAAAAGTGTGTCCCGTGTTAAAGAGGGGAAAATTGCAGTATTTTTACACAATATTTATGTGCTTCAATTGTCCTACTTATGAATAAGAACTAATTATATATACGCTTGTCCACAACATACTGGATGGATATATATATAAGATTTTAATAGGTAGTAAAGATATACAAGCACTTTTGTTTAGTGTGACCACACAAAATGCTGACTTCACATTTCAACTCAATTTACTCTGATGATCAGGAGTGCGAATAATTATGAATTTGAATTTTTCTGAAAGACAAAAGCTTATATTTACAAAGAGTCTTATAGGACTCAGAAGGACTTCAGCGAGGACGAGCGAGATATTGTGGATTTTGCGTGAATTTGGTGTCACTGGAAGTACCCGATCATCGCTCATAGTACAATCATAATGGAGAAAATCAACAAAATCACTTTGAATGGGTGTGGCTCATTAAATGCTTCGAAGTTGGCATTCTCAGTTACATGTGTCACAGATAAACTATTTTCCTTTAGTTTTATAGCAAATTATTCATTATAAATACATGCATTAGTCTGTAATACAGACTAATGCATAGGAATATTTCTAATTATGACTGTAAGTTCGTACCTGGTTGGAGAAGCCGTTGACCTTTTCAAACTGCCACTCTGTGAATGCTGTGGCGCCTCCAAACAGCCCTGCGTACGGCACACTGCAGACAGACACAATCATTGGTGAGAAATTGGATTGTTTTAAAGATAAATAAAGTGATCCAATTAGACCATCCAATTAAATATATGATATACTAAATGGCCCAGTGGTCACATTCTACCAGTGGTAGCCACCCCCGTCCCTTCATGCTTCCGTGGCCGAGTGGATAGGGAGTTGGACTCGTGACCAGAAGGTCGTGGGTTCGATTCACGGTCGGGTCTGATGGTAAGTGTTGAGCAAACTTACCTCTAACAGGTTGCACACTGCTCCGTGGTACCTACACATTAAATAGGTACAGGTCAGGCGAGTGAACGTTAATGTGAGTGATTAGCACGTCTGCGCTACGGTTGCGATGTGTTGTATGCTCCCCGGGGAGTTGAGAAAGAAATAGTGTGACAAGGGTGCCAATGACCTGGTGTAAATATGTAAAGTCGCTAGAGCACGATAACAGTGAATTGCACAGTGAATTGCGACTGTAAATAACCACATTTACATTTACATTTCATAATTGTAATCCAGATAGGAAACATTATCAAAAGCTCAAAGTAATTACTTGAACTAATTATCTCGCTTAACAATGAAATGTACATATTTGTATATAGGATCCAGAATAAATGAATTTCCATCATATGATGTCAACATTTGCTACATACGACGCAAATTTGAGATAGAACTCAGCACCTGCGGAGATATATACCGGTCCAACTGTATACAGTTTTAAATATGCACTTCAATGGTAAAGATACATGTATTAGAATGAAAGGATTACTCAACTAGAAAACATAAAACTTTGCCTTAAAACATTGTGGAAACTAGTAGTCGTCGGAACGCCAAAAATCTCCCCCTCCTAGAGCAGACCCCTCTTAGGTCAGCAATTTTAAAATTCGTAATTCAAATACATATGTGTATAAAAAATAGTGTAGAAAGACAACACATCTAATCAGAATGAAAATAAAAACACATCATGACTTATCAAAAGTGGGCCAAAGTACACCAAAATATAATCAGCTCAGTACAATGAAGCTAAATATGAAGTTTGGTGATAATAGGTCAAATACTTTTCCCTGTAGAATGGTAACAAGGTATTAACACCCATCACTCATAAGTTCATCAAAAGTAGGCCAAAAAACACCAACATCAATTCAGCTGTGGAGACTAATATGGTGAACAAAATTGTAAAGTTTAATGACCACAGGTGAAACACTTTTCCCAGTAGTGGTAACACTTGTTTTATTCAAAATTTCCATGATTTTTTTAAAAGTAGACCAAAGTACTCAAACCATCAAATCACCTTAAGAGAGTAATGAAGTCATATCAAATGTCAAGTTTGGTGATGATCGGTCATAAACTGTTACCAGTAGACAGATAAACACACACCAATAGAGCACTCTCTACGAGAGGTCGACCTTTTTTTGTTTAAATTGATTTGTGTGAATAATAATTTGTATGTTTGTATTTCATAATTTATTTTGATGGATGTGATGTACATTTGTTATAATACAATAAAAAATTATTATTCAATCATTTTATCTGAGGCATGCTTTTTCCAACTGACCTCTCTACTAAAATACGGTACCAGCAGGAGTTTTGCGCTGCACAATGGCCCTCTCATTGCATTGAGCGTTTTAAAAGAACAGGTTATACACATCAACACCAGTCATATGATGAAAAATGCCTTTATATAAAGAGATAACAGCAATCCTCTTTGAATATAAAAAAATGTTTATTGATGCATGTTGATTTCAATAATATCATTTACAAATTTACATCAAAAGCATGCAATCTTTAGGACATGACATATACGATTATTCTGAAGACTTATAGCAAAGTCTTTATATTTATCTTTAGAATAGATTAAACCACAGCGTTCGCATATCAACTTTTGTTTTCATGGTAATATGGTACAACTTGTCAAAAATTGGATTTCATCTGTTCCAACGATGCTTTATGACCCATTGAATTCAACAAAACCAAACACGACGTTAAAACATTACTTGCTTGCCAAATATTTCATTTGGGAACGACCTCGATCACAGTTGATGACTTCACGTCTGGATTCAAACTATTATAGCTGAGTGTCAATTTTGGAGATTGATCACTACATGAGAACTTTCTAATATAATTTATTTTTTATTTAATTATAAATTATAAATATAATAAAAACGAAGAAGACACTCGTTGAGTGTGCCAATAGAGACAGATAAACACAAACCAATAGACAGATAACCACAAATTCATAATAATTTGTTTTAAAAAGACATTGTAATTTCATCAAAAGAAGGCCAAAGTACACCAAAATCTAATCAGCTCTGGAGAGTAGTGCAATGAAGCTAAATATGAAATTTTGTGATAATAGGTCAAATACTCCTCCCTGTACATTGGTAACAAGGTATTAACATGTATCGCTCATAACGTAGGCCAAAGTACACCAACATCAATTCAGCTGTGGAGACTAGTATAGGGAACAGAATTGTAAAGTTTAATGACCACAGGTGAAATACTTTTCCCAGTACAGTGGTAACCATTGTTTTATCCGAATATTCCATAAATTTGTCAAAAGTAGGCCAAAGTACTCAAACATCAAATCACACGATGAGAGTAATATAGGTCTCAGACCACCAAATCAATACAAAATCAGCAAAAAATTCAGTCAGAACACGCAGGTGCTTCTATTCTAGATATTCGGATAAAAGAGGATTTCGGATAAGGGAGGTGGGCATTACCAGTCAAATATCACAACACCATTACTACGCGACCGTGGGTGATAATAGAAGAAACAACTTTATTATTGCAAATCTCCGGTTAATAGCTTCATAATTATGACAAAAAAGATTTCAATTACAGTTTAAAAGCAATTTATTGTACTTACAAATGCATATTTACAATACATACATAATATTCACAGCAATCAGACAATTTTATTCAATATTTACAATTTCAATTAGGAAATGCATTCGATCACATGATTACATACTAAACTTTCAGTTATCTTTAGGTATCCTACCACTAATGCAAACGTCTTACAACATTGCTTGGTACAACACATCTTTTCATGAAAGTCTTTGAAATTATTGTTTAAGTGTTGCCACAACACAATTCCACCAACAACTCCTCAACCAAGTTGTTGTGAAAATAACTGTTGCCACAACAAGTCAATTAAAATGTTCTAATACTTCAAAGGCCGGGACCGCCTTTGATGCCTGTTTCTAGTCAGGCGTCTGAGACCTCGTTGACTAACGGTTTTTCATCTGCTGTACTGAACTTTAATATTGCACATAAACAATCACACGTGTTTGTAAAGTTTTAGATGCTTTAATTGAAACAAATATGTTTATGTATTGCATTTATAATGTGCTTGATGTAATCATAGATTGAATACCAAACTGGAACCAGGATATGTAAGTCTATGAATATGATTCGGATACGTAGTTGACTGAACCAAGTAGATTTTGTGATGATGTGAGTAGAAAATGCGAAATTACGAAGCTTATGCTGCTGAAAATCGGGATTTTCCCAGAGCATTCGGATAATTGGAAAATTCGGATGATAGATATTCGGATAATAGAGGTTGTACTGTATTAACTAAAAAGTAGGCGTGGTTCCGATTATTTACTGATTATAGATATGGTAAAAAAATTAAGCTTATACCCAATAGGTGTCAAACCACTTATTTTATTTAAATATTTTTGAATAGTTAGTGCACATGGTCAGTTATAAGACGGCCATGTATCAAATAGAATAGTGCTAGACTACAAAGGATTTCAGGAGGTAGGTCTCATCTAAGGCTGCCAAAGCCTGCCAAAGCTCTGGGCAGGTGGTTATGCCCATATGAATTTTCTCCTCAGCAACTGGAAATGAAATACTCTGTTGAAGAAAAATAAGATTATTGGCCAACACTCAAAGCTAAGCAGGGTAGAGGGGGGCTGGTTATTACATTGTTAATAGATCTTACAATTGAGCATTTGTTTAGTGGTCTGAGACCTATAGTCAAACCAAATGTCAAGTTTGGTGATGATAGCCCCCCTGCCCCTTACCATCACCAGTCCCTAGCCCCATAGGCAGAGGGCACACACCAGCCCCCCTTTTACCACCAAAATATTTCATTTTCATAGGTTTTTTTTGCCATGTCCACGATCAATCATGCATACTAAACCCAAACCCATGAGATCCTTTAAGTGTGCCCCTTCTATGAAAACCTGGATCTGCCAGTGTAGCAATGACGCCACGTGTGAATGGTCCCCAACAGCAACCTGTATCCATAAGACATAGAAGCTGTAAGGTTATTGAGTCTGAACAATGACACAGTTGGACCTGTTTACTGAAGAGGGTACAAACAAAATTGAGTTTTTAGCATTTTTGAGTGATTGGATTTACTTATAATGTAAAGTTAAGTTAATAAGAAGTTGTAATTATCAGAGGTGAGAATTAGCGGGTCATACAGTAAATATTGCATGTGATAATATGATTGACACATTGTGTGGAGGTCATTATGATCAAAATTTGGAAATTTCAAAATTCAATATCTTTTCTTTGATAGTTAATATCAATCATCAAGTCATCATTGAAATCAATTTTAAAATTACGTAGTTAAGTTGGAAATGTATTTATGCTTCAATGCATCTTATAATTACATAAGTAAGTAGAAAAATTAGAACAAATTTACGCACAGAACAATCTATATAGCATTGACCAGTCAAAACAATGGCGATTATTTCTGTAAAATACTTGACAGAAAACTTTCCAACAGCAAAATGGATACAATGGATGTGGAAACATTTAAATGTGATAAATGTGAAAACACTTTTCAATCCAAATTGGCATTGGATGTACATTTCAAGACCCATTTGAGATCAGCGAGCAAGAAGAAACGAAAGAAAACCCACAAGTGCAGTGAATGTGGGAAGTGTTTTAGTCAAAATAGTGACTTGACCAAGCACATGAGAATCCACACTGGGGAGAAACCATTTGAGTGTAGTGAATGTGGGAAGTGTTTTAGTCAAAATAGTGACTTGACCAAGCACATGAGAATCCACACTGGTGAGAAACCTTATAAGTGCAGTCAATGTGGGAAGTGTTTTAGTCAAAATAGTGACTTGACCAAGCACATGAGAATCCACACTGGGGAGAAACCATATGAGTGTAGTGAATGTGGGAGGTGTTTTAATCGAGGTGACACCTTGATCATCCACATGAGAATCCACACTGGCAAAAAACCTTATGAGTGCAGTGAATGTGGAAAGTGTTTTTGCGACAGTAGAACCTTGAATGTCCACATGAGAATCCACACAGGGAAGAAACCTTACAAATGTAGTGAATGTGGGAAATGTTTTAGTTACAGGAGCTCCTTGACCAGTCACACCAGAATCCATAAAGGGGAGAAACCTAATGAGTGCACAGAATGTGGGAGGTGTTTTAAGCGAGGTGGCGACTTGATCCAGCACATGAGAATCCACACTAGTAAGAAAATTTATCAATGCACAGTCTGTGAGAAATCATTTAGTTTAAGAAAAACTTTGAAAGTTCACTTCAGAATCCACACTGGAAATAAACAATATAAATGTAGTGAATGTGGGAAGTGTTTTCATTATAAGTGGAACTTAAACAATCATATGAAAATACACATTGGAGAAAAACAGCATAAGGATGACAATGGTGGGGAAGCCTCTCAAAATGCTGACTCGACAGCTGCCTTGAGTACACATGTAGGAGAGAAACCATTTGAGTGTAATGAACGTGGGGAAAGTTTAAGTGGGAGTGACAATTTGGTCAGTCACATGAAAACTAACACTGATGAAAAACTGATAGAACACATCAGAATCTGCTCGGAAGAAAAGCCTTATGAATGCATTGATTGTGGGAAACGCTTTAGTACAAAAGGCAACTTAACCAGCCACATAAGAAATCATGTTGAAGAAAAAGCAACAGAACACATGAGAATCCAGGCAGAAGAGAAACTTCATCCACATACAGTGAGTGAGAAAGTGTATCAATGCAGTGAATGTGCCAAGAGTTTTGCTCGCCATCGCCATTTGACAGAACACATAAAAACTCACAGTGAGAAGAAACCACAAGTTTGTGGTGAATGTGGCAAATGTTTTCTTCAATCGAGTGCGTTTGCCATCCACATGAGAATCCACAATTCGCTTAGAAAAGCTGACGAATTGATAAATAGCAGATGAAGTGGACTCAATTTTTTCCTCCAACGACCTTACCACCAGAGGAATCCATTTTGGGGCTTCTATATGGGTTGGAATTTCATTACTGTAAAACTAGAAATGTTTAAGTAACACTAATTTTGTGATGTGCTAAACGCAAATTTAGATAGTCAAAAAACATTAATATATTATCTAAAGTAGGTCCTTGATGGACAAAATTAAACTTAAATAGTCACAAAATGTCCATCGTCTGAATATTTTTTGTCAGTAGTTGGCAGCACGATTGACTTTTTCTATCAATAAGTAACTAATTTTGATAAATCCTTAAAAAAACTTACTATATTGTCTTACTATTTTCGGACATTTTCAATGTCCATCGTCTGAGACTTTTCTGTCACCAGCACTGACAATGTCAATCCAATGTCAGTGATGAGCAGACTAAGGCCCTGGAGACTAAAGATGATACTAATGATTCTGCCAGCAGACAAAGGTAGAACAGTCATTTTGGACAAGGAGACTTGGTTATGTTCTGATGAAAAGACTTACACAAGATTAGATAAAGACCCAACAGCCAAGTATAAACGAAAACTGGTAGACATCCTCGCAAGACTCAAATCTGAAAACAAAATCACCGATGCTCAAAAAAGATACTTTATATCCAACCTCTGAGACCATACCCAGATTATATTGCACTCCAAAAATACACAAGAAAGATGTTCCTTTAAGACCAATAGTAGTTTATACAGGATCAATCATGTATAATTTATCCAGAAGCCTTGCTGACATTTTGGCCCCTTTGGTAGGAAAAACAGAACATCATGTAGAAAATTCAAAAGATTTGGTGAAGAGTCTCCAATCTTTGACGGTAAATGGAGATGAAACTTTAGTGTCTTTTGATGTAGTCTCACTTTTCACTAACACTCCCATTGACAGGGCCCTTGAGATCATCAAAGATCGTCTCCTTAATGATAACAAGTTGAGACAAAGAACGTTGCTCACAGCATTGGACATCATGGAATTGCTAAGCCTGGTGTTGACTACAACTTACTTCAGATTTGATGACCAACTATATCAACAGAAGTTTGGTACAGCGATGGGCAGCCCAGTGTCTCCAATAGTGGCAAACTTATTTATGGAAAACCTCGAACAAACAGCTATAGCCACAGCGGATGAGGACATCAAACCAATGTGGTGGAAGAGGTATGTGGATGACGTGGTAACGAAGATTAAGTGCGGCACTGTGGAACGTCTCAATGATCATCTCAACCAAGTAGATACGACTCGCAGCATAGTGTTTACTCATGAAACTATGGTAGAGAACAAGATTCCTTTTCTTGACACCCTGATTGAAATTAAAGACAATGGCTCTTTAAAAACCACAGTGTACAGGAAAAGCACACACACAAATCAATATTTGAATTTTGAGTCTCACCATCCAACTGTACATAAGCTAGGAGTAGTGAGAACACTTTTGGACAGAATGGACACAGTCGTAACAGAAGAGTTAGATAAAGAGACTGAAGAACGCACAATCGTGGATGCACTGACCACTTGCAATTACCCTAAGTGGGCAATTCAAGAAGTGAAGAGAAAGAAGAAAGATACCAACAATAAGAAGTCTCGGAAAACAGCAGAAAAAGACTCTAAGGGAGCCAGAGGTATGGTCGTTCTCCCTTACGTTAAAGGTTTGTCAGAAAAGAATGGCCAAGGTTTTAAAAGATCACAAGATCTGTTCAGCCTTCAAACCTTATAAGACTCTACGCAAGATTTTAGTTCATCCCAAGGACAAAATCATACAAGAAGAAGTATGTGGGAGTGTATACTATACAGTATTGGTTGTAAGAACTGTCCTGGTTTATATATTGGTGAATCAGGCAGGAAATTTGGCACACGGCTCAAGGAGCATCAAAGAAATGTGGAGACACATGACCATAAAAATGTGCGCACCAGAGCCACTCGCCTCAGCACCACAGAAATTCACCAATCAGCCATAACTGACCACATGAACAACCTCAACCATTTATCAGATTGGGATAGTGCTAAAGTTGTGTGCAAGGAGTCAAACCTACTGGACAGACAAATCCTAGAGTCCATAACAATCCGAAAGACTGAGGAGAACATGAACAGAGATGAAGGAGCATACCAGTTATCTCACGCCTACGACAACCTTCTGAGACCTAGGGCAGCCCCAAACCACCGCGCGCGCCCTCGACCACCCCCCAACAACCAACACTGACTGACTTCTACTTCTGTCACGTGCTGCCACCTGGTGACAGAAAAGTCTCAGACGATGGACATTGAAAATGTCCGAAAATATTAAGACAATGTAGTAAGTTTTTTAAGGATTTATCACAAAATTAGTGTTACTTGTTGTTTTGTATAATGTTTTTCAAAGTGGGGCCATTTTGAGAATGTGGGACCGTGAGTGAATGCTCACACTTAAAGTACAAGGACTTGTTGATGAGAAATACTTGGTACATTTGAGCTTTATATTTGGTTTTATTGTAGGCATTAAAGTCTGCTAAATATAGGGTCAAGTATGAAGTTACATTATCAATAAATTAGCATAAGTATGTAAACTTTGTGTTCATTTCTAACTGAAAATTTAAGCTTCATTGTAAATAAATTACCATTCATTATGGCAGAGTCGGGTATGAAAAAATGAAACCATAGTGATATGATTTTAGGGGCCCCTAAAATTACTACCAATTATCCAAGACCCCCTAAAAAAGTGTGCCCCAAATTTTCATGCCCCAACTCCCAAAAAATAAGTGGGGCTTTCCAGAACTCGTACCTAGCTTTTTCACCCCATGGTAGCCGTGTGTTCATTTCTGGATATTTTCTTTGTAATTGTTTGTTGAGATTCCATTGTTAATAAATCAAATTTGTATAACAAACGTGTGTTTTCGCATCTTTTTTATAAATGCTTCTAAATACACGTATAGAAAATGGAAACAAACTTTCAATACAAAATGTGACAACTGGTTTACAAATAGCTCAGTCAAAATGTAAACTGCACACGATGCAGCTGGGAAAATATGCACATTGCATCACATTTGAAATCATCAAGCTAAAATTTCGGGTCTTGCTGTAGGTGAGAACTATTTTGTGCTTACAACCCCCCGGCAAGTACACCCTTACAAATAGACCACCTCTTTAATGACAAATTTTTATGGTCCCAAACCTCAAGAGACCAACAAGTTCGTCAAAAGCAGGGCGAAGTACACCAACATCGATTCAGCTGTGGAGACTAAAAAAGTGAACAAAATTGTAAACAGTAATGACCATAGCTGAAATACTTTTCCCAGTACAGTGGTAACAATTGTTTTATTTTAATGTTCCATAAAAAATCAAAAGTAGGCCAAAGTACAGAAATATAAAATCACCTTAAAAGAGTGATATAGACATACCAAATGTCAAGTTTGGTGATGGTGGGTTGTAAACTTTTCTCAGGAGACAGATAAACACAAATTCGTAATAATTTGTTTTAAAAAACACATCGTAACTTCTTCAAAAGTAAGCCAAAGTACACCAAAATCTAATCAGCTCTGGTTAGTAGTACATTGAAGTTAAATATGAAATTTGATGATAATAGGTCAAATACTTCTCCCTGTAGAGTGGTAACAAGGTACTTATACCTAACGCTCATAAGTTCATCAAAAGTAGGGCAAAGTACAAAAAAAATTGACGGGTACTTTTTTCCTCAAACAAAACGTATACAAATAAATTGCAATAGCTCAAATAGTCTTCGTGTTATGAGCCTGTTTATTTCGGACGGACATACAATCGCGGACAGAAGCAAAGCTAGAAATCTCCATCCGGAACGGGGAAGATTTAAATAATAACAAAAATATAAATGATGAAACCATATGCCGCATACCAAATACAGAGTGTTATTAGTCTGAGATAAGAAATAGTTTTACCAAAGACTGGCAACAAAGAGACAAATGGACCAGTTAAAACTGCTCACGTCTATTAGGTTGAAGGTCCCGCGATGGTGACTGCAACGTTAAGTCCGTGTAAAAAAGTAAGTGGTAGTGTCACCAAATCTCAACCTAATGGATATTCCTACTACTAAAAACAGTCTACATAAAGATGCTTCTCACGTGTAGTTCCACTTGTCGCAGTGGCTGGCGACGTGGCGCGGCACGGTGGAGCAGGTGTACATGTTGTGGTCCGTCTCGGGCAGCATGTCCACGTCGTGGAACACGAAGCAGTCGACGTCCCCCAGACCCCGCGCCTCCCGGAATCCAACGTTCATCATCGCGGCCTTGTTGAACACAGACGGACGACTCTGCACAGCACAAAGTCTAGGTTTACGCTTGATTTGAAAAGGAGTGGTGTTAATGAGTTGAAACGTTTAAAACTACAGCTATCCTAAATTGATACTTTTTTAAAATTTATTTAGATCATTTTTGACAATATAGTTAACAGTAGCAAAAGAAATAAATACCAATTTGATTTTTTTAAGGTTACAGTATATGTTTGCACTCACATTACTGTATCACTTGAGTGACTAGCACAGGTAAGAAAGAACATCACATTTCTATATTTTTCAATAAACTTGATTGATTGATTGATATTCTTCAGGAAGTAATGTTCCTAGGATAGCACATGAAAGCGTACATATATATTATATGTCATGCTCATTTCCAATGTGGTCCTGTTTGTTTGGCAGGTTAAGTAACCAACTGAGCCAACAAGGGTGTTTGGAGGGATCACAGTAGCTATTGTTTTCAAACTAAGGGAGTTCTTTTACGTGCAGAGGGATGACTGTCCTCTACATGGGACACGCCTTTCAACAAGGCTCCAAATATTTTGTTTGTTGTTGTCACCTGCTCGACGACGACGATGCGGTAGTGGAGCATCTGGCGCTGCAGCATGGGGTGCAGGCGGTGCAGGAAGATCCGCAGGTGCTCCTCCCGGTCCCGGAACGGCACGATCACCACTAAACACAAACACTCGGTCAAACAGCTTCTGCTGAATGTTGTAAATAAAACCTTATTTCGTATTATCTTTCATAAAGACAATCACAACGTACTCAAATATTGGCAGAAGTGTACCAAAAATTGATATATCAAACCAACCTGTTAGATAGGAATCCAAAGTCGTTTAGTGACAATCTGTCACATAGTTTTTGCTACATGTTGTTAACAAATCCATTTTTAGTGTAACGTAATGTAAACAGAAATCTTTAAAACTTAATAACGCTCTCACAAATAGACCTATGTTCATGAAATTAAAACTTAATGATACCTTTTTGCTCTTAATAAACATATTCAGTATACAGAACTGTAGCTATAAAGTGGAGTGTACCAGTGTCTGACACTGACAGAAGTAAAGCTACTATAGACTACTAGAAGTCTCCCTCACCTGTCTTGGAGCGCGGCTTGCAGTGAGTCGGGCGCCAGTGACCTCCGACCCCCAGCTCCGGGTGCATCAGCTCCAGCTCGCCAAATGTGGGCGCCTCGAACGTCACCGGCGTCGCACCCACTGGAAACACACAGGAAACACCACTATGTAGGAACCAATGTATAGAGCCCCATTTCTCACTGCTTTAGCTTTTTAAGTTTGATGCTCTTGTCAAATCGTAAAAGTGTAGCTTATTTCACTCAATGGAAAAGAAGCGTTTGGCGCATAAAAATATCAACAATACTTTGGGTTTGCTTCCATTTTAATAGTCACAAGGTAACAATCCTTTCATTTCAATCACGTTTTTTTAACATGGCAGATGCCTCAAAATAGCACATACTCGCAGACGATTTTGCGTAATATCATATTTCAAATCAGAAACATTTAACTACCTTCATGAACATTCATAGTCGGTCCAAGGGAATCTCTTTTATACTGCACATATTCAGTTCCAAAATCTACCTGTGGCTTTTAACTAGAGAAATTCACAGGCATAGACTTACTTTTCAAATAAATTTTTGCTTTTTGTTATTTTGCCTTGTAAGACAGTGTGTTTGATGTGGCTGAACTAAAAGCGTGTGATGTTCATTGGCGGAGACCTTCAGGAGTTTTCCAGTAATATTGTGGGTTTGGGATGAGATGCAATTATCAATAAGTTGTGCATGGATTAAAAAGCCCCCCATAGATGAGGGTTATGAATGATCAACACACAGTACAACCACTTTTACCCGTATATCCTTAATCCAATTAATTCCATAAACCAAATGCAGTGACATATTCCCATTTTGTCCACATGTACACTTGAAGATTGCCCACAGACTGGTACTTATCAGCCTTTATTCAACAGGAGGGTGGACGATCACAACGCTCTGTGTACTAACATCAAGGTAACCATGACGACGAATCCATGTTTTGATTACCCACCCCCCACCCCCAAAAAAAGAAAGATGTTCAATCGAATTATCCTCTCTATTGTCGCCCATTGTCACTGGTGATCGTGTACATTAGTGGTTTCTTACATTCGCCTGCCCTCGACTGCAATCCAATATCACTAAATATCAAGCCATAAATATTCACCACGATTCTTGCAATCTGAAAGACACAGTCACAGGAAAGATATACAAGTACAGGGTGTCTTTAGACCAACTCATTTACCCTTCAAACCACTATGAAAACAAAAGATTATAAATAATGTTTGCATCAAAATGGTGATCGCATGGCAACATCATCATTACAAGCACACCAGTGGCAGGTCCATTTTGTGTTAGTAAGATACAAAATGTTTAGCTAATGACACTGATGGTGAGTTTTTTGACGACCCAGGTGGACCATACACAAACAGGAAATTCTCAAACTAACCGAGCGTGTCGGGCGCACACGGACACAGCGGCAGGTGGGCGTCGCCCTCGCTCCGCGGCAGGATCACCAGTTCGCAGAACGGCCGGTAGATCGTCTCCAGGAACGGGGGCTCCGTCGGACCTGGAACACACTCGCTGGGATCAACACCGCGGCGCAGACAAAACTGTAGTGGGACCACCTGTGTAGTGGGACCACCTGTGTAGTGGGACCACCTGTGTAGTGGGACCACCCGGACCATATGTGTTTTGATATGTGCAGCTTGTCTTCAGGGACAAAGGTGCCGCCGCCGCCGCCGCCGCCATGGAAACATAGTCGCTATACTTCATACGTTATTCCACCACACACACCTTTTGTCCCATAACTTCCTTCAATCAAAACAGATTTCTATAAAGGTGACATCGTTTGGTGCAGAATTGGCAACGGTAAATAGAAATCCTGGTATAATATCTCTAATCATTCAAAGCACAATAATCAAATATATGTTTATTTTACTACTACTGTCTACATATTGCAGTACTACTGTAGTACTATACTAGTACGTCATACATATGTTGTAAGTCACTTCTGTAATATTTTCTAAGAGTATTAGTTCACGTTTTTGAAAACTGCTAATTTTTGTGTAAATAATAGAGGCAGACTATAGTCTGAACATCTGTGCAGAAAGAAAACCTGTATAGTGGGACCACCTGTGTAGTGGGATTTCTATGGAATTAAACAATGAAATGGACAGCAGTTTAACTCTAACTTAATAGGATTAAATACAAAAGTTGAGTTATTCACAATTTTGATATATTTGACTTATCTGAGCTGGTGACAAATGGGATTCACTACAATCTGCCCATTGCATGTCAGCAACTCTCATCAGAAATCATATCAGCTTTCACAGATGTAATATGAACCACATCTAGACTCATTCATTACTCACATCTTTTTTAATCCTTGTACAAAACCATCATTGACATGTTTGGTCCTCACCTGTGTCTGTTTCATTGTCCATCCTCGCTACATAGCGCGGCCCGGCAGCGCCTAGGTGGATCGTGGCTGACAGGATGAACACAGCCTCGATCATGAGACACAGCGCGAGCAGCAGCCCGCACAGCCGCCACCTGCAGCAAAACATGGCGACATAGAGTGGATTCCTAACGGAGGGTACAAACATTTATAATGGAGTTATAAGAAAAAAATCATTTACATTATGTGATGGTTTTCTGCCCCATCCATGTTAAACGTGTGAGTTGATCCTGACGTGTCGACTGCGGCGTGATAACTATCCTTTAACTTCCAATGTCTTTACTATTCACTTGTATTCTTCATTCATACATCAATCACATACATATATATATATATAACAGACAATAGCTACATCAGCCTATCATAATGAAACTGCCATGTACTCTATACCTCGGACATAGTGACAATAGTACTAGACGCATTGTTACTGCTCCATGGTGGTTATATACACAGACACCAGACATGCTGACATGAATGTCTGCATGTTCACCTTGAACCATATGATCACAGAAGTTGACTTACATACATGCTTCATGATTAAGTACGTTTCACCTTGATCTACATACTGAGGGTAACAACATGTCACATCACTGGACACAAGTGTACACAGCTGTACAAGGTGCACTACCAAGCAAACCGCGTAACAATCCAGCCAAATTGTCAAATGACAAATGAGAATGTCAGCACACCGCCTGCCCCATCTTCACCATACGAATATTACATAAAAGAGCTGTGCACAAATGAGCAACAATAAACAATGTGTTTTCGATTTTATGATTAAAAAGTTTCATGTGGTATATATTATAGTTTTAAATCTGGGAGAAAACTCCATGCAACTTTATTTACTATATCACAAGGACACGTAAAAATTATATCATCGGATGATTTTTGCTAGACATATCATGGGTTTCTGACGACAGACATGATAAATAACATTAGAGAGATCGGTGACATCTTACATGCAACATGGAGACGTCTGACTAACATCATTGTTTATTGGTTCTTCACTTTTTGGAAAAGCAAGCTTTTTTATCCCTGGGCTTTAAAATATGGGTAGCTTAGTTATTGGATAGTACACATATACAATCATTACATCATATTGGATCTGTTCAAATGACATGGCTTTGTTTGCTGAGCATAACCTTTAGTGTGAAAACCCATGGCGCTAGTTAAAGAGATTTAATTAATATTTAACTGGTAAACGCCTAATATGAGAAGCAAAAGAACACTTAAATAATCAATTAACTTAACATAAAATTAACAAAAGGCTCACACAGTGTGATTTCATTATTACAAGCTATTGGTGAAGCAGCAGCGTCCTTTTGGAATTACTTGAGGAAAGGTTGTCTCAACAGCCTGTGTAATTAAAAACGAGGTCTCTACTTAATTTTGAGCCTAAGTATAGGACAACCTTGTTTAAGCGTAAATATTTTAATAAGAATAATTCCATTAACCGGATGCTCTGTTATAGTCCCATTTTTTTTTCCAGACATGTACACGGCAGATCGAGCATGTACTTGAACTATATATAGGCCACTACTTCAGACAAGCGAGTGAACGAACACAACACACACGGCATTGTAGGCTTGTTCAAATAGGCGCTCTACTCCATTTGGTGGGTGTACACCACGACAGGACTGGTTGATCGAGACTGTCGCCATTGCTTTGTTCTGGTGAGAAATGAACAAATTCAAAATGTATTTCAATTACAATCATCGCAAAACATAGCTTTGTTACTTGTACAAAAGATATTAAGTGCTGTTCAATTGAATTTTCATTACACTGTATATAGAATATTGGTGTTCGACGATGGACGATCATGCAGCATTGCATGCGTCGATTGATTAACTACAGTAACCACCGCGTTAGTACACAATGAACGAAGCATGTATTTTATCTAATATTATTGCAAAATATAGCTGTATGTCTAATGCATAGGCTATAAAATGAGATTTTATCAAATTATCTTTGTAGGAATATTGGTTTACAATACACAACTTCAACCCAAAGTAATATGGATGAGTTGTTCTACAAGGTATTTCGTGAATTATCAATATCTCCTATTATCATCCATAGTGACTTGTGGTCACGTACATACGATGATACATGTATTCTTACATTCGCCCATCTCGCCCCCTCGCTTGTCCGGATAAATCGATTTTCCAAATGTCCTTCAAGCTTCCCAAAATGGCCGTTTAAACGAGGCTGTACTGTATGAGCTAACAATGGAAAGATCAAAGGGCTTTGTTATACAGGTGTGCTAAGGTGAGTAGTTTGTTAGGCTTCCGCCTGCCGCTCTGGGTTTTGCCCTATAGAAGCCATTAAAGTGATAAACGCGGCACCGAGCGTCTCATTCATGTCATTCGCTGCCTCAGACAAATGGAAAATCAGCCGCGCAGCAAAAACAGCACTGTGGGTTTTATCCCATCAATGTAAATGTTTTGTCTGCCAAATACTAGCCGCTGGGCAGCGCTATAAGTTTTGAATTTTAAGTACCAATATCAAACTAGATGGTAGATACTTCGCTGATGTTTCAAGCCCCTCCAGCCCCAAATCAAGATACGTTTTTCCGACCTACACCCTCTCCCCACCACCGAGCACATACCGTATTCCCGAGACGAGAGTGACGAGGTCCGGGAACGTGGGGTCGTCATGGCCACGGACTCGGTCATCGACGCCTTGCATCGGACACACGGGACACCGGCATCACACGACCACAGGCGAGGTGCACACGGCAGGAGAGTGCTGCTGGACGCCGGCCTCACAGGTGCCACAAGTGAGTGTCAATTGGTGCTGTTATTTAATGACCTACTGTGTCACCATTCGACTTTCCAGTGTAACGTTGTATGTTCACACAGTCAGAAAATTTTGCTTATATTGCTCTTGGTAGTTTCCTCATCATAGCCTGAGACCTGAAAAAAATATATAGAGAAATGAAAATAAATCACTCCCAAAATGTATTTTTGCTAATATGACAGCTGAATTGAATGTTAAAAGAATATGAAAGTCATGCACTAGAATATGTATAGCATCTGTTATCATGAAAGGAGGAGCATCATGCTTTATAAGATAAGACCAATCGCAGTGTTGGAAATAGCTGTCCGTCCGCCCCGGGACAAGTAACTTTTATTCAGGGCAAGTAACTTTTAGAGTGGCTTGCCCTGATGTCCGACAACTTTTGCTCTGAATTTTTAACATTGAAATAGTATTCTGTTAAAAACCAACATTGCTTATTGACTTTCACACTCTTGTGTCAGTTTGATTTTGACTTGTTTTACTAAAATATTGAAATTGCAAACATGATATATATTATTTTCATAGTTGATTTTAATCTAGAAATTACCACTAATTGCACCAAAAAGATAAGCAATTTCAAATTTCTTTGAGACTAAGAAGCCCTCCCACACTCTTTGCATAATGTCAGGGCAAGTAACTTTCATGCAGGGCAAGTAACTTTTATAGTTAATTGCCCTGATGTCAGGCAACTTCTCACAATGAATTTTCAACACTGCCAATCATCAACTAGATCAAGTGTTCAAAGAACATAGCTTTGCTAGAACAACGTTGATGCATGGGCAAATAAGATATATACTGAAACCATGCTTATGCTACAATTAAGAACTTTATGAATTTGAAGCAAAAATCTCAGAATGAATTTATTAACTATGTATATCTATACATGTACAATATAAAAGCTTATTGAAAATCTTTCTTAAATTGGCAAGCACACTTTAATTGGCAAGTGCCCAAAATCGAATCACTTTGGTGACGCCTCATACCTCATAGTTGTGTAAAGTTTGAACAAAATCAGTTCACTGGTAAACCCTCTAACTTGTCCAGAGACAAAGATACATATAAACAAAGTGAACACAAAGGTTTTGCTTCAGCTGCTGAAGTGACGCAAATATACAGTAGAAGGCGTTTGTCTATGTCTACAGTAACATCCAGCCTTTGTCTACAGCAACGTCCAGCCTTTGTCTACAGTAACATCCAGCCTTTGTCACACGTAATGACATGACGGCTCCTATTGATCAGATCTTAAATGTGTGTTTTTTTAATTTATATGACCTTACATTGAAAGAGAAATTATTAAGTACCCGACCACCCTCGGGTTGGGTATAGATGAGCGGGTACCCGGGTCCAAATAACGGGCCAATATTTTGTACTCATGAGGATCCTTGTGTGAATGACCCAGTTGAATACAATAATTAGTTTGCCTTTATGAAGTTGAGTAGTAACTGTTAATGTACATTCATTCATAAGCGATATCTCGTGAGCGACGAAGCAACAGGTGATTTTTTCAGTAAAACATATTTGCATTGAGCTGTTCACACATAGGCGACCGAGAGATGAAGCGATATCGCTGCAGGTGATTTTTTTCGCTCCATGAGCGATACAATCGCCTTGTCGCTAGGCAATTTTCCTGGAACAAGATCGTTTTCTCATGTAGTCTAGCAGTTTTTAATTGATTCTGGTCGCCTATGTGTGAACAGCTCAATGCAAACATGATATACCCAAAAAATCTCCTGTCGCCTCGTCGCTTCTATCTGAAATAAGTAATCAATTGGAATATATGGATGTTTAATTATTTTTATATGTTCAAGAAAAATTGCTTGAAAAATCGCACGTGCTTGAACACAAAATCGCCTGTCGCCTCATCGTTACGTTACTACGTCTCATGCGCGATATCTCTTATGTGTGAACGTAAGCTTACCCTGCAACCCACGGGTCCATCACTAGATTCACTACATTTGAACACATAATGGTATTAGGTTTCAGTTCATAAAGAATATAAGAGAAATAATAGCAGAACCTTTCCACCCCATATACTCATATGGCCCAGAAGTGCTGCTAGTAGTGCACATGGAGTGGTCAGCCGGGTCACTCACATTCCACTTGCCTAGGTAAGGCACGAGCTTGATAGAAACAGACATTATGCTTCCTAGAGATGTTTGAGAGAGAATTCATGTATTTATTGATCCTCTTACAGCCAGAGCATTGGAAAGGAATACTGTTATGCTGACATCAAAGTATATAAAAATTCACCAGGGTAAAGCCTTGTGAGTAACTCCAGGAATCACCCAAACAACAACAACAACAAATGTTTTCTCTTATTTTCAGTATTCATACAGTATTTTTGGCTGCAGAAGTTATGCTAAGTTTATATCTTTTTCAACAAATAATATAAATTGTACATTTTATTCAATAAGTAGTATATAAGTAGCAATTTAAGCAAAATGAAACATGGAACGTAACCACAATTCCCAGATTTATTGCTACATGATGACAATATCAAAATCTGATTTGTGAACTCTTTGAAGAATTCAACTTGTGTTCAATGTGTGAAATCTAATTATACAGTCTAGAGTTGATCCATACCTATTAAACCATGAATTTTAGTACTAGAAATTTAAATAATTACATTTGAATCGATAGACTACGTCTCCATCTTGGTTGGGTCTTGAGTCACCCCAACAGTTTGACCCTGGTGATATCGCCACTTTTAACATGAACGTTTGAAGAAAATGAACATGGTCTAAATAAATCAATGTTCAGGACCATGCTGATCAAACTGGATTGGAATGTTCAATTAAGTTCATAAATAATGTATGATATGATCTATAGTTCTAAGTACATGAATCATGAATAAACCATGTCATTTATATTATATCGTCTTATAAGTTACCATAGTTATTTGAAAAAATAAACAAAGCGGAACTGGGTAGTGAGTTCTCTCTCACACTTCTCTCTCTCTCACACATCTTTTTAGCAAGCATATTTCTACCAAACTCATGACCCCAAGATTGTGAGACCAGAATGATACCATCATCCCAAGCAGCGAGCTGTTAAAAGGTTACACGGCTGAACCGATGTCTCTGTAAGCCCCAGCCTACATACTTGGTCTGTTATCATCTCAACCCAGAGGTCGTGGGTTCGAATCCCACTGTTCCCACATGAGGACGAAATTTTGGGAATGTCTTATTAGCATTTTTAGTGCTATTGAATGATATATATGTGTTTCCCTGTGCTTGCGGATACATTTTCACACTTGTATCTCTCTCTCACATCT
>CM032667.1:47453306-47475919 GCA_019095985.1 Streblospio benedicti
GCGGGCGTCAACACCTCGACATACTTTATCAGGACGTCACATGTACATTTTAGTGACGTGACAATCTGCCGACCTATGTCGATGTGCTGACGCTCGCATCTACCATTAGTCTATTATTCATGGTAGAGGGTTACGTCATGCGTGTTATAATGAACACGTGACATATGAAGCAAGTACGAAGTGACGTTTTTGGTACTAAAGCCATGTGTGCAAGTCACGTGCTTAATAGTTTTGGAGTCGTTTCTCTGAAGGATATTTTTTAAACCGCAATATACATGTTATGTGTTGTATTTGAATTGGCTGTTGTAGAACGATGAATATTAACATAATATTCTACGCCCATATGATGAAAAGTATCAAGTAATTAACAGCTCTCGCTCATATTATTGCCAATATTGGATTGGATATGTTGTTGGCTGGAGTGAGTTTTCTGGCGCTTGCCGCTATTTTTGTAGACAGTACAAACGCTGTCAGCCCAAGTAAGTATCAAAGCACGGTATTGTCTCGAGGGTATATTGTTAGCATGTTCCTTCATTTTTTTTAAATAAACAACTTTATTAATATTGTACTTAGTAATAGCATGTGGTGGGAAATTATTTCAGAAACAAATATATGAAAATCGAACCATTACTACTGTCATTATTTATGAGGGGGAGGGGCAGTCAGATTGTGTGTGTGTGTGTGTGCGTGCGTGCGTGCGTGCGTGCGTGTGTGTGAAAATTTTCTGTGGAAGGCCTTTGAGGGGGTTGGGGGATCACATTTGAATGCAAAGGAATTTTCAGTGCATTATGTTTAAATTAAAAAAGTTAAATGATGGATTTTTTCCGTATGTGATTTTAACATCAACTGCACACAAATAACAAAAACAAAACAAAAAAATATAAAAAAACAAATTCCTTTGATACAGTTTTATTTTTTCAACAATACTGAGATGTTATGCAAATGATGAATTAATTAAAGATGAGATGTTTGGGTTCAAACTTTCTAAATCATTAACAGATATATATATATATATATATATATATATATATATATATATATATATATATATATATATATATATATATATATATATATATATATATATATATATATATATGGATGGATTTCTGGACTGGGCCATTGCGCCATAGGCAGGAGTCAAAGTTAAAGCTTCCCGATGGCCCCAGGAAAGCATCCTCCGGGAAATGGTTTTGATTCTGTAACTTTCCTGACGGGCAAGCACCTCTACAAACACGCAAATCCATTATTTTCCCAGTATTTTTCGAGTTTTCACTGTGGCAGTTTAAGTTTAGACTTTAGTTTAATCAACAGCATGTTTTGGTGTCACACAATTTAACAAACTATTAAATATTGTATTACTGGGCTCACTGTGCATGTGCAATATCCATTATATATTTTGTAAAAGTCGTACCACAACACTGCTTTAGTGTCACACAATTTCCCAACCGTGTAAATGTTATGTCTGCACTCAATGCACATGCTATTTTTACTGCAAGAGGCATATGTCATTTTTATTCAACTTTGTATTCCTAAAATGTTTTGCAGTGACTTAATACAAAATTAAATCAACAATATTGTTTGTTCTATTTTAATTGCATTTTCTAAGTCTCAAAGTCAAGTCAAGTAATATTTATTTAAAAGTCGGTACATTATAACAAATAACATAAGCTCTACAGAGCTTTTAAAACCGATAATACAAACATATACAATTACACATTATACACTAAAATAAATTTATATAGATAAGTTATTTACAAAATGAACATTTACAGCTATCACCTTCCCACTTTCCAATAACAGTTGTAAAAAAGAGAACTGAAAATATAATAGGCACCTGTGCACTCACTTCAAACACTAGCAAAATTTGATCCCCATAAGGTCAAGGGAAAGTAAAAAATGTTCAACGGAAAGTGAATTCTTAGGGGATACTTGCCCGAGGGCAAGTGCTTTCAAATTTAAACTTCGACCCCTGAATAGGCACATTGTTTTTCTGATTGGGACAAACACTAAGCTTACTGTGTGTGCGGTTTGGCACAGTAGATTGTGTAACTTACACTAACATGTCTTTTACTTTTTGCAACTCATGACTATGTACTTGTGGCACACACATTCTATCACTCCGTGCATAAACCATCGCTGATACTCTTTTCTGATTGGTTCAGTAGTGTGCTGAATTGTACAATTGACTGCAAGCTACCGTGATTTACTGCACACGCGGAGACCACAGTCTAAAAGTCGGTCACCAAGGATTCTACTGCATGTCCATAACCAAATGTATGCACTCTTTGACCCTTGACTTGTTCTTAGTTTATTATTACATACAATGATGGTTAAGTTTCAGTGGTTATTGATTTTGTAGTAGTATTAGTTTAATTGCAGTATACAACGTGGTTTACTGTTGAAGCAAATCACCACGCACAGCTATGTATAGACTTGTGACGGCACATGGTTACAGATCATGATGAAGATTTTATTTTTTCATTTTCTGACATCGAACAATGTCATTATTTTTTTCAAAGTGATCTGCAATTGCTTTATTTTTTTTGTCATAAAATTTGAGGATTGAAATTTTTTCGGTGAAATGAAAGGGGGTGGGGGTGGGTGGTTTCAATGCACAAAATGTGAGGGGGGAGGCGAGTAAGATTTGAGTGCACAACTTCCAAGAGGGTGCGGTAAAATTTCAGTGTAAGCTAATGACACAAATCCGACAGCCCCCCTCCCCCTTATAAATAATGACAGCTCCCTTAACACCTGAAAAGAATCACTGGTTAATATTTGGTGAATTTTCATTTGCTTCTCCCATGTACGTAATCTAACCTCTTAGTCTAGGATCTAAATTATGCCTTTGTGCAGTCTATGCCAAGGGGATTAAAGCTTCTTCAGTCATCCTGCCGTGGGTCCCGACTAATTACTGCTGCTACGGGCCCAAACTGATTTGTACTGCCATCGGTACCCACTCAATAAGTGTACAGTATCTTATTATTGTTGAATAAGATTAAATGAATTGTCAACTTATGCTTATTTACTGACTCATGTTATTTTCAGGTAGCCCGACATTCCAGGCCCAGATAGTAGGGTCACTGTGGGGAAGGGTAATTCTAGAAAATATTTCACATTGACAGTCAATGATGACAAAAGTGACATCTGGAGAACGTATTGAGCTTGATGTTTTAGATGTGCCAGTTGTACAACTAAAAAAATAACAAATTTATATAAAATGCACCGGCTAAAAACTGGTAACCCAGCTAATTTTCAGGTTGCCACAGCTACCACAGTTACCACTTATGTGAAAACCCCGACGTTATACACTTTGTGTTTGTTAACAAGTAGTGTAGATCATTTGAATGATCTTCAATATAAATAATATTTTTTTAAGTTGCAAGATGGAACCTGACAGAGGGTGGTCTAAATGATGAGATTGCGGCCGATGCTGTGAACTTACTACGATGGGAGAGCGACTTTGCTGCGATTCGCGTTTTGGATCCGGTGACGGAGGAACATATCGCTCTCCTCGGCCAAGGCTTTGCTGCAGAGCGGCCAGGCACCGGTAACATGATGCACAGTTTGGCTTTACTTTTTCAGATAATGAACCATGAAAATCTCATGGACCACAGGGACTGGGGAGCGTTCACAATTAATGTCAATCACATTTTGGCACTTTCTGACCCCCCCACCCTCGTCAACTTCTGTTGTCAACTTTCGCTGACCCCCCTCCGAGCCCTCCCCCCCTTCAAGGTTGACGTCAATTGTGAACGCTCCCCTGCAGCTATAGTAAAAAGTAGCCTTCTGACTGTCTCACAAAAGTGACTGGAATAAATTTCCATACATTGTTCACATATAGTATATGACAAGCAATCTCATTAGAAAAGCTAAAACCACAGATATACAGAAGCAAAATAAAAAACAAATATTTTAATGGAACATAAAAAACTGTTTCACCAAACTACTTTACTTTTGGACTTATTTATTACGCTGTGTTTTAGGCTGGAAACTGGACGCTGTGAGCGGGACGTTCAGCTTCATGGGCCACCTGATGCTGCTGCGGGGGGAGCGCAGCCACGGGCCCTTGTTCTGCTTCAGCCCCCACTTCACCCTGACCATGGGGCTCACCAAACCCGTCGTTGGCACATGTGCGTATAACATATGCAAGCATGCGCACACACACACATACGCACACACACACGCACACACGTGCGCGCGCACATGCACACGGACACAACTCCTCACTTTATCCTGGACGCACATCAAACCCACCAATGTAATGTGTAACACAGATGGATCGCCTGTATCTATTCTACAGATATTATGGAGCGAATCACACATCATTTTTATAAACGTACCCAATCGTAGAGAAATGGGAAATGACCATCCGCGCATTTTTCATTCGTACAAAATACTCCCAATTCTGTTATATTTCTCAGAAATTCCTACTACTTTTTCCCCACCAGAAATTTGCCCACAGCTTTACGATTTTAGACTAGACAAGGATGACGTAGCTCATAACTGGCATGGCTCTCACAGAACCAACTACAAATCAAAACTGTTAACATATAATGCCGGGTCGGTGTTCATTACCAGGGTCATTGTAATTAAACTCCTAGATTCAAGATGTACCTCTGTGACCTCAGTACATGAGAACCATCATGTTATGTGGTAGTGGATGTCGAGACACTGCAGGATCTGAGCCCAACTTGACGCCTTCACCCCGACAGATCCATCTCCAAATCAAAGATGCTGCTGTATTACAAAACAGACTAGATATCGAACATGTTTTAGCACTGATAATAAATGTATGAGTATAATGTTAGGAAATTCCCCTCGTTCTTACCAACCCGCCCAGGCCGGTACATAGGAAATTTGCCGGGTGTAAATACACGCCTGCCATTTTGGCGGGTAACCTTTTCCAACAAATTGGCAACTGTAGGAAAGAAATCAATCGGCACTCTTTTTCTAACAAATTGGCGAAATTGCCAAATACATTTTCTACTTATCATAATTTTGGCCCTGAAAGATAGATATTGAAATCAATATCAAAATGCGAGTGAACAACACAAATGCGAGTCCGTTTTGATTTCTCACAGAATTATCATGAGATTGTGTTATGTACCTGATCCACTTAAAATAAATAGACTTTTTAGTAATTAATTAATTAATTTCAAAAGTACATGAACCGGTTCATCAAAAAATGTCTTAAAATAAGCATTCAACCAAATAAGATATCAAACCTGCATACAAGCTCTATTAAAAGTGGATTAAATTGATAGAAAATAGCCAAATTTTCTGTCACCCTATCAGTTTAGTTTGGTTGTCACACTACAGTCGCTGTTTGTTATAAAACGATGTACCGGTATTCAATAATGTCATTTTCTTCAATAAAAACCTGTGGTAGTCTTGGGAATACTTTATAAAAATACTGTATAAAAGAACGTAAGAACGTCATGAACATGCCACGTCATTGAGTTTCCAACGAACTGGGTCATTACACCGGACCGGGTCGTGGCTAAGTGGATCACCTTTCCAAACTCAATTTCCAAATTCAATGGTGAGGAGGAACAAAAGTTTTATATATATAAGAACACTCTTTTTATGGAGTCTTAGAATCTTACATTTTCTCAAAAAGGGTGCACCAGAGAGCTTCTAGAACCTAAATTTAAAAAAAAAATCTTGGGGAGCACACCCCAAACTTGCCTTTGCCTACGGCGCTCGGAAATCACGACTACAGCCCTCCTTGACCGGTGCTTTTAAAATCTCACCTGCCATAATTTGGCTGGTGCTCATTACTTTGGCAGGTGATCTGAAAAAGTCACCTGCCAAAGTGGCTGGTGGTCAGTGAAACGAAAGGAATTTCCCAATTGTGATTCACAGTGAAGAATTTTTATGAGCAGGTAATCTGTTAAATGGCTCTTAAATAACTAGAGAAAATGCCTTCAAATATTCCATGATGGTAGCTAAAAGTATTTTGAAATCTCTCTATAAGTCTGCATTTCCTACTCTTTTTTACTGGCAACATGTACATTTTAAAAACTGTAGTCCTATAAATGTTAGCTACAACAAAATTTCCCGCCTAAGACAATAAACACCTTTCACGACAATTTATTTTGTGCCTTGTGTCAGGGCCAATGTTTTTGGTTATACACATACGCGAAGTGAAGTGACAAAACAGAGACCGGCAAAGTGCCAGCCGACTGCTGTCTCCTGCTTATCACGTACGTGGCACAACTTAATAAATAGAGACTGCGAGTCATTGTGTAGTGACCAGTGACCTTAATTCACAAGTACTTTGACTCATTATAGTGCTACACAGTTATGCAGTGTGACAAACCAGCCGGTATGCCATGTGCTGTGTTGTAGGTGTGTCTGTGCTGCGTGGCGCGGTTCTGTCTGTGCGTCTGGAGGCGGAGTCCGGGGCCGTTGTGGAGCACGCCGAGGCGTTCCCGGAGCACCTGCTGCCCGGCCGCGTGGCGCGGGTCGGCGTCACGTACAGCACAGCCACTAGCACGCTCACCATCAAGGTGAGACATGGGGGCTCCACAAACGTTAAAAAGTAAAAACAGCTTTCTTAGTCGATGGTTAATGGTGGTATGAAATCTTTTTGGTCTTTTGAGACTGAAGGGTTGAAAAAGGTGACCCCTCTCAGTGGCACATGAAAAGACTTGTAGACAGCTAGTCTATATCGTTCTGCTCCATAATCATTGTTTAAGATATGATGGCATGCAATAAAGGCTACCATGCGCTACCACCTGCTCGCGTATACTGACAGCACTTGCAGGTGTTGTGATTTCCACCAATGAGAAATGAGGTCACTCTTGAATCATGGGAAATGCAAATGGCATACTGTCAAGAAAGTGGCTCGGACACAATGCATCCTGATAGATTAACAACGTACCCAGGCAAACAGGTTTCAGTGACGTAGAGGCTGATCAGTGATAGAGGCTGACAGGCGCAAGGTGACAGACATGTGATTGCGCAAAATAGCAGCATATATAGGCAAGTCAAGAGTCTTTCTCATCACAGGGGATTGGTATAGTTGGTAGCACATCCGACCATGTCATATATATATATGACCGGTCTGAATCATGTACGGAAGGCCGTGAATTCGATTCCACGATCTTCCAAATAACTTTACAGCCTGTCTCTGAATTTCGTTTCAGTACTAAGATTGGAAGCAAATATGTAATATTTTTAAAATTAATTGAATATCATCGGTACGATGAGTTATCACACACGAATTCACACAGCGGATGCTACATGAACCACCCTGAATATTAAGGGCTCAATATATTGCTCAAAACTTGCTTTTGAGCCCTTGAGGAATTCCCAAGTGCGACCTAGAAAAATAGCCAATCAGCGAAATCCTCTAGCAAAATTGGAGAGGAATTTGACCTGTTAATTTTCTTTGACTCCTCCTCATTAATATGCATACGCCAACTAAATCATCCTTGGCATTTACACAATGTATTTAAAAGGTTTCCTTACCTTCATATTCATAAACTTGCGATATATTGTCCAATTCTTAGCTTGTTAAATCTTGCAATTGGCATCTTCGTCATATTGGACAGATTAGGAAGTTTCTCACAATGGAAGCTTCTGAGAAAATTGTTCATGCCTTCATCAGTTCTCGCCTTGATAATGGAAATTCACTTTTTTATGGTTTACCCGACTGTCAAATCCAACGTGTACAGCGTGTTCATAACACTGCTGCACGGGTCCTAACTCTAACAAAAAAGCATGATCATATAACTCCTGTTTTGAAAAGCCTTCACTGGCTCCCTGTCAAGCAACGCATAACTTTCAAGATTCTAACACTTACTTTCAAATGCCTCACTGGACTTGCACCATATTACCTGTCTGAACTCTTACAACCATACTCACCACCTAGATTACTGCGGTCTTCAAATAATTGACTACTTAAAGAATTTAGATCAAGAACCAAGTCTTATTGCATTTAAAACAAGGAGGCCTACAAGCGTACATGAACATTTAGTGGAATTTACGCTATATAAATTGTATTGTATTGTATTTTAGTAAAAATAGTTTTCAAATATTCTCTTAAAAACCATCCCTTTGTTTTAAGGTTAATGAGCAGAAAATCAGAAAATTTGCAAAACACAACAACCGATGAGAGCTAGCGAAAGGTAGTTCAAATTGAGGTCAATTTTACCTAATGCATTATGCATATTTTGACCTAAATACTAAGAATTGGGAGGTCCATAGAGGTTCCTGCCAGACCAGGAACCGATGTTACATAAACTGATTATTTGATGATCTACTGAACGACAATGCAGCCAGGACTGTGCATGATTCGACAGCAAAGTGTAGAACTTCACAGAGTCAAGTTAAAGGATGTTTTTCACCTCAAACATATGAAATTAAAAGTTGGGAGTCTGTTATGTATTAGATATCCTTCAATGTATTTAAAGTGATGCCATATGTTGTTTTGTTCTGCTTATGTGTTTTTTGATAGCCACGTGCAGTAATATTATTGTACGATGACGGGAAGTGCCAAAATCACGACTTTTAAAATGCCAGCTTCGGCAGTCACTTTGAATTGAGAGCCGGACCAGCTCAATATTTAGAAAATATTCTAGAGAAATCAGACCATACTGTGCTGTAGGTTGATGATGACGCGCGGACCCGGACGGACCCCGTCGCGTGGGCCGCCTTCCCAGGATTCCAGCGGCTCGCTCCTCATCGGCCAGGTGCCAAGTGGGTAGATTTGTCCGTGCTAATTATTTCTTTCAGTTATTTTTTGAATGTAAAACAAAATGCTGAAAATCTTGTGATGTTGTTCACGATGAATAGACGGACATCCTCATCCAAACCTATCAGTTAACCATCTAATCTAGCCAATATTATTCAACCCATTCGTATTGGGATGTCCCTTGAGGGACAATTTTACGTCCGATTTTGCACTGAAAAGTCCCTCGCTTTATGGCCGTTTTTTCACATATTAACTAACACATATTTTCACATATTAACAGGGGGTCATGTTCCCCATAATGGGTGTTGAAATATTACGGCTTGTCACAAAGGCTAAGTTGCATTACAAATGGCGATGTTGTTAAATCGGTTCAGAGTGAAAATATTTGTGAAACAAATGGATTATCATTGTTACAATAACATAACCATCAAGAATTCACTTGTCGGATCAATTATAAACCGATTATGAAGGCATGGACTAAAGGATAATTCTCAAATCACGCGCATTGTTTAATAATTCGTCTTTCTAAAGTGTATCTGGGACCTGTCATTTTTAATTGAGACCGGTAACATCCTCACGTTTTGAAGATATTCTAGACAAATATATCCATATTCCTATTACTGGTTCGTAAAAATAAGAAACTATGCGATTCTGAATACACGTGTACAATTCCTGTAAAAATAAAAAAGCATATATGGACGCTTCAGAGAAGTTATTGTCTAGGACGTATAGCTGTCAAATGGCACTGTTCACTAGTGTTTATATTACGTGTTTACGTTTTCCGTATGCCGGTACGAATGAGTTAAGATATGCCTTATTAAAATTGAATCTGTGTGCAGTTTTGTCAGGTTGTGTCATACAACAATTGCATTTCATCTGTAATGTGATTTATGAGTTTTGACCAAATATTCCAACAAATACAAAGCATTTTTATTTTATCTCGATTCTTTATACTACATTTGATATTAACTTTGATATATCCTCAATGCATCCCTTCAGGGTTGACGTCAATTGTGAACGCTCCTTGTTTATAGAGTCATGTGATTGGTTTTAGGGCACCACTTGGCCCAAGGCCGGTCCGTGTTGTCGGCGGCAACTACAGTGCCTCTCCAGGCCGGCCAGGTCGCCATGGTGAAAGGGGAACAACCACCGTAAGTCTACCGCCGTCACGCTCTTCATGTTTATTACTACGTGGCTTGGCTGTCAAATAAGTTAATTTGTGTTCAGGTAGAAATCATTTTGTGCCGCACATTCTAACAGCCATCCCGGATGGCTTAATAACAGAAACCCTAACCATGTGAGCCTTGTATGCTGGAGCATCTGTATCTCATATCATAATGAAAAAACTCAAATAATTATGCTATGATTTTCTTCACGGAAAATGGATTTTGATCAAACTTACCATTTTTCTTGTTCACTTTGGATGATTGTTTTTGTCCGTGCTAGGCATGGTGTGTGGTTCGGTTCCCGGTGCTCGCAGACGGTGCTGTCTCTGGTCGCCGCGGCGCCGCGCTGGGTCCTCAACCTGTCGCCGGGAGATGTCTCTATGACGCCCGTCGTCGTGGGTGCCGTCGTGCTGCACAGCCGGAGCGACCACGGCACCGGTGAGAGCAGCAGCAGCAGCAGCAGCAGCAGCAGCAGCAGCAGCAGCAGCAGCAGCAGCAGCAGCAGCAGCAGCAGCAGCAGCAGAAAATCATTATTGTCTTGAGAATGAATATACTGAAAAAAAGAAACTATTTTTTTTACTTTACTCATCCAAACAACCAAGATGCCCGTCTGGGTCGACTGATCTGTGGCCTGCACTTTCAGCGCTCCGGCTTCACGACTTCAGCGTGTACGTGCTGGGAGCGGAGCAGACTCCCCCGCTGACAGCACCGCTGGCTCCCGAGGCGCTGTGCGGGGCGGTGGTGGGGGTCGCGCCCCCCGGCTCGCGTCAACTGCTCGGGGCCCCTCACCGGACGCAGTGTGGCCGTGGAGGGGGCCCTCGGAGGGGTCCTCGCAATCTGCGGCATCGAACTCATCAAATCACCCGGCAGTTGTGAGTCATAGCAACAATGTTTTATTTGAGAAAAGTCTTCGGAAAGTTTTGTTTTGTGATTACGAGCCCCCCAAAAATGATTTCTGCATAACTGAAATAAAATATGACTCAATTATCATTCTTTTTCATGTACTATCATTGGTTATGATGACCCAGAAGTATTTGATAACCTGGAGTGGGTTATCACCCCTGTTTGAACAAGAGTGATACTATGGGTATCATGCTCGTACTCAGCCGGACTACTTTTTCACATTTTTAACCCACTTTCAAAATGAACCATTCAAATTTATTACTTCCAATGTCACCAAAGTTAGTACAGATCAAGTTTTTTTTAAATATACCTATTTTGTTATATTCAATGTTTGACTTGGTACACACTCTAAATCAAGAATTATGAAGTTTATACGCCAAGCCCAAACACCATAACATTCACTCTTGTTTACAACATCATGGCCTTCCATGGCTATCCAAAAGGTCACGATGTATGCACAATTCATAACATTGTGCGCCAACAGTAAACGGGACACGTTTCATTTATGGTACCCTGTTATTGCTTCACGTAATTCATTCCATGTTCTATGTTATATTCAGATATGAAACTGAATATTTATGATGATGATTTGTAAACAGATTAGTTATTTGAAGCGAGATTAGTTAAAACAGTGTTGTAATTATTTAGAAAAGAATAATAAGTACAAAACCGGTTTCATTGTGTAACATGAATTATTTTACCAGGTGAGTTTTGGGGTGTATCACTGCGAGCCCGAAGGGCGAGCCTGATGTGCCGCAAGAACGAATCCTGATAGAATAATTCATTGTTCGACAAAGTTGTTGACAATGACCTCTGTTGCAGTTGCCATCTCAGCACTGCCCTACAACGTGGTGCAGACCTCGGCTGTGGAATACGGACAACCACAGGCAGCCGTCGACGGAAACAGGTACCAGACCACGCCTTTATCTAAACTCCTCGACGAGAATAACTAGAACAATTTGAATACTCAAACGTATGAGGCCAATTATGAAACTGTCAAAATACATGTAGGCAAGAAGTGTCAACCAAATGATTTTCATCAGACATAACTTCACGGTGCTGGTAAAACGTTGCCAATCTCGTCAACGTTAAATGTCACGTGTGCCATTGAAAAGCAGTGATGATTATAGCCTATGGTCTACCACATCGCCATGAATGGTGATATATTGATGCAAAAATAGCCCTTTTTCAAACAGAAGGACTGTCCGTACTAACCCACGAATCATGCATGTGAAAAATTAGAGGATAAACAACACATACAGATGTAAATTGTGTGGCAAATAAGCAGGGCATTGATATTATTTTACCATATACTACCATTTATAAGAATATTTTTTTGTGCATAGGAAATCCATTTTAGGCGACTAAAATACATAGCCAAATACTAGTGTTTCTATGAGAATTGACTTGGCATTTCTTTTCGATCGTGATAAGGAGGTACGATTTTTTTAAATGACGTCATTAGCAGATAGTCACAAAGAAAACAGCCTTGAGATCTTGCATTGTTACCACAAGTATGCACTTTGTCTGGTTCAGTCAACGTCACACTGCTTCCTAATCCGCATTTGAAATATCACGATGGGTGATAAAGGCTCTCAAAATATTGATAAAATTAATGAACGGACCAAGGAGAAACAAGGTCTATTTAAAACTATGAGATATGCAAATGCCTCGGTAAGAAATGAACCAAATCATGTATCATATTTTTACAAATAATTGATCATTGTTACAATGAGTTATCCAACATGAAGTCACACAGTTTGTTTGATGATCTAGTGAACGACAATGCTGCCGGGACTGTGTGTCACTCAATATTCCGTGCAGAAAAATATGACGTCGTTGGAATCCAACTTTAGACCTCACATACAGTACAACCTCGTTTAACCGGCCACGTTGAGAAGCTGGATTGACATTCGGAAAACTGATATATTCGGATGATTGAGGGGGGGATGGGCAAATGTAAGAATCCGTGTATCATTGTATGTACGCGACCACAATTCACTATGGATGATAATAGGAGATATTCAAGTGAAACCTTGTACTACAACTACATGTAATCCATCACTTTGGGTTGTATATTGTAAAACAATATTCCTATGAGGATAATTCGATTAAATATCATTTTATGGCCTACCGGTATGCATGGTATTTTCTCGATTTCAATATAAAATATTATCATACAGGAAAAATATAAGTCATATTTTCCTTGCGCTTACAATGGAAAAGGCATCATTTACAATTCTAGTATTTACAGAAAAAAACATGTTTTTGGTTGACCATTATCTTAAATCCACCCACCTTTTTCCAAAAATCTACATCTGCCGTAACAATTAGGATTTGAGAAGAATCGTTTATTTGTTATGACTAATATTGATTGCAGGGCAATTTTACTGTTAATGTACATACTCTGAAATCGATAACACCAATGATGCCGCAAAAATGTTTAAGGCAGTAAAAATGATACACCGGAAACCCATTGAAAACATCAAAGTTCATAACGAAGAGGGCAAAATCATAACAGAGCCAAATGAAATATTAAAAGTAGTCACAAAACATTTTGAACATAAATTTGTTGACCAAAATGCTTCTAAGATTGAAGCATATGAAGGAGACCCCAGACCCCTCAACAAACCGATCAGGTTCGATGAAGTTCAAAATAGTCTTAGGAAACTGAACAATAATAGAGCATCAGGCCCAGATGATATTTCACACAATAACAGACTTCTTCAACCAAATCTTTGAAAGTGGAGCCGTAAACCATAGCAGATTAAGAATGGGCTTGAGTGGACTAAATTCACATAGAATGAGATATCGCTTTATTGATAATAGTATATGCAACTACTGTAACCATAGAAATGAAAATATCCAGCACTTTTTGCTATTTTGTCCTGCTTTTGCTGCCCAACGTCAAGTAATGATGGAGGGGTTGAGGGAATGGGCTCCGCTGACAGTGCAACCTTTATTAAATTTAAACAACAAACGAAAAGAAACTCATTTTACCAATGGAAAAATTATTATTACACGGAACAGGTGATCCCAAGTTAGATGAAAACTTATTCACAATCGTTCAAACATTTATAAGTGAGACAAACAGATTTAGTTAGTAAATGAAATATGTAATAAGTTTGAAGTCTAATTTTGCTATGTGAAATATGTATATATGCGTGTGTGTAGATGAGAGCATCTTGTATTGTAAAATGTATGCAATCATCAGAAAATAAATTCTTATTAAATGAATCTTTGAAAGTCATGAGCACATAGATATAAACATGGGAGAAATGATAACACCACAAAAACCAGAAAAAACCCAAAGGCCCAGTGAAAAATTTAAGACCTCTTACACTGTTAATTACAATTAGAAAAGGACTGTCCCTCATAACGCTTAATAGGATTCGACCTAAAATAATGTTCTACATCTCTTAAGAATTTAATGGATGCCAATAGAAACCATTGTTAATACCATTTTGGCGAGACTTTCGCTGTTTTCGCAACAACTTCTTTGGGCCGAATGAAAATCTCAGAGTCACATGACCACCATTGTGGCGGCAGTCATGTGACAGCAGAGTCGAGTACACGGGGGGAAAGTCGTAGCCGGTGTCACGGTTCAGCTCGGGTCGGCGCTTGCGGATTTCGATGGCCTCCCTCACTCTCCTGCGGAACTCCTCATCCTCCCTTGCCACAACCTTAAAGTCCTTATCACTAATCGTGTGTCCGGTGTCTCTCATGTGTTCCCCGATGGCGGTTGGGGTCCGTTTGGGGTTCAAGTGTTCCTTGTACTCGACACTGCTGTCACATGACTGCCGCCACCATGGTGGTCATGTGACCCTCTGAGATTTTCATTCGGCCCGAAGAAGTTGTTGCGAAAACAACGAAAGTCTCGCCAAAATGGTATTAACAATGGTTTCTATTGGTATCCATTAAATTCTTAAATTATGAATAAAGAAACCCAGGATGAATCAAACATACATTCAGTCCTACATCTCATCTTGCCAGAGCGGATTCCAACAAGACAGAAGCACAGCAGATGTAGTCTGGACCCATAAGTGGCTCTCTGCTAAATGACCTCTCTGTACACATTACTGGCATAGATATGTCAGCAGCTTTTGACACAATAAACAGAACACTACTACCAGACATTCTACGTGAAATACTAGACGAAGACGAACTAAGAATCATCCGTTTCCTCCTTAGCAACACAACAATTAGTATAAAAGTAAATGGAGCCACAGAGCAACTGTCATTCACGACCAACACTGGCACACCACAAGTTGATGGACTCAGTCCTGTACTATTTATTATATATTTAGAAAAAGCACTACGCAGTGTAAGACTACCAGCAGAACACAAATTTCTACCAAATGAAGTGGCATATGCCAACCAAGCTGAAGAAAATATATGGAGAAAAACAAAAAAAGTGGGATCATTGATTGGTGATGACCAAGACGTAGAAAGAGGAAAGACTCTGTCCACAGTTGCTAACTCCCGCATTAATGCCATATGGATAAGAGGTGACAAAATCAAGCAAAAGACTAAGATCAGATTATATCAAAGCGTAATAAAATCCATACTCCTATACAACTGTGGGACATGGGCCCTCACCAAACAACAAGAACAAAAACTAGATTCACATCATCGGAAACAACTCAGAAAAGTGCTTACATTACGAGAATCACCAATGCCAAACTTTATGAAATATGCAATGAAATTCCAATATCAATAACAATATTAAAATCAAGGTGGAAATTATTCGGACACATCCTAAGATGAGACTGTAACATCCCAGCCTACAAAGCCATGCAATTTTACTTCTCACAGATCAACCAAACTGACAGAAACTTCAAAGGAAAAGAACGTACAACACTCCCTTCAACTCTGGCCAATGATTTAGACACCCTCAACAAAATATCAAGACTTTCAGCTCTACAGGACCACACATACCATACTCGATTAACTCCACAATTAAGAACAATTAAAGATCTCGAACATCTAAGAGATATTGCACAAGACAGAGAATATTGGAAAAGCTTAACAGAAGAGATTGTGAAAGCGAGGCAGGCAGAGGTGGCCATTGTCAACTCAGCGAACGCTTAGTGAATGAATGAATGTACATACAGACCTGCCAACTATTCCGAAATTTCGGAATTCTTCCGAAATTTGAACCTAATTCCGAACCTTCTGAAGGAACTATGTATATTCCGAAATTTGAGGGAAATGACCAAATATTTGAGAAACATTGACGTTTTTACCAAACCTCCATGACACCTGCGCAAGTGCGTATTTGTTTTCAATTTTTCTCGCACCTGCAGCTGTGAACTGCGTATCTTCTCTACAAAAATGTTGCTATTTGTCGGAAGTCGTGATGAAATTACTACGTTCTGCTAAACAACACGAAATGGCGCTGGCGTATGATAAATGCACGTGTGTCATTAGAATAGCACATTCTCCAACAAAATGGCAACCAGCATGATGATAATTTTCGTAAAAGTATGTAATAAATATTGTAATTTGAGTTGATTACCAATGTGTCGCTGTTTTCTAGTGATGTAGAGCTGATGTGGGTAACCTATACTAGGTTTTAATTATAAATAGGGCCACTTGTATTTCATATAAAAGGCGCATTTTGCACATCCCGTGTGTTATTCCAGATCTATGTCCGACAGTCTTTTGTCAGTATAATTCTGGTTGTCAATAGACTCGGCCTCTAGACTCCCCAAAGCCGAGTATGGGGCGCCGCGGGGGGAGAGTGCGAGAGGGAACACCCCCCTCTAGCATGGAGAGTTTCCTGGGATGTCTCCCGAAATCTTTTGAAAATGTGATGCATTTTTTTGAAATCTAGATTTCAGAAAAATGCATCACATGTTCAAAATTTTATTTTCAATCAAATATGTTGAAACAAAGTTAATTACACTTTTATGTATATTCTTACCATCCATTGACCATTCTAAATACAGAACAGTGCTATAAATAGTCTTATTTAAAGTTTATAGTTAAAAATACCTATTTTACGCAAGATACTGAAATTTTGTCCAAATTACTGAAATTTTCGCCTCAGGATACTGAAATTTCACCGAGAGAGGTTGCCAGGTCTGTACATATATCTCCATTTATCATTTTCTGTTGAATAACAAATTTGCTGCAAGTTTGTGACGAGTGATATTTTGCAGAGATGGGCGGTGGTATGGAGGGTCGTGTTTCTTGACGGTCTCCGTGTGGTCCTACTGGGCAGCCAACCTGGACGGACATCACCTGGTCACAAAGGTCGTCATCTACAACAGATGGGACGGAAAACACGGTACGTCTCATGGCCAGTGTGCTGTATGCCACGGTATTAAGCTATATAGTGAAAACAAATACTTCAACTGTCTCACGGGGTTGGACAAATCTCTTAATGCTGTGTGTTGTTATAAGGATAATGGTATGTTTTAGTGTTAACATTATCCTTTCTCAACTCCAAGTAGCAATTATGAATGGGCTACAATGGCGATATTTTGCATATCACACTGTCCAAATATGGGCATGAGTAGTAAAATATACTATATATACCAAAATGTTTCATTGACACATTCCTGTCCGGCTATATTGTCCATCGACAACAAAAAGTTCGGGCGGACAGAAAATCATGCGGACTGACAGTTTTTCAGGACCTCTCAGACCGGATGACTGACACAAAATTTTCACATTTGGCATACACTGAACTAGAATGATGGCGAACGGCGTTCCAACATTTTAGTCTCGATTTATTACGCCGGTGTACACGTAGTACGTATACTGCAGAGCACGTCTATGTAAGAGTCCAAATCAATATTGAGAATGTAGTTAAGATGTATAAAGGTTACTGTGTGGACATTGTCACTATAATGGATGAAAGAAACTAAGCTGCTGCTGTCCTCCTCTTGCAGAGTGGCGTTTGCGTGATTTTGAGGTGTACATCAACAACGACACCGCGTCTCCATACCGAGAACCCAATCAGTGCGCAAAGTTTGGGTCGGAGCCGACGGGAGCCGTAGTCACGGCAACGTGCCAGAACGGGGGGATCGTCGGCAACGTGGTCGTGATCACCAAAAACGGGGAAGGGCCGCTCACATTCTGTGAGGTGGAGGTTTTCACCACAGGTGAGTGGTCAGTCAGTGGTCACTGGGTGGTCAGTCAGTGGTCAGTGGGTGGTCAGTAGATGTCTACAAGCTGATCAAACCCAGGGCTCGACAAATTCTTTTCTCAAATGGTCGTCGCCCATTGGCCAAACGTATGTCAGAATATGATTGCCCAACTCATAAATAGCTTTTCCACAATCCAATAGTGAAATATTGGACAGAACAAGTAAAGAAATATTTAGAAAATTGTGCCATCTTGGAATGCTGGATTAGCTATTCCTCTCACACAACCGGTGTCAATCCCGATCCCAGCCACTCCCAATGAGAACCGCGCCACCTTTCTGTCATGTGTTCTCCAGTTTATGTCGTCACGCTGTCAGTATACAAAAAAGCCACAAAAATTGATGCATAAGATTTATACATTTATTGATTAAATAACATGCTAATAATAATTTATTTGTTGTTTTAACTATGGGCCCCAGCATCATGGGAGGGATGTGTGATATGTATACTACTATGATTTACAAACACGACACCATACACATTACTACTATTACATGTATAAGAATGGTATTTAATAAGAACATAAACCATGGTGCCCAGGGCATCCGTTCTAGGCTTGATTTATGCTCTTGTATATACTTTATCACTTAACATTATTGAAATAAGCTAACACATTCCTATGCGATTACAATTTATATATTTCCACCAATATTTCATAGTTTCATTCTGCAGTATTAATTTATCGGGAAGTTGTTTTTGATTGGCTGTATTAAGATCAGTTTGCATTGTGGATCATTTTTTATTTGATTTAGTTTTATTCAATATATTACTGTGATATGGTATACCAAACAATAACAGTAGCATATCAGTAGATGATATACAGGCCCTATCAGTCACCTTATACAAATATTAAACAAAATCTGACATAGTCTTTGTATGTGATATAAAGGTGATGCAAACGTGACCAATTATATCAAATCTTTATCTAGCCAATCAAAAAACAAACAAACAAAAGACTTCCTGATTAATTTACTGCAGAATAAATCTATGTTATATTGGTGGAAATATTTCAATTGTAATTGCATAGGATTGTGTCAAATCATATGTGAAGTGACAAATCAAGCCTAAAACGGATGCGCTAGCTTCCAGGTCTATGTTCATATTAACTCTTTGACTGTCGCCGTATTTTGTACGTATGACGTACTTTCACATCACACAAGGTCGTTGATTTTAAGATTTTATTGTCGTAGATACTGCGAGTTCTACAGGTATACTGAAGAGTCCAAATATTATCATACTTACACGGGAGACATGACATGCGATGCAGATTCTTATTTTCACACTTAGAGCTCATAATATTTTGCATTTTTAAAGAAATGGCCATAGAAGCCACCTGAAGTTTCATCTCTCGGTTCAAAACATTGACATTTGACAGGCCGAGGTAATCTCATGTTATGGTATGACAGCAAGGTGTTTTGTGACATGTAACCTACCATTCTCTGCAGAAGAGCATTCTACATGTGGTGAAATTGTTAATATTAATATTGGACATACGTTTCATTCACAAAATGAGAGATTTCAGTCCTGTTGCTTTGCCGGCGTGTCCATTGTCGAGTGATCGTGTACTTGCTGCCAAATCTCCCGCTATTGCGACATGTAGACTAATCGCACATTCCAGAAACTTTACCAGTGTATTCTATATCGTATCAGCCAAACACTGGTGGACTTAATAAATGCTTCCATTTCATCATTATCGTTAAAATCGACATTTTACAGAGAAATATTTTCAGTGTATGTTCCTTCTCGCTTACCATATCAAAGTCGTCATCGGAAACGCTTGTGATTGGCTAAAACAGTAGCCTTGCACCATCATGCGTGTTTTCAACGCTTCCATGCTTGTTGAACGCTGTTGGCAGAGGCTACAGCCTCGGAAATGACCCTAAAAACACGGAATATAATGATTGAATAAATTATTTTTTTGAGGTCAGCGTTCACCGCATGCTAATGAGATGTTTATAAACAGATAGCAAAATGGATGCCCGATCATTTGACACCAAAACCAATGGGAGTTTCCAACTAAGTATTATTATATTTCGAGGGCAAAGTAGGGTTCAGAAAATGGATGTTTCGTCTATAAGTATGTCTTCTTTAAATTTATTCTAATATTTGCTACAAAAAGTGGTTATATTGAAATATTGTGAAGACTAATGAATGGAGTAAGCGATTTTGAGTCACCACGTGGCCTTGTATGATGCATGTGACAAACGCTTTGATAGTGACGAGAGATAGAAGAAAGTATGTTTTAGGCTCATTTTAAGGTATGCATTAAGGCATAAATGCCTTTCCGACCGTCAAAGGGTTAATACCCTTCTGTATGATCGTAGTAAATGTGAATATATGAGTTTGTAAATCATAGAAGTATACATACGCAAACACATTATCTTATCCTTGGTATTCTCTGTGTATTAAGTGGCTTTATTCATCGTGTTATGTGACACAGATTTGTGTTTCTGAACACCAGAATGGCAGCGTCAATATCGATGGATCACGTTGTAAAGAGATGGCCTATAAAGTTGAGCATGTTATGTTTTCACTTAAACTGTTATGCCAGAAATTATCATGGTTGTGATGCGTGTGGCTCAAATCAGAGAAACTAGACTTTCTGTCGGCAAATATATTAATTATAGAACAAGTGTGTTTAGAACATTTGATTAGCTTTTGATAAACGGCCCACCTGATTTGTGGCCGGGTAATAGTCTTGATATTACCAGTTTAACTAGGAAACTAAAAAAATATTGCTGACAAAGGCTTGTGAATTAGTATATTTACAGATGCTGGTTTGCTCTATGTATTCTTGATTCCGATTCTGGTGCTTGTATTCTTATATGTACTGATGCCATGTAAATTGATGTAAAAGAGAATATATATGGATTAAAAGAATAGAAGCTTAACTGTTTTTTAATTATATAAACAGGCTTCTCCCTCTTCTGAGCCTGAAGCAGAAGAGGGTCGCGCCCTTTAATAAACCCAAAATAAAACCAGCTGTAGGGTAAGGTACACTAGGACCAACCCTTTACAACGTGAGGGCATCAAGGTAGCCATATTAGCAGAACTATGGTCAAAAGTCGATGCTAGTCGCAATAGTCATTTTTTCTTCTTTCCCCTCTGGGTTTGGAATGTTCATGTATGGTTTTTGTGCATGAGATATATACAATACCATATCAGAGTGTGAATACATGGTTCTTGTGTGTGGCAAACGCATTATCTTTAGACATTCAAGCGCAGTTTTGCATCCATTTTGCTTTTTTCAGCGCAATGTCAACAAGGCACAACGTGCCAGGGTTTTGGTCTTGCGGAAAAAATAGTTAGATGAATGAAAAAGTCGCTACAGGCACTGAGATGTGAAGAACAAAGTCACTTGATACAGAGCATGCAAAGAAAGTTGTGCTTGTTCTATCCAGCAATTTTTCTGATTCCAGCATTTTTCCAATCTTATTTTGAATATTGGACATGGGTTATCTTTGCTTGAGGCTTGACATTTGCCAGATTTCTCCCCAGGACGAGCTTCCATTGTTACTCCAGCTCTGTGAGAAATCTTAGCCAATGTCCAGATAATTACTTATAGCGCATACCATGATCTCATTGGAAGTTGCTGGAATAGGGATTGACACCTGTCGTGTTAGTTTAGGTGCCCGCTGCCTGACCCAGATTGGATGAGAGCGCGACGATTCCTCCAGAGCTCACAATGCCCGCTCACCCACACCTGCTTGTTTTCATGGCGGAGTGGGGCTGTAATTGAAGCACATGGTGTGCCGTGGAAGGCACCTCCATGGAAGGACGTACCTCCATGGAAGGACGTACCTCCATGGAAGGCACCTCCATGAAAGGACGTAGCTCCATGGAAGGCACCTCCATGGAAGGCACCTCCATGGAAGGACGTAGCTCCATGGAAGGACGTAGCTCCATGGAAGAACGTACCTCCATGGAAGGACGTACCTCCATGGAAGGCACCATCGTGTTCCTCCATGATCGAGATCATTGCGTTGTGCAGCCGCGGCTTTAAACCCTGGAGAACGACTGACAGACAGGTGGCGTCCTCTTCATTGTGAGCTCTGGAGGAATCGGCACCGTCGCGTTCTCATCTGATCTAGGTCGGCGGGCACCTGGGGGGTCCTCGCCTCACTATCCAGTACCACATAATGTTCACATTTTATGGGTAAGAATTTGGTTGCCCCCCTAATTTTGTGGCATCTGGACATGATATAACATGGTTTGTAACTAATACAGATCAATTAAACGTTTTGTTATGAAGCAATTAATGAACATATTACAACTTTGCCTGTGGAGGGATGAAATTGTTGTACACCTCACTTCCATAGACACTGTATTAGACAGAGGCAGCATTTCTCTCTCCAGATCTTAAGCCGGTGGTACCAGGTAGCTCCACGGTACATAAAGCCAGGTGGAACAAGCAATACCAGTCAGCCACATACCTCGGGGGAGTGCCCGGGCTGGCCTTTGACGGACTCCGGTAACTAGGACACATCTAACTAGGACACATGACAATTGGATGACGATGACAATAACAAATTAACAACAACTTTGTAACTAAACAACAACAAAATAAACAAAAAGCAAAGCAGTAGACAAAACATAACAGCCAATAGACAACCATCACCGACCCAATTGACAGCAAAAGACAGCTATGGTGACAACAATGACGACGACACCAACATCATACAACAA
>CM032667.1:47476019-47502273 GCA_019095985.1 Streblospio benedicti
TGTAAAAACTTTTCTTGTTAAAACTTAGGGCTTATGGGTATAGGTCAAATAGACCAAAATGACAGAAAAGCTTGCAGGGGACTGAGAAAACACAGAAGTCCACATTAAAATGTCATGGTGGCTGACACTTTATTCGTGTGCGTTCCATACAGCCTCCAAATGATACCATCAAAAGGAGCACTTAGTAATTCATGCATAATTAGCTATGACCATATATTATTTTACACAGTAGCGGGGACGGTTGTGGGTAGAACTGAATTTCTTTTCCCACCAACATAGCGGACTTTATTTCAGCATGACAAGTCCACCGAAAGTAACTTTCCTGGGTGTATATGTCATTATGTACGATTTATTATGAAAGAAATTTCAATCACTTGTGTTAGATCTACTTTCATTCTCGCAAAGTCGTGCACGTTTTGCCGTGATTCTGGCTGTCAAATCGATTGGACATTGCATTTTTCCATCGTTGGTCTCAAATGTACCATTGACATAGACCATTTATTTGTGGCATTTCAGATCACAATCGATTAGATAAAATAAGTTGGATGAGAAGATCAAATAAAGTTTGATGATTGCTTTACTTGACTTGTGAATAATATTATCAAGATAGAAACACTGTCTATTCACTTGAAATGATTGGGGGGTTATACTATTCATTTCTCAATTACTGGGGGGGGGGTCAGACTTTCATTTTGTAAGATATTGTGGGGGGCGGGTCAGACTTTCCTTTTCGGATTTTTCAAAAATCTAACCGACCCCCCAGCACTTTGTAAATGACTGGCCCCTTATTGCCCATTTCACTCAGCACCGTGCTGGGCAGAAAGTGGTGCACTCTCCTCACACTGTTGGGAGAGGAAATTTATTGTGACAAAGACGTCATGGACCTCGAAACGTTAGTCAACGGAGCGCTGTGATAATAAACTATAGAATACAAGACATTATCATAGAGACTCTTCTCTCCAGACACTGTACTATATGGGCATGAGCGATAGTTTCAACATCCTTAACTGTTTGTTTATGTTGTAAAGTTTAGAAAATGTAATAATATTGGGTGAAATGAAGTTTGATGTTGTTGTTGTTGGTGTAGACGCGTCTCTGGTTCTGCGTGACTTTGCGGTGTACGTGCTCCCGGGCTCCCCCTCGCTGTGTGCCTCGTTCTCCGGCGCCGTGACCCGGCAGAAGGAAACCATCGTGTGCAGGAACCACGTGGAGGTAAAAGAACAACGCTCACTGAAGGGAAAGAGGAAGGAAACAGTTCATTAAATGTGAATTCGACCCATTTCCCCTCACATTTTATTACATGACAGCCCTTGTATCCTCGCAAATATTTGCAGCGTAGCGCGTATAAAATCTTTCCATTTGTCGAAGCTGCGTTGCCAACTTTAAACTGCCATAATTTCCTTAAAAATGCTCGTATTTCAACCATCTCTTCACCAAAATACAAAGCAATCATTTTGACTTACCGAATTCCCAATTTCACAAATGTTTTGAAACAAAGCAGCTCCCTTTCCAATTGTAAACGGAAGCCCTCTTCGGATCGGTTAGGACTGTGGTTTGCAGCGTAGCTTCGGAGTAAATGAGTCACAGTATTTTAGAAAATAATTAAAAATATTTATCGGGTGTTTTTGGAGCTCATTTATATATCATAATAAAGCTTAAGCTGTTTGGAACACGCATATGTATTTCTCATCAAGATTGAACCATTATGAGTATGTCTACAACGCGATCAAACATTGGTGTTTTTGCATTTGGTGCGATATGGCAAATATGGCACCATTTGTAAGTGCAAATTAATGCTGTCAATTGAAAGTTCTTTATATTCTTTTAAAATAAAAGCTAAACGTTAAAATAAATTGTGCACAATGATTCCTTATACGGTTTTACATATAGTTATCTAGTTTTAATCACGATGGCACAGCTGCTATACCCCAAACGAATGACTTGTATGACGAAGCTTTTGATACCCAAACACGTGAAATCACCCGGCCGGTTCCGGCCGATTTGAGGGAGAGGGCCCAAGGCCTGTTTAGGCCGTTTTGAGGGGTAAAGGGTTAATGGCCCTGGGCGCTTGGATGGTCGTATACGGTATCACTGCTCAACATGGTATATTATCATTATACCACGACAAACCATTAAAAATGTCATTTAAAATTGAAATGCGACTGTATTCGGCGCAATACGTATCTATCACAACAGCAGCAGTACAATATGTGTTCAGAGATGAAGGAGCAGACCAATTATCCCACACCTACCACAACCTTCTGAGATTTTGGGCAGCCTAAGACCACAGCGCACCCCCCTTCCCCCCACCCCCCGACCCCCCCCCACCTCCCCACAACAAACGCAGACTTTACTTCCTTTACTGTGACAGAGGGACGTGGGAAAAAATCCCCCCAAAAGACAGTAAGTTAATATGGATTTTCTCCAAATTATTCAATTGATCCCGAAACTGATAGATCTACTTTTCTACTATTTTCAGGGAGATCATGTGAAGATCGAGATGCTGGGAGAAGTTGAGCTCAGTGTGTGTGAAGTGGAAGTGTATATAGGTGAGATCGGTGGGAACGGTAAGAGGGGGTCCGGAAGGAACGCTTTTGCTTGTGATTATGTGGAAACTTGTACTAAACAACAATGGCATGTATATCTATTATATAAATGGGGAGTGTGTGTTCGTTATATGCGCAACATCTTCAAAAGCAGATTTCCAAATACCACGAAACTTTGGCAAATCATTCTTCATAACCCAGTGGGTGCACAGAATAAGATTATGTTACCTGTACACGTCCCTGCTACGAACAATTTACGAATTATTTTCAAAATAAATAGATGCCATGCTCATTACAGGGCCATGTTTGTGTAAATAAAACGTTAAACGTGCGGGTTTCCTCTGCATATACGTCATACGTAGTACGTTACACGTAAGTAGATAAGCGGAACGTCTTTCTTTGCTACAGCTAACATTACCCGTGCGTTATGCGTACTTTAAACGTACCTCATTCTATGAAAAACGTTGCCTACGTAAATTTAAGTAAAGTAAATAAAAATAAATAAAAGTAAATGAATTACATACAATCCTTGACCCAAACTACACTAAGCACCGCTTGAGTAACAGGTATTAAAATTAATTGTACATTATACATTGATACTCATCCACTTAATTAATTAATTTATTTAATTAATTAATTAATAGACAGGGTCATGTTTGTTAAAGGTACGTAATATGTTGAACGTTTGTATATGTCAAACGTACGTTGCACGTCACAAGGCACAGTTATGTCAAACGTACGTTGCACGCATTTAATACAGTCATACAGCCAGGGAGCTGGGAAGGGTGGTGATGGTGATGGAGGTGCAGCCGACCTGTTTTGAGGAGGGGTGTTGGCAGAAAGGGGTGTGTGTCCATATGGCGGGGGGGGCATGGCTGGTGTCCATATGGGTTGGGGGGGGCTGGTGGTGAGTCAGGGAGAAGCATTTAATCTGTTCCAGATCTCATCAAGCAACCCGAGCAGCAGCAGAAAGGGGGTGATTGACATTTAATGGTCTGTAGCACATAAATGAGTGTGGGAAGGTGGGAAGAAGATGGGAAGATTTAATCTTTCCAAGACCTGTGTAGTGACGGGAGCTGGTGTGAGGGATGTGGGACAGGGGGAAAGAATGGGAAGGGAGGAGCATTTAGTATGTTCGTGCATTAATTGTGGACCTGCTTGGATGGGGATGAGGTAGAGAGGGTTGGGGAGAGAAGAGAGTGGGGTGGAAGGAAGGGTAGGGATGTGGGGGACATTTAAACTGCTCCGCACGTGTTTACCATGGGTAGCAGTAGCTGGGGAAGGATATTAGAGGGATCAATCATTGCCATATTTAGTACATTTACTGTGTAAATGGCTGTGACATATGATGATGGGAGGACAGTGATGGAGATGTATTTAATCTGTTACAGACCTGTATACTGACAAGAACTGGTTCGAGGGATGTAGGGCAGGAGGAAGGATGGGGAGGGAGGAGCATTTAATGTGTTCCAGATCTCATCTGTTTCAACCCGAGCAACGCCGGGTAAACAGCTAGTATCTTAATATATGTTCATATATTCATGGAATGTACAATTTAGAATCAATTCTAAAATTCCAAATTGTGGTCCTATGATCCTTCTATTCATGGCATTGGTTGGCATGAACAACTTCAAGAAGTAAGTGCACATAGTTTATGGAACAATAACATTGTTGATATAATGTGATAAAAACTTAGAACTAAATGTGGATGCCTCAACTGAAGCTATAGATGTGTCTTAGAACAATTCAAACCAAGTTAGACTGATCAAAGGCAATGTCACGCTGAAAAGAACTGATGAAGGATGTAGGATGTAAAGATTTTTGCCGTAAGTGGTTCTTCCATGCTAATATGACGACCATCAGTGTTTTGTACCGCTACATTTTTCGAATCGTGCAGAATGATTTCAGAGGTTGAACCATTTGCGCTTATCCTTTTGGAATGCCCAAAAGCATTGGCGCGGTTGCATTTCCATATCGTACACTGGCTGTATGCAATATTACTGTGATACAAACGTAGATTATATGTAAATCTTGAGTAAAAAGTAAATATTTCGCTAACTATCTGTTGTTCATCTGTAGTGGTTTGGAGGCTAAAAAACAAACTAGAAACTAAAATCATACGTTGCCGCTGTATATGTAGACAATCCGTGTAGCATTCGTGCCTTGTAACGGATTTGTGCGTGTATCATTTGTGTTACGTCTGCCAATAACAGGGGTTGACTTACGTTCAAATTTTCAACTAGACAGTCGGGCCAGTTGACACTGAATGCAGCTGGCTTGACAAAACATTTTCTATCACGGAGAGACTCAGCTTTGATAAACAAGCTTATTCTTCACTTAATAAGTTTGGTTTAGAGTGAATTGAAACAATGTACATAGGAATGTAATGGTATTCTTCATCGTTAGATTGTCGGTTTGTCAAAATGTTAAAAAAAATCATGAAATTTGAGTTTCAAATTAAGTTGCTTTTTAATATTTAATGTTTTTATATTCGGGCCAGTTAATTAATGGGGATGTTTTGTTTTGCAATATACTTGATTGCAATAAAACTATCGACTTTGTCATAGAGTGAGAAATTTTATTTGACCATATCCTTGTATGCCAAGCTTATGTCCAGAACAGTGAACAGCCACTAACCATGGCTTGTCATGAATGTCTCTCAAGATTTTTGGTTTAATAACCAAATACAGTAAATGTGTATTTCAAATATAGCCTTGGATTAAGCAAAAACGATAACTAATCATAGAACTGGCTGTAATGCTGATTTCATGGTCAAAAACCGTGAGTCTTGACAGCCCTGTTATGTTTTGGGCACCAACATTCATGTTTTTTCAACTTGCCAAACGGGCCATTTTAACTGGCCACTGGCCAGCGGGCCAGCAGCTAAATCGACCCCTGCAATAAATCTTAATTATTTTTTTTCTATGGAGCCCGGCTTATATAAACACCAAAATGAGCACGTCCTACATACATGTTTCATCAGTTTTTCCTATGAGACATTGCTTTGAAGGGTGTACTTTCTGTGAGATAGATTGCTAGCAGACAAATTTGCTCCAGGGTGCTACAAAACATAATATTTTGGTTGGCCTTATGAGAAGAACCTCAAAATATGAAGAATGACTGTGATGCTGAATTATTGTGTGTTTTAGGAAAGAACCTTGCGCTTGGTGCGACAATTCGAGGCAACTCCCCTGTCATGCCGTATAGCATCGCAGAACAGGCGCTCGCCCAGGAGATTGTCGATGGACGCAGGTACAACAGCACACAACGACAAACAGTAGTGGTGTAGTTCACTCACTGTTTTCAACAGTAAACTGATCCAGTGGAATTGATACACAATATCAAACTTTTATCATAAATCGTCTGTCATATTTAGGTGCGGCGTTGGCAGCTGTGAAGAACGTATACTAATTTGATGATCTGCAAAGTAAATATAAGCTTCATTTAGAGTCACTCACTAGGGAATTTTGCTATATCTTGCATATTGAAAGACAGAAATTTATACTCTCTTGCTAATAATAATGTTTTATATTAACAGTGGGTCATATTCCACTTGTTTCATTAATGTAAAATACCACTAAAGAAACAAGTTATAAGTTAGTATGAATACTGATATGTACAATATATCATATATGCCTACTATGTTAACGCTCTTGGAGGCGCGGCAAGATTCACTGTTTTATTGCGAGTGCCAAGACCGGCTTTCTACGTAACTCGTAATTCACATTCTTTTTTGACATAAAATATGGTCATTAGTAGCTCTTTTGATATTCAAAAAATCTGCCCTTAAGTGACACAGACATGTTATTCATTTTCACTCTGCAAAAATAAAATTGTAGGCAGTACAAAGATTTTGATTAAATTGGGCAATTTTCTCTTATTTAATATGTGGCTTACATTTATTTACTCCCCATTCAGAAGTGGGTGAGCATTTGTGGCCATGTTGCAGAGATGTGAACTTATGTTTTTTTCCCGTATTTTTACAATTTTTGACCCCTGAAAATTCATTTCGTCTGGGACATGTGTTTATTACGGGATTTTACTAGTGCCAGAGAAATATGGACAGTTTCTTAAAATACAGCTTGATCGGTGCCATTTAAGCGTTCATAACGCAATCTTTATTTGTTATAAACAAAACAATTTCAACTTTATCTAGTACGGGAAAAGGTGTTTGCACACTGCTGTATTTGCTAATAGGGTTTCACGTAAAGTTATCTATTTTCAATCAAGATGACACTGCTTCAAAATGCGATTTGATGGACTTAGATGACGAAGCCTGTGACAGAGGGGTAAATAGCAAATGCTTGTTTAATCTAAATATTAATTCCTTTATCAATTCTTGTTGGATTTTGGTGATCTTTTTTTTTATTGATTTCCGTGCTATCTAGATTTTTTTCCAATTATTATTTTTATTTCCATTTCACCTTAGAGTAGTTTACATAAGCCATTTCGTAAATAGAATTGATGTCACCAGATCAGATGAAAAGGGTGATAAGTTTGCGTTATGGACGCAAAATTTCATATGGTAAAATGAAGGAAAATAATAGGTAAGCACAGAAACATAGCAAATAAAACGTTGCATCGAAATTATTCCCTTTCAAACAGTTTGTGAATGATAAAAGACCAATATGCGATTGATTTGCCACCAAGACCTAATAAATCCAACAATTATAAGTTTTTCACATCTCTGGTGTTGTAGGGTCGGGTCGGGTCGGGGGTCGTCACGGTCTGGCTGTTTTAGGTTGGGTCGGGGGTCGTCATGGTCTGGCTGTTGTAGGTTTGGGTCGGGTCGGGGGTCGTGGTCGTGCCCGCGGCTGCTGCCCGGTTCTGACCGGTGGTGGGCAGTGGACCTTGGCTCGGAGGGAGACGTCACTGGAGTCAGCGTCTACACAAGCAGTGACCGACGGGACGCGGCACTCGGTACGTGGAGCACAGAGTTTTCGGTAAAATAAGATTACTCTTTACTCTGTCAAGAATATGGCAGGTTACTTGTGTGAAAGGATGAATGAAGGTAAATGACTTAATTGTATGCCCCTGCTGTTATATTACTAATAGTATAAGGATATAAAATGTAGGTCGAAGACTATGATTTTCTCTTACATTGTGAGGTTTGCAGGAGCGACACAAATGTGAAGAAAATGAACGTCAAATTTTCTGTTTAGTCTAACACTTAATAATTTTTACAATATCAGGTACAATGTTGATGTAATTTCCTAAACATATAGAGCCTGCAAATACTAGCGGAGAATGTGCTGTTGTGAAAGGGAAAACATTAATACATTGGCTTAAAATAACCTTCTTTCAGAGAGTTCACAGTTTTCACGATTTTCAACATATATAAAACCTATGAGAATGAGGGCGCGGATCGGTCCATTATTTGATCCAATAAATTCGATGCTGTAGCGGTGCGTGTGTACGTGCTGCGAGAATACTGCTCCGGCGACCCCCTCCCAACCTCGACCGATGGGCTGTGTGGAGCGACCAGCCTCGATACGCCCAGAGTCGGGGAAGCGAGGATCACCTGCCCACGGTGCTCAATCGTACGTACCTGTCAGCCTACACCAGTTTGTGGCATCTCATTTTCCTTTGGCAAGGGATACTTAAATTTTTACCTGCCCAGTTTCTTATTTTTACCTACCATATTAATTTTTATGGGAATCTATATTATATATATATATGTAGAAAGAGTTAACCTGCAATTTGGGGCAAGTTTCCACCAACTTACTTGTCCAGCCAATTTTCGTCTAATTTGTCTACCCCTGCGTTCAACTATGGCAGTGATCAAATTTTAAATATATACATAGCTGAAGAGCAAAGTGATAATTTGTGACTGTTTCTAGCTCTAATAGATAATGCATTGTTAGAGCCGATCAGACCAACAGTAGTAAGAGGCCCGTGTGATGGTTGGGAAAGTGCACTTGCCGGGCTTACACACATGTCACATCACTTCATGACGGGACACGCACTTTATTCTTGTGTAGACCTGAAAAAATAAACTCCATTTTAAACTTCCAGCATTCTGGGTTCCTTCATTCAAAATATATACAAGAAATAGAAGTTACCTATAGGAACCTAAAACTCAGTCATTTTGGTGTCACTGCTGTCATGTGATCGCCGCCACCACGGCAAAATGACTGTGAGTTTTAGGTTCCTATAGGTAGCTTCTATTTCTTGTATACTCTATTTTGTTGGAAGTGGGGCCTTAAAGATCTGGAGTGCACTAAATTGATAGTACATTTGTTGGGGGCAGGGGGGGGGGGGGTTGGATGGCGCCTGAAATTTTTTAATAAATTTAGGTCAGACCCCTGGAAATCATATAATGGTTTCATTTTTTATACAACCCTTATAGTTCATTGTAACATGATTGTTTTTGTGTGTGGTGACAGGGCCGCTTTGTGCTTCTTATTCTGCCCGAGCTGCCAATAAACTTTGCCTTCTGTGAACTGGAAGTCTACGGAAGGGGTGAGTACCTCAGAGGATTTTTCTTTTATGATTTTGAGTGATTGTAAGGGTGAGAGAGCAAAAGGTCCACGAGTTGAATGCTGCTGGTAGAACTGGAAGTCATATGGTGGGGTATGCGGAAGCTAGGCCCGGAAATATAGCTTGTTAAGTTAGCCCTGTCAATGTATGTCAATGTACGCAGCCATGTTCATCATGTTAGATATGCCTATATTAGTACAACAAGGAATTTAGTGTTATTGGGTTTGGTTCTTAGTTTACTGCTATTCATTATGGTCCTAAAAGCCCTGGGTCCCTTTTGGGAACTGCTTTATGCTAATGACCTCATCATTATGGCTGACTCGGTGAAGAGTTATCACAAAAGGTGCACACCTGGAAGATGGGGATGGAAGCCAGCAAACTGCAAGTAAATATGGGTAAAGCCAAACGTCTGGTCACTGGGTCACACCTAGAGAAAATACCCAAGAGAGAACACCAATGTGCTGTTTGCCTGCAGGGGGTAGCAAGAAACTCCATTTACTGTGGCAGGTGTCTATGCTGAGTACACAAATGGTGTAGCGAATTTGAGGGTGTTGAAATAAGGTGTACCGGTATCTGTAAAGGCACTGCCAGGCCAATCGGTGGCAGGGCAATCAGGGAGGTCCCAGGAGGTGAACATGAGTTAGAGGTTGTGACAGAGTTTTGTTACTTAGGTTACATGTTGTCCAGTGGTGGAGGCTGTGAATTAGCTGCAACTGTCAGATGCAAAACTGCATGGGGCAAATTTTGTGAGCTCCCCTGCCTGTCCTAACCAACAGGCATCTTTATGTAGATATCTTTAGAAACCATGAAATGAAATAGATTAATTTATTTAACTGGATGTATTAATTGTGGATTGATACATCAGAAAAATCGTACAATGATGAAATCATTTTATTGAACAGATATCAGGCTGATATCAGTAAGCAGTACTCATAGATTAGAAAACTTACACATCAAAAAGATGAGTTTTATGTACTGTACCGTGTATTTGTGCATAATGCGCACTTCTTTCAATTTTTGCTTCATTTTTGCATACAAATTAATTGTTCTTGAAGCGTATCCTAGATACAGTACTGGGGATATGGTAGATATAAATAGTGGAATTTGCGATTTTGTACTTTTAACTTGAATCTGTTGATATATAGTGATTATTTGCCTGTTTTCATGCACAGATGAGGTGGACCCGCTATGCCAGAAGGACACCAAACCCTTCGTGCCAGGCTCACGTAAGTCAGAACAGTGCACGCTGTTTTCGAGACTTCAAATTGTCTAGTAACTTTGAATTCTAACTATCAATCTGATAGATAGATATTGTGCTTAATATTGGCACCATCCACACATATGTCTATTTCCAAGGTAGTACGCACGTCTTACATTAAACTGGATGTAGTGGAGAAGCTATCTTGGAAGGTAAATAAATATTCGTTCATGGACTAATATTATTAAATGATTTTTTCTGATGCCAATATCTTAAGCACTGTCAATAACTTGGGCACAATTCTACTGGAAGAAGTAACGTATTAAAGAATTTTAACATTACCGTTACCGGGCTGATAAAAGCGCCAAATTTTGCACAGACTTAGGTCTTGATGTTACTTTTAATATTAGAAGGGGTGCCCACTTGAACGATTCAATACATCCGAGAAATAAGGAAAAATCCAAAATGGCCGCTGCGAAGCACATATGTTTAGTGTCTACCTCATTTATTCATATTCATGAATCATGATGTGGTAATTTTGGTCTCGGATATTAAGAAACATAGTTAGGGGTTCAAGAAAATTGAGGTTTGACTTGCAGCAACCTGGCAGAATGATTAAAATTCAAGATGGCGTACAAAATGGCCGCCAAATCGAGGAACATTTTTCATCAAATGGCAGTTTGATTTGTTTTGTACAGAGAAAGTCCAGTGTATGCGTATCTTCGCCTGCACTGCACAACTTTCTCATTGTGATCAAAGAATGAACACTTCTCTCATCTTGGGTTTCTTCATTCATGATATATACTAGAATTTTAAGATACCAACAGAAACCATTGGGACTCACATTTTGGCGAGACTTTCGCTCTTGTCGCAAGAGCTTATTCAGGCCGAATGACACTCCTTAGTTGGTCATGTGACCGCCATGGCGGCGGCAGTCACATGACAGCAGTGGCAGGAAAACGAGGCGCAGGTTGTAGCCGGTGTCTCGGTTCATCTCAGGGCGCCGTACACGAATTTCCACGGCTTCCCTGATCTTTCTACGGATTTCTAAGTCCTAACTAAGGACTTTCATTCGGCCTGAAGAAGCTCTTGCGACAAGAGCGTAAGTCTCGCCAAAATGTGAGTCCCAATGGTTTCTGTTGGTATCTTAAAATTCTAGTATATTTCTCACTGTAGTCTTATATTATCTCTGTAATACTTTCACAGTAACATATGATAATTGTATCAAATAAACCAATTGCAGGTTTCAAATTTTCATGATTACAGACGCTGGATGTTATTAGGTCCTGAACTTGCAAGGGTACTGAAGATGTTGAAATGGAGTGCATAACTGATGATGATCCTGAATTTCCAAGGAACTTTCAAAACCATGAGCAAGGGTATTCAACTCAGCGTACATTCCAAAGACAAGTGAATAGTCTCTGTGAAGCAATCAAGAGAATGGGTAATCCGTTCTTAGTAGAGTGTGAAGAGTTGATTACTTTAGATGACCAAACGTGTGTTGATGAATCTGCTGCTCAGTCTCTACGTAATCTTGAACAAATCAGTATAATGACTTTGTGGAAAAGGCTCTTGTGAATCGTACACGATCTATCCATGACCCATTGAAGAAAAATTCACTTACCCTCTTCAAAGCACCTAAATGCAAAGTGTCTCAGGGTGGAAAAAAAGTGAAATTGTTGCAAAACAATGTCGCACTATTTGGCCAGTTGTATGTTTCCATGCAAAATCGACAAGGTTACCTTCAAGAATTTTTTGCACATGAAGTTCAGGCATTCCCAGCTTCCCTTTCTGACTTTGGTAACTTGCACCTACCAGGCACAAAGAGCGACCTCTTGAAATGCTTACAGACAACTGAAAACCTTGTGCCACCTCCTATCTATGACTGCAGGATACTTGATGGAGCTGCCATTGTACACTCACTTCCAGCTGTTGGAATCAAAACCTTTGATGAGTATAGTGAAAATGTGTTCATCCCTTTCTTACAGAGCCAATTGAATACAGCAACGAGAGTGGACATTGTTTGGGACACATATGTTCTTGACAGCTTAAAGGAGGCAACACGAGAAAAACGGGGCAAAGGGGTGCGCCGTAAGGTGACAGGACAAGCAAAATTCCCTACCAGCTGGATGGAATTTTTGAAAGATTCGCAAAACAAGATGGAGCTATTTGCCTTCCTAACATCAAAACTTGAGGATGTCAACTGTCCACCCGGGGGATCTCTGTTTGCAACATCGGGTAAGTGTTAGGTTTAGGTATTGGTGATAAAATACGAATTTGTTGCATCAAACCAGTATTTATTTCAAATGCTCTTGCATTATGGTTTTACAGGTCAGTCTGTGGTATCTGGGGTCACAGTGAAGACATGATGCCAAACTGTGACCACGAGGAAGCAGACACGAGAATTCTTGTTCATGTACTTCATGCTTTGGAACATGGTGCAACAACTGTGCAAGTGCGAACTGTAGACACTGATGTCATTGCAATCCTTGTTGGCGCATATCACAATTTGATTGTAACAAACCCTGCAGCAGAGATTTGGATTGCATTTGGCATGGGCAAAAACTTCAGTTTTTACAATATTGGAAGCATTTGTTCATCACTTGGAGACCATAAAGCTCGAGCCTTACCGGTTTTCCATGCCTTTACCGGGTGCGATCAGACAAGTTCTTTTGTTGGCAAGGGGAAGAAGTCAGGTTGGCAAGCATGGCAAGCCTACGATGAAGTAACCCAGGCGTTCGTTGCCATTGCTTCAACCCCTTTCCAGTTAATTTCAACGGAGTCGCCCATGTTCAAGCTACTTGAAAGGTACACGGTCATATTATATGACAAAGCAAGTGCATCCTCTTCAGTAAATGAGACTAGGATGAACCTATTTTGCCACAGAAGCTGTGCAATGGAGAAGCTCCCACCAACCCAGGTAACCCTTAGACCAATACAACAATCATTGATACATTTTGTTATTTTCATACGTTCAGTATCCTATAATGGAACTGATTTTTATCCTTTGCACAAACAGGATGCACTACTTCAACATGCTCTGCGGGTCATTTACCAAGCTGGGGTATGGTGCACGAGCCATCAGGCACTACAGTCATAGCCATCTCCAGAGACTTTTGCATGGACAAAAGTGTGTGGCAAAAATGGTTACAGACCATTATGGATCACCATACCGGAGGTTTCCTTTGCATGCAGACAATTGATCAGATGTGCGTGCAAAGGGAACTGTACCTCATGCAAGTGCGGCAATACCAGCCTAAATTGTACACGTCTATGCAAATGCAAATGTGCTAAATAAATGAATAAATAAATTCATTATTAGCTATTTTTTTGTCTTCCCAACCTTCTAAATCACCCAATGGTTTCACATTTTTAGTTTTGTACCATCTACCATTATTTGTACCATCATTTGTAAATATCGAAATAAAGTCCTATGAAAGATCTTATTACGGCGGCCATTTTGGATTTAATATGAGGTAAATATGTATCTTACAACCTTAATTATGTTTCTCTTGAGTCAGTGTACCCAAAGAGTAATGTTTGACACCGCAATCAACAAACAATAACTAATAATGCCGGACTATGATAGTATACCAGGCCAGATTGCTAAATTATAAGCCTTCGAGGCGGCCATTTTGAATTTTCCCTTATTTCTCGCATATATTGAATCGGTCAATTGGGCACCCCTTCTAATATTAAAAGTTACATAAAAACCTAAGTCTGTGCAAAATTTGGTGCTTTTATCAACCCGTAACGGTATTTTTATTAAGCCATCTCACTATAAGTGAGAATAAAAATCATTTTCCTTGCCAAAACATTTATAGTTACTTGCACCCTGAACCTCCACAAGTGACCAAAGACACATGAAAACAACATAATACACCTAAAGAAATCCTGTACTCGTACGCATACACATACCATGAACCTGTTTGGGCGATATTAGAAGCTCTGACACGTTTCACTACTTTTTATCAATGATTCAGAATGAACATCGATATAAACCTTCAATGGAAGCTTGAATCAATGTTAGAAGGTAGGTAGACTCATACCGTACAGTAACATGTAAGAACCCATGGTTAAGAAACGTAGTGGTTCTATATAGTCAAAATCCAATGCTTATTCATCGATGAAATAGAGTGGGCGTAGTGTTCGAATATACGCCCCTGGGCATGTAAGTGGGAACTTTTTCCATTTTCAAAAGGTCGAAAAAGTGTTGTTTTTCGGTTATAAGCCCATGGGTGTTAATGCATGGGAATATGGTAAATGAATCTGAGTTGATTGAATAGCAAGCTCACAAAACATGGACATTCAGTTCATTTTTGAAAGTAATTGATAGAATATCGAATTTTTTTTTCAGACCATGAGTGCGTCAGTGTTTTTTTTTTTAAGTTACCATGATTGTATTAAACTATAAGGGGGGTTCGGGGGGGATTTCCCTCCCAATTTTTTGAAAATGTGATTCATTTTTTCTGCAATCAAGTGTATAATTTACAGCCAAATTGGGTACTTGAAAAATTTAAAATAGATCCTTTTGCCACACAGGGGTGTGTGTCTCTCCTCAAAAATGGGTATGGGTGTGCCATTTTGAACGTCGAAACGGTACCTATCGATATTCTAATTTGGCATAAAAAAGTGACCCATGTCTATGTAACTTTACGATGAAAAAGCGACCCATGTCTATACCTATCAAATAATGAAACTACATACTGTTAACATTTTATCAGCAAAATATTCAAAAAAATTATATCAGTATAAAACACTATGAAACTTATATTAACAATATCTGTACATTTAATTTCAAACCCAAAGCTATACCGAAAATCACAAAATTTTGACCCATAATACCAAAAATCACAAAATTTAGACATTGAGATGCTACCATCTGTGATTATTCTTGTTATAACAGTAAAGCAGTGACTGATATATTACAAGACACTAAAATTCAATGAAAAATGTAGCTCAACCATGCCGTTTTGCTCGAACCAATGTGTATTAGATACTAGAGATATTGTCAGTGCTTTTGTTGTGCCCCAAATACTCAAGCTCACAATTATGTTTCACGACACACATCTAGAAAAGTTGGCATACTTCTCAAGTTTTAATATATGCCTATGCAATTCACAATTTATTTGGATTTAATTAAGGAGACTTATGGCCATCCATTAATCTTCACTTTGGTCCCCTCCTTCCCTCTATCAATCACCCACCTCAGCCACCACGGTGACCCCCAGCTGACCCCAAATGACCCCCCGGCTGACCCCAGCTGACTCCCAACTGACCCCGGGTGTTGTGTTTTTGCAGCGTTGCCCCCGCACTGTGGGGTCCCCCAGGCCCTGCTGGCTGAGTCCATCCTCGAGGGCTCGTCCTTCATGCTGGTGTTTGCGCGGGAGGTTTGGGAGCATGGGGGTGGAAACGAGTGGATCGGTCCCGTGGCAGAAACGTTCATACAGGTGGGTGCCACATGATAGGCAATATCCTCAACAACCGAACCCAATTTGCAGCCACAAATCTTTCCATTGTAGACGACTTCCGTTGTTTAATCCATAATTTACTTACATTTTAATAGCATAATGCATTAGAAAACTTTCTGTTATTTAATTTTTACCGTTGTTCAGACTTTATGTTGAGGATATTCACTATATAGGAAAAATTAAGAATCTGTAAGGTACCAGATGTTAGTGAGCAACAAGAATGGCAAGAAGGTATATTTTAGATAGCTCACCAGCCAACATAGTGTATGTATCAAGCCGATGGTGATTGTATTATTCGCTATTTGTAATTCATTTTTGGCTTATCCTATTTGATCATTGGACGCAGGCATGCTAGTTACCATAAATACACATGAATTCATCATTATTGAACCTCCTATATATATACGTTGTAAGTGCCACCCCCATAAATCTTATATGTCGAATCTTGCTGTCAGGACGCGGGGTACACGAAGGCCGAGCGCTGTGCTGTGTTCCAAGGCCTGGGGGAGAGCGTGGTCACCGCGGGATACAGACACGACAAAGATATCCTCATCTTCACCGCAGGTGACAAGCTCCTAACTATAAGAAATCACCAACTACCTCTATTTGTCATCATGGAAACTTTTGATAAGGTTCCTAGTGTAATGCCGTAGGAATTTTTGGATGAAATTGTAATTATGGTTTATTCTACTCATGTTGGTCCAAAAGAGCAACAGAATTATATCGCCATTTTTTTTGAACATTTTCTTACTATTGATGGTCGCCATCACGATACAAAACATTCTTGCTAATAACAATTTGATTATTAATGATACAAATGTAAATGTCAAAGTTAATAGTCTACTATCCAGGGGCTGTACTGCTCAGTCGACTCATTTACACCAGGTCATTGGTGTCCTTTCTCACCTGTTATTTTGGTGCATAATTATATACTGGCCATTCACAATTCTTTCACTATAGAAGGTTTCATTCGATTGTGCTTTATATAAAGCGTCAGTCGTTAACCAAAGCCATTCCTAATCAAACTATAGCCCATCCCCTAATATACCAATACAAATGAGTCACCCGAAAATACACATAATTGTACCTTTTTCACTTTCCAGTCATTTTTCTTACATTTCGTGATCTAGTGAAAACAGTAACGAACGATTTACGTACGCCTGCAAAGACTTATTATACGAAACCCGTTCCATTCCATGACGTCATTTATTAGAGACAAGTCTACAATTCCAAGAACTGAGCGCACAACACGTGGTTTGTGGAAAAATAAACATAGTACCCGCCATGTTGGCAGTACTGATTTCCATCGATTCAAACAATAAAAACAGTATTGAATGTTTGTTTTTAGATCTGTAACCTTGGATATTAAGTAAAAAGCTAGAATGTAAAACATAGAATATTTATTCGATAAAATGATGAATGACAAATGAGAGGTAAAGTTTTTATTTCAATATTTCTTCTATAGTGAAAGAATTGTGAACGGCCAGTATTTTTGGGGTCATAGAATCGAAATCCAGCAATAAAAGTCACATTGATAATATAGATGTAGGCAAATTCAAGATGGCTGCCACTGAGATTGGTGAATTCTGTAATGACCAGAATGGCAACCAAAACCTTACAATGGCATTTTGACAGGATGACTTCAAATTTAACCTGCGTGGCTTCAGTTTAATCTGACTTATCAATTTTAATGCAAATCTACATCTGCAGATATATTCTGTCCAAGGCAGGCAGGTATTCTATTTTGTCTACAAATGTTGCAAGTGAAGCGAAAGTTTATAAAATCATACAGGTGTTAATTGTCTGTTTGGCCAATATAAATTTGAGTTCTCAGAGATATTTTGAGGAACAGATCCTACAGTATTTCTGCCAAACAACCTTCCTAAATTATCAGCATTTTAGATCGTGTCATAACGCCTCATTAAGCCCCTTTTTGCCCCTCAGACTCGCGCGTGCACCGTTACTGGACGGGGGACCAGCGCCCGTACCCACAGGCACCCGGCTTCCCAAAGCCCATCCTGGAGTTCTTCCCAGCGACAATCACGTCCCTGCCCTTGGTGAATTCCACAACCAGAGTGATGACAGCAGTAAGATATAGATTTTTATTTTTATTTGATATCCAACCTTTTTTCTATATATTTGTGTTGATATCCAACACTATTCCCATGTATTTCTATTTGACAGTGGATCATAACTTATCTTATTTCTATATATTATTGTTTGATATTCAACCTTTGCCAAGAGAGGTCCAAAGGATATATGGAACACAGATGTTAAAAAAAATGTCTAAGCTAATTGATGGAAAAGCTTGGGAGGGGATTGTTGGTAAGCAGACTGGGCAGCAGCCAGGCTACACCCTCAAGTCATCATCATAATGAACGGTTAGGACATGTCTGTCCTCGCAGGATTCCCCTGCATACCGCAACATGTCTTTGTCACTGCCTTGTAGGAGGTACGGTCAGCACATAGTTCGATCAGTTTTGGAATATTATTTATGTCTTTTATGTTGATGTTGATTTTCAGTTCATTAAAGTCTTTTTGTATAGTGTCTAGCCAGGATGTTTTTGGTCTGCCTCTCTTGTTCTTTCTTGGTTTGATAGCTTCATTGAAGATCTATTCCAGCTGGTGTTTCTGCTGGTAAACGCATCAAGTGTCCAAACCATGACAGTCTCCTTGATTGTATTGTTTTGCTTATTTTTATCTGGTTTGTGATTTCATAAATGGCTTCATTTTTGATGATTTTAGGGTATTTCATTCCTATTGCATATCTGAGTAGGCGTCTGTGGAAGGCATCTAGTTTGTCGGATAGGGTATTGTTTAGTGTCCATAGTTCGCAGTTGTATAATAAGGTAGATTCTATGTACATTCGGTAGTGTCTGATCTTTTGGTCTATTGAGAGGTTTTTACTGTGATAAACCTTTTTGTGTTGGGTGAGGACGGACATTGCTAAGGCTTTTCTGCGTTTTATGTCACTTTCAGTGTCAATGATGCTACCTAGCAGTTTGATGAGGAATAATTTAGGCATGTCGAAATAAAACTTAGGATTTGATTGATTGAATGCATGAGTGAGTGTGTGATTGCGTGACTGTGAGTATGTGAGAGAACCTTGGCACTGATTAGCGTTTTTGATATAGTCAAACATTTTATGTGATAATTTTAGCGATTATGGGATTCAGGCTCAGAATTCAAGTCAAATTTGTGTACCATGTAATGCATTGGGCCTTTTTAGGCTATTATCAATTTAACTTTTTAACATGTGGTAATATTTCTCAATATTTTTAGATATAACAACAGATATATAATCCATCTAACAGTTCAGATGGCATAGGTCTGCTCGGTATACAACAGTGAAATTTCTTGTTTATTCATACTAAATTTATTACGACTACATCCGAAGGTTTGTTTGTCAATTGCTGTGGGTGTCCCGGTTTCTGGGGTCCCAGGTAGCAGGTGGCTGTGTCTCACACCAGCTCTCCACACGTCTATCCAGGGGGTCTGTATTAAGGAGCTTAAAATCCTTCAAGTTGGACCTCACACATACCCAACCAAGTCTTCCCCAGTCTGCCCTGTACCCGACGACTAGAGATCTCCATGTGCATGATAGAATTGATGCAAGAGAAGGATCATTTAACATGTTACATGTTAAAATTGCTACCAATTGACCAATTTCAAGCGACGTCATCTCTATATGCGCATTCAACTTGGGCTTAGAAAAGATATCCTTGTCACTAAACAGTGGTTGACGTCATAAATGACAGGGTCAGGATTAGCCACTCGTCCGCTCGTATTGACTAGTAAAAACTAGTGGAGGACAAGTGCTAATTTTTAGAAACTCGTCCTTTTGACAAGGAACAATTCTGAATAATTTGTCATACAGATATAGAGTTTGTACAAGGAAGACGAGTAAATTTTTTGCAGGATGAGTAGATATTTGAGGGTTACTAGTCCTGCTGACGAGTAACACTTTTCCACCTAATCCTGACCCTGAATGATATTCTCATTTCATTTGGAATTGTATTTCATCAGCTTTGACCAGATTTATAAGTTGTATTTTTGCTTCAAACCCAAGCCAAAGAGCTACATGTACTTACTTTTGACATGATAACTTACGTAAATTTGACGTACCATAAACTTTTCGTGACGCTGCTCTTGTCACACGCTCCTGTGCAGCTGATGGAGGCCATGTCCTTTTTATGTTATTGTTTTCTGGTAAAGTATATACTTTTGCATGCTGTAGTAGTATTATTATGTTTCATATTTCTTTTGAGTAATAATTATTTGAAAAATTGGAAAAAAAAACAACCACCTGCTCTACAGTACCATTGTTTACAATGAAACGTCAAGCGTTCCCAGTCGGAGCTCTTGAGTAGTGCTATGGCAAAAAAGAAGGAAAAGTAAATGTCCTCGTAAATCTTTTATTTCAATAATTGATGCGAGTACTCATGATATGTTGTAGACCAGAGGTTATATCATGCATACCCATTTAAAAGTAAGAAAATTAGTACTTTTTAGAGCAGAAATACTGTGACGAAAGTCGTCAATTTCTCTATATACTACGACACGGGAAATATTTAGGGTCCAATATGCGCACGCATCTTCTGACAGGTGCTTTTGTTTACAAACACTGAAAAAAGTCAATATGGTGCAATTTGCTCCCTACACCGCTTTACAATACGCAACATGAAGAGATTTCTCCAACAACGACTGACAGTCAAAGCACCATGAATGCCTCATGTGAAAAATAGATATCCTTATTTTCATACAGTCCAAACTGGAAAGGAATTGTCTTTTGATACTACTTTTTATATAGAATATAGTGAGCATTGTCTTTAAAAGACATTACAGATGTTACTAGGTACTTGGGGCAACGAAGGAGAATTGCCCCTTACTAGGAGCATTTCTACTTGTCATTGTACAGTGATCCATAGCTAGAGTCTAGCCATGACCAGTCCATTACTATTGTCCCTGCCTCCAGGCGTACCACGGAGACACCCTCAAGGCAGTGTTTCTGATCTTCACACCAAACACCACATGGTTCTGGTTCAGCCTGGATACAGACATGAAGACAATCGTCACCGTACCAACTCCCTCCCTTGATGCAATCTTTCCGTGAGTATGTCTGTCCCATAAACACTGATAAATACCAGCGTTCATGAGCAGGGTCCATGATCAGAAGACCCATGTAATATATAGTTCATATCACAATTGAACCTTGACCTGGCTTCACAGCATCAGTTATATATATCAGAAGCATGTCTACCTTGTTAAGAGGTATTTTGTTGCACTGAAAAATTTTACACTTACCCTCAATATTGTCTACTTGCCCCAGAAAAGTGCTCCATAGTACATTACAAGCTCCGTATGTGCAATAAGCATGCTTTGTGTTTCAGAGGCCACTCCTTCCCTCCTCTGCTCACAGACTTCGGGACCCACAAATCCATCACGCTGGCCGTGTTACAGGACGTGACCTCTAACCCCCTGACCCCTGGTGACCCCGAACTCCACACGTGGACGGCCGTTGGCGGGTGGAAGAGCCTCGGAGCCATCGCTAACGTGCCACAATGTCCTCCACGTGAGTGCATTATGGACCGAGATAACCCCTCCCCTCAAAACGGCCTCAACTGCCCAGAACCTTAGACAAGTTCAACAATAGTTTCTAAACAAGGATAATAATCAGTTCATACACTAAGCTTTCAACAGCATCCGCCATCTTGTTCACAGTGGTTGACGTCATTCGTTGTCACTGGGACCTCGGGAGATTCCCAAGCCCTTACTAAATAGAGATGGGGGCAGGTACCAGCTTCCTTCCATCTAGAACAATGTCCTCACCCGAGAGGGGGAGGGGGGCGCGCAACCACGGGAATCTCCCGAGGTCCCAGTGACGACGAATGACGTCAACCACTGTGAACAAGATGGCGGATGCTGTTGAAAGCTTAGTGTATGAACTGATTATTATCCTTGTTTAGAAAATATTGTTGAACTTGTATATGTCATATCCAGGATAAATGAATTTCCATCAAAAGATGCCCAGAACCTGTCACCTTCTATTCGGCCCAAACCGGCGGGGTCATTCTACATGTTTGGCTGTCAAAAGCTTTGTCATAGAAGTCAATCGTTTGGGGTTTTAAATCTATGTCATCACAATTAAAACTAGATAACTTTATGCAAAACTATATAAGGAATCATCATAATTATATAATTTATATATTTTACTGGTGCTTTATTATTTTTAGAGAATAAAATGACATTTCATTTGACAATATTTAATATAGTTTTCAAACCTTCCACCCCATGTTGACACAGTGACACACAAAATGGAAAAAAAAACAATGTTTGGTGGACGTGTACACATAGCAACACCCCCGGTTTGATTTTGATATGAAATACATATTCATGTTGCCAACAAATTCAGCTTTATCATGATATATGAATAATGAAAAAGAAAAAAACACATTAATAAATATTTTTGATTATTTTCTGATTACTGGGAAGCATTTTCACACATGGTAAATGCTTTTACGATTGAGAGAGGACGGTTATTTGAGGTAGGCCTTTAACAGAGTGCGGTCCACCTCGAAGGAGTGTTTGTTAGAGATAGGCCATTATTAGAAGATTTACGTGAGTAAGCCAGCACGGCTGGTTGGTGACCGCCTGCTGTCAGTCTGCTGGGTTCTGTATGCTGTCTGTTTGAGCTGTCTGCTCTGCTGGGTTCTGTATGCGGTCTATGTTGTCTGCTGTGCTGTTTAGCTCCCCCGGCTGCCCCCGACGCTGTCACCACGGACCCCACTCCGCCCACGTTCGGCCCCGCGAGTCACGCAGTCAGCTCGCAGCGCCGCCTACAGGCAGAATGGACCAACAGGTACCAAAACACGCAGTGACATGCATTCCCTATTGAATCAGTATTTGAAAAGCGTTGCATTTCGAGATAAATTATTAGTTTCTTTTTTAATGTTAGAATGTTGTAATGTGGTACTGTTCTCTATATGACAATCATATCCCACTTGACCTCTGCCATGACAGCGCTCCGCTGAGCCTCGACCTGTGCTCACAGACCACGCTGGAGCAGGAGCCGTGGTGGGTCGGCGAGCTGGTCACCACGGCAACCGTCGCCAGGGTGACGCCACCACAGTCCGTCCCCGCCGCCGAGAACGGTCAGTCGACTGCTACATAATAACATATAGCTATAATTTTCTATTTGATTTTCATCAAATTTCTTCTTTTTTGTTTTGTGTTGGTATATGTTTTCACACTGAACAGGGCATTGATTGCACTTTTAGCTGTTGCTAAATTAATATTGTAAAAGCAAGCCATACATATATACATACAGTGTATTCCAATATAGATTTATTGGCATTTGAGAAACAATTCTATTAGCAATATATTGCCTAAGCGTGAGTGAAAAAATGATCCCGATTAGAGGTGTAACTATTGACGGTGAGATATTACTGTAATAGTACGAAGCGCTTCAGAGCTGTTAGATAACATTATAATGACATGGTCATATCATCATCATCATCATCACTTATTTATTTGGGCCAGGCAGGTTGCTGAGTGACCGGGCGCCCCTCCATGCTTGATGGTCCTTGAATTATTCCTTCCTGCAAGTGATGCCTTGTCACCAGCTCATCCCAGGTCAACTTTGGTCCATTCCAGGTCAACTTTGGTTTTAGGTGTGAATCATTTGCCGACATGGCCCATCTCACTGAATAATGGATATGCTTTTCTAGGAAAAACTTCACAAATCCATCGGATCATGGCTCGATCATTCCTTCTCAAACATTTAGCATTGTAGCATCACACTCACAGCTATAAACACAGTGTATCGATATTGTATCACTGAATGTGCAGTGCAAAAGAGACTCTCGTAGACCAACGTTGACATTTAGTTTCATGCTTCATACACCCTGTAATGGCAAAGGACATGCGTAAAGCAATGGACGTTGAAAGCGATTGACATTTAAAAAAGACATCTTTATGAAAATGTACGCGCATTTTTTTATGGCTGTGGACGATTTTGCAAACAAGAGTGACTATAATTCATGGTTACTTTCCTTGTAGGTTTGGCGTATCTAGCACAAATGGGTGACCCTGGATATTCTAGATTTAGAACACGTCTGATGAAACATTCAGATATAATGTTGCTGTTTTTAAAAAGTTAGTTGTAGCTGCGTAGGAGGTAATTTTAACTCCGTATGCAATGGAAAACGGCCATGTTTACGTTGATTCGATGACACACAAAATGGACTAGTCTGTGAGTCACATTCTGTTATAGTTACTGTGGTGGAAGTGGGTGTGGCACCATGAAATAATAACGCTCTCTTTGGAAATTATGATGAAATCGATTGCTGGTGAATGTTACAGGTATATAGCATATCTACAAAAATTTCATAATTGCAATACAAAAGGGATCTCAAATCAATTATTCTGGTTGAGCGTATGAATGTAGGATTTTACCACAAGATTGGAGTGACAATCATAAAATTGAGCATGCTGATGTCGGATTTACAATTTTACGATTGGCACGACCATTGAGTTGTCAAATACCATTCTATAATGAACAAAATCCACACTCAACGAGTGTCTGCTTATTTTTTTTTAGTAAATAAATCATGTCATAACGGTCTCATTTGAGGCAGTATCATTTTGAAACAGTGATCTTCTTTAAATTGTCCTGTCGGAGCGTGCATAACTCAGCGTGCAGTCAATCGTATAATTGAGCATGCTTATGGACCAGTCAGAATAGAGTATTGGCGATGGTTTATGCATGGAGTGACAGACTCTGTGGTAAGTCCCTGCCCCGCCATGAGCTGCACAAGACCTCGATTCACTCACATGTAACATGTGATTTGCTTATCTCCAACTCTGCTAACTTGTTTCTTGTTCATAGCTATACTGTGTGATTGTTGTGTGCTGTAGCGTGGTTCGGCGTGGAGGTGCACGTGCTGGCTGCCTACCCGGGGGTGGGCGCCGACGATATCCGCAGCCACGCTGTGCGGCGCCGTCAGCCCAGCAGCAGCAGCAGGTAACGTGGAAACACGGGCTGCCGGAAGCTCAGGGGGCGGGGAATAGTTTACAAAATGTTCTAGGTGCTGCTCGTACCATGATAAAATATATGTTATATGGCAATAGTTTCTTGTATCAAGCTTTGTTTTTAGAACACGAAGGACAAGTTGCAGAAACACAGTAAATTATCAATAAATGAATGAAGTCGATTTGGGGGAAAAAGGTCAATACTTTATTGACATTAATCTAAATTGGTTGACAATTTCCTCCTCTACAAACATTGTTTACAAAGCACAATTGATATATATGTATATATATGGTTATAAAATTGATTACTCTACAAACAATACAATCTACAAATACCACATATGCCTCGAGGTTAACAAAGTTACAATAAACCTTCATACAATCCGTGTACGGCATCGTGCCGAATAAACTCATACAAGTGTACATAGTATTTAACATTTTTTTTTTTTTTTTTTTTTTACTATCCTAGCCATCTACATCATAATTTGTCAAGTAATTAATGTATACATTTTTAGGTAATAACCAGTTAATTGATAGTGGAACTAAGTACTAAGGCTACATTACAGCAACAAGGGTGAGGAGGGTGGGTAATTTTTTGCTCCTCGCTGCTTGGCTGCTAATTTAAAAGTGGCCGCTTATTGCCAAAACGCGGAAGTTCCGGCCTACATACTAAAATACATCGAAATGCTAGCGTGCGCTACATTTTAACCGCCGATAAAACACGAGTATTTTATCGTTCAATTAAAATGTTAGTTGGTTTGCAGAAACACAGTAAATTATCAATAAATGAATGAAGTCGATTTGGGGGAAAAAGGTCAATACTTTATTGACATTAATCTAAATTGGTTGACAATTTCCTCCAAAGTCCCCCAAATCGTTACATCTAGAAAGACTTATATTGGGTATTTTATCCAAATGCCTAATGGTTGGACGGGTGTCTATTTGAAAACTATTTGACGTGAAGGAGTTGCTTTTGCATGGTCCTCTATGCGGCTCTGGTGGTCGCCGATGATGGGGTTTCTTGCTGGAATATCTCTCCTTCCTAATTTTGTGTTCCTTTAATGTCAGGAATGAATCAAAGGACATATGATTTTGCAAACTATTTACCGGAAAACCCCAGGACCTCAATGCTTGCGGCCAATCACTATGTTCCTGCAGTCTTGAGATATAGTCACTTGTTGTATTATCCGACCCTGGTATATGACGTGCACTTACGTGAAAGTTGTGTATCGCAGAGAGCCAGAACAGCTCGCGAAGCATGCACATGGCCGTTTTGTTGTGTGAAGTACCAGAGTTTATAGCATGCATTGTAAATGAGTTATCTGTAATTATCCTGATATGTTTATTTTGCCAAGCATGTGCCCACCTGCGGGCCGCTAATATCACTACGCATAGTTCTTTGCAATTGATATGTTCGCGTGAAATTTGGGGAAAGTCTGCCTCCCAATGCACATAAAACCAATCATTATTGAAGATTCCTGCACCTCCAGATGAACAAGCGTCGCCAATGCTGATCGCTGCGGGCGACT
>CM032667.1:47502373-47541747 GCA_019095985.1 Streblospio benedicti
TTTCACACTGAACAGGGCATTGATTGCACTTTTAGCTGTTGCTAAATTAATATTGTAAAAGCAAGCCATACATATATACATACAGTGTATTCCAATATAGATTTATTGGCATTTGAGAAACAATTCTAGTAGCAATATATTGCCTAAGCGTGAGCGAAAAAATGATCCCGATTAGAGGTGTAACTATTGACGGTGAGATATTACTGTAATAGTATGAAGCGCTTCAGAGCTGTTAGATAACATTATAATGACATGGTCATAGCACGGACCCACAGGTTGCTGAGTATAAGGAATTCATCATCATCATCATCATCATCATCATCCTTATTTATTTGGGCAGGCCTGAATTAATCCTCTGCAGAGGGTGCGGCCTGGCTGCCTAGTTGTGACCGAAGGCGTCCCCTCCATGCTTGATGGTCCTTGGGGTCCATTCCTTCCATGCCAAGTGATGCTCTGTCGCGTTTCACCAGCTCATCCCAGGTCAACTTTGGTCTGCCTGGAGCTTTCTGTCTCATGATTTTATGCTCCCTCACTCTGGCTATCCAGCCGGTGCTTCGCTCGACATGGCCTAGCCATCTCATCCTGTTCGCACGAAGCACAGCTTCGATGTCCTTTATGCCAAGCTTTTCTAGGAGGCAGTCAGAGCTCACGTCATCCTGGGGCCTTACACGACAGATCCATCGGATCATGGCTCGATCATTCCTTCTCAAACGGTTCAGGGTCTTGGAGGAGGCAGCCCAGGTTTCGGAACCATGTAGCATCACACTACGTACACAAGTGGAATTACTGCTCTCATTCCAGTGTTTTAGGTGTGAATCATTTGTGACCATCTCTACTGAATAAGGATATGCTCAAAAACTCACAAATCTTCGTTGTAAACATTTAGCATTGTAATATCTCACAGCTATAAACACAGTGTATCGATATTGTATCACTGTACAGTGCAAAAGAGATTCTCGCAGACCAACATTGACATTTAGTTTCATGCTTCATACACCCTGTAATGGCAAACGACATGCGTAAAGCAATGGACGTTGAAAGCGGGTGACGTTTAAAAAAGACATCTTTATGAAAATGTACGTGCATTTTTTTATGGCTGTGGACGATTTTGCAAACAAGAGTGACTATAATTCGTGGTTACTTTCCTTGTGGGTTTGGCGTATCTAGCACAAATGGGCGACCCTGGATATTCTAGATTTAGAACACGTCTGATGAAACATGCAGATATAATGTTGCTGTTTTTAAAAAGTTAGTTGTAGCTGCATAGGAGGGAATTTTAACTCCGTATGCAATGGAAAACGGCCATGTTTATGTTGATTCGATGACACACAAAAGGGACTAGTCCGTGAGCCACATTTTGTTATAGTTACTGTGGTGGAAGTGGGTGTGGCACCATGAAATAATAACGCTCTCTTTTGAAATTATGATGAAATCGATTGCTGGTGAATGTTACAGGTATATAGCATATCTACAAAAATTGCATTGCAATACAAAAGGGATCTCAAATCAATTATTCTGGTTGAGCGTATGAATGTAGGATTTGACCACAAGATTGGAGTGACAATCATAAAATTGAGCATGCTGATGTCGGATTTACAATTTTACGATTGGCATGACAATTGAGTTGTCAAATACCATTCTATAATGAACAAAATCCACACTCAACGAGTGTCTGCTTAATTTTTATTAGTAAATAAATCATGTCATAACGGTCTCATTTGAGGCAGTATCATTTTGAAGCAGTGATCTTCTTTAAATTGTCCTGTCGGAGCGTGCATAACTTAGCATGCAGTCAATCGTTTAAGGGGACTGTGAACTCTTTTCTTACGATTTTATTAAACTTTGATTTTCTCACTCATTATTGCTTCAATTCTTACAAATTACACCTTATTTTGTAGATAATTATCTAATCTAATGACACAATATGTTTTGAAATGTATAGATTGATTAACATTTTTTCATATAAAGCAATTAGTGAAAAATTTACAACTTTGCCTGTGAAGCATATAACTGATAGTAAAACATCAAAATGACCAAAATCACTATTCAGTTACAAAATTTGTATATTTATCTAGAAAACCTTGCCTCAAATTTTTTATATTTTTCCCCTTTATCATTTTACATGCATCTTAAGTTTTAAAACCACTTATTTTCCGAATTTTCTTGAATATCAATACAAAAACGTTCATAATTCATCAACGAAATAAAAAAATCAAAATCCCTAGTAAGGTTTTCTTCAGAATGCATATATCTTCAAATATATACACGTTTGTGAAAATTTGATTTCACGGTTAGAGAGAAATATAAAAAGAAAAATTAATCCACTATGCAAACTTAGTTTTGAGAAAATGGGCTTTAAACATGGCCAATCAATATAAATTGATAGTAGTTGATGTCTATAAAATGTATCATATAAGAAAAACTATTGATGATAAAAGGTTCATTTGAAAAGATGTTTTTCTTTATCATTTATAGCATACAAAACAATGAAAATGTAAAAATTGAATTTTTAGCCGATATAACCTTATAAGCCTGCAAAGAATGAGTCATTGTTTTTCACTCCGGATTGGTCTTCACGAAATGAGTTGTAATGGGAAAACTATTGAAGATAAAAGGTTCATTTCGAAACATGTTGTTCTCCATAGTTTACAGTATAATAAATATTAAAAATCTGAAAATAGAATATTTTTCCCTTAAAGAGTTCACAGTACCCTTAATTGAGCAATTCTATGGACCAGTCAGAATAGAGTATTGGCGATGGTTTATGCACGGAGTGACAGACTCTGTGGTAAGTCCCTGCCCCACCATGAGCTGCACAAGACCTCGATTCACTCACATGTAACATGTGATCTGCTTATCTCCAACTCTGCTAACTTGTTTCTTGTTCATAGCTATACTGTGTGATTGTTGTGTGCTGTAGCGTGGGTCGGTGTGGAGGTGCATGTGCTGTCTGTATACCCGGGGTCGGGGCGGCCGACCATATCCGCAGCCACGCTGTGCGGCACAGTCAGCCGAGCAGCAGCAGCAGCAGGTAACGTGGAAATGTCAATATAGTGGATGAGCTTACTTGCTATAGAGAACAGAGAGAGAGAGGGAGGGAAAGAAGAATATAATTACATTCCACTTGGTGGCAGACAAAACTTTGCAAAATGGTATCTGGGTTTCAAAACAGACTGAGCATGTGGATAAGCTTGTCAAAGGCTAAAACAGAGAAAAAAAGCTTGAATATTTCCTTTATATTTCATCAAATTAGTTGTACTTTGAAGTCCCTAAGCAATACACATGTGCGCTTGTGTGGACAGACAAAATACGTAAAAAATTACAAAAAACTTAAAGATGTCACAAAGTTTCAAGGCAGAGCAACAGTTACAAAAACTCAACAGGCTGTGTTATTATATGAAATATAGTTCTTAAGTCTACAATCCATAGAAATATGGGTTTTCATACATGAGTGGCAGCACCATATATTTTAAGAACTTCATTGCGAGGATCAAAAGACTATTATATACACTGTTGTTGTGGTCGTTGCCCTTCTTTGTACATCAGCCTACTCTCTAAACGTGACCTTGTCCTTCATGTTCTAAAAACAAAGCTTGATTCAAGAAACTACTCCCGCCCCCTGTCTGTCTGTGCGTCAGGTTCGGCGGTGTCTGTGGCGTGTTCCCCGGAGCCCCGCAGCGGCCGCTTCGTTGCCGTGGCAGCCACTCACCCGTCGCCGCGGATACTGACGCTGTGCGACGTCGCCGTGGCAACCACCGCGCCCGGAGTCCCCGGTCAGTGACACACTTTTTGTTATATATTCCGATGAGAGAGATAAGCCCAAGATTTGTACTGGCTGTTCACAATTCTTTCACTATAGAAGGTTTCATTCGATTGTGCTTTATATAAGCGTCAGTCGTTAACCAAAGCCATTCCTAATCAAACTATAGCCCATCCCCTAATATACCAATACAAATTAGTCACACTTTCACTTTTTCCAGTCATTTCTCTTACATTTCGCGATCTAGTGAAAACAGTACCAAACGATTTACGTGCACTTGCAAAGACTTATTGTACGAAACCCGTTCCATTCCATGACATCATTTATTAGAGACAAGTCTACACATCCAAGAACTGAGCGCACAACACGTGGTTTGTGGAAAAATAAACATAGTACTCGCCATGTTGGCAGTACTGATTTCCATTGATTCAAACAATAAAAACGGTTTGAATGTTTGTTTTTATATCCGTAACCTTGGATATTAAATAAAAAGTTAAGGTGTATAACATAGAATATTTATTCGATAAAATGATGAATGACAAATGAGAGGTAAAGTTTTTATTTCAATATTTCTTCTATAGTGAAAGAATTGTGAACGGCCAGTACAGATCCTTTATTAGTTTACACAACACATGTGTTCCTACCCTAACTCCCCTACTCTCTACCTGGAAGTCCCCATTACTTCCTGTTAGATCTGAAACTACCATTATCAGCATTATACACATAGTCCCATCCGGATCCCGATTATCATTAAATCCGCTTATCCGAACATGAAACTTGGTCCCATTTTTTACTTAACTCAGACATCATATATTAAAACAATATCACCAAAAAATTAGGTGGGGAAAATCCAATAGGCAGAAGGGTTTAAGCGTTAGCCTTATCAGCGGTTTCTATTGATAACGGCAACGTGATGGGGGTGATAAAAAGACAAATTGTGTCAGATCTAGATCTTTAACAAAGAAATAGGTTTGAATTAGTCACCAGTTTACCGATTTTTTTCGGATAATGGATTGTTTTGATTGGCGAATTAATATTTGTAATCCAGACCTTTGCTGGTTAAATGCATGTAGTTAAACCGTTCCAAATCCATGAAAAAATAAGTAAGAACAAATCTATACAAGAACTGGCTAAAAACCGCGGTCAATGGAAAAATAAACATGGTCGTTATGTTATGCTATTGTAAAATTAAAACGATGGTGAAACTTTTTGAAATATTGTTTCTAGAGGTCCAATGCGTTTGATTATTAAATAATCTTGATAAATGTACAACATAGGATATTTTTATAAAATGATGGTAAGGTTAAACTTATAAGTCCAGAAATATGCTTAAACATTTCTTGTTCGATTCTTGTATTAGACCCATGTCATGGTCAATTTAATAGTTATGGGTCACCACCGTGTTCCTACCCGCTAATCCCATCTCATCAGGTCCCCAGGGTCCTGATAGATCTGACCTGGTATACCACATTAGGTGTCACACCACAGAATCTCTATATCAATACAAGATGATACCACACTTTTCTGGTGGGCGAGTGGGTGGTATCCTACTGTAGTACACAGGCTGAATAAGCTGGTGGCGTTTGCAGGTGAGAACGTGGCTCTGGGTCGGCGAGCGGAGCAGACCTCCATCCTGGGGCCACGCTGGGGGGACACCACAAACCCCAGCTCGTAGTCGACGGCAACAGGTAACACGACAGCAGACACTGCAGAGTCCAGGGGGGAACTTCTCTATGAACTTCTCTGTAAATGCTAATTGCCTGGATCGCAAAATATTCAAAGTCTTGCTTGATTTTTTTTAAGCTTTCACAATTGTGTGTTTTAAGAGGAAACTTTATTGCCCAAATTTCTTGAAAACATTAAATACTTTTAGAAATAAAGGGCTTGAAATTGCAGCGTGTACGTCTCACACACGCACATGTTGGGCGTCTGGTAAACGGGAAATGACAGACACGTTCAAGAGCCTGTGGTTATAAAACAAAGTGTGCTCAGGTATTGACATTTGTATGGGTTTACAAAAACCTTTGTCTGAGACCCACAGAAAGTGTCAGCATGTATGTAGTACCACATACTTAAATCAGTCACACAGTACTCTAAAATTGATTGTGATTTTTGTAAATATTGTTGGATCATGTCTAATGGACTGTCATTATTATATGGACATCATTGGGACTAGTAGCGTTGAAAAGAAAAGAGCTTTACAGTTAAGTAGGTATACTACGTATGACCTGTTTATTTAATATCCTTATGTTATTGCAGGGTCAGGATTAGCCACTCGTCTGCTCGTATTGACTAGTAAAAACTAGTGGAGGACGAGTGCTAATTTTCAGAAACTCGTCCTTTTGACGAGGAGCAATTCTGAATATTTTGTCATACAGGTATAGAGTTTGTACAAGGAGGACGAGTACATTTTTTGCAGGACGAGTAGATATTTGAGGATTACTCGTCCTGCTGATGAGTAACACTTTTCCACCTGACGGAATCAAATATATTCTGAAATTTGAGGGAAATAACCAAATATTTGAGAAACATGAAAGTTTTTATTAAACCTCCATGACACCTGTGCAAGTGCATATTTGTTTTCGATTTTTCTCGCACCTGCGGGTGTGAACAGGGCATATTCTGTACAAAAATATTGCTATTTGTCAGAAGTCGCGATGAATTAGGCTAAATGACACAGAATGGCGCTGGCGTATGGTAAATGCATGTGTTTGGTTGGAATAGCAGATTCTACCACAAAATGGCGACCAGCGCTCAAATATTTCTCAGAAATGTTCAACAATTGTTTTAGTTATTACGAAATGAGAATGTGTCTTGTTTTTTTCAATGATGAAGAAATGATGCAAGTAAAAAGTATACTACTTTTTGTTAATGAGATGGGCGAAGTTTATCTAATTTGAAAGACAAAACGTGTGATAATATGAGCAAAAATGAAAGCAAATTCTAGACTTAAGTGTCTGACAATATAATTTTTGGTGCCAATATATTGACTGAGTGAAGATACCCCTCTCTCATGCTGGGGGGTTCGGGGGGAATCTCCCACACAAAAAATTTGAAAATGTGATTAATTTTTCTGCAATCTTGTGGTCCACCCTGATTATCACTTATTGAACACAATCTTAATATAGATATCTGACATCTGGGGAGTCCTGATCAAGTCTCGTTTGGTTACATCCAAGCCTTTGTGTTCATTTTTAATCAAATATATTGAGACCAAGTTAATTACACTTTTATGTACATTTTTACATTGAGCATTCTAAACACAGAACAGTGTTATAAAATAGTCTTATTTGAATATAAGTTAAAAATACATTAAACAGGAAAATACTGAAATTTTTGCCTCGGGATACTGAAATTTCACCGAGAAAGTTTGGCAAGTCTGTTATGATTTTTTTATGCCCAAATATTGTGAAATATATGAAATTGTCTGAAAGAAGGTTGTTTTAAGCCAATGTATTTATCTTTTTGCAACAATACATTCTCCAAGAGGAATTGAATACATGTCATTATGTGTATGTTTTGTATTTTTTAGGGGAAAATATCAATTTTTCATTGATTACTAAATGGCAAATTAACCAGAAACTTTGCCCTCTGTTTTGTTCACATTTGGGTCCCCTTAAGCTTGCAAACCTCACATTTATAAGTGAGAATTAAAATCTTATAACTGCATCGGTATCAGTACGTCGATATTACAGCAAGAGGACGCCAGGAATAAATCTGTTCATTTATCTGTTTACACAACAAACTTGTCATATTCTTTAACAAAGTTAGTTTTGCACAAAATGCTGTAAAACTTTGTTTGTACGAACGCGCCTCTGTGCATGTGGCTTTTTTTACATTAGACGTACTTCCTTGGAAAGGTCCATCTTGAATTAAAAACAATTTGGATTATGATTGGTTCATAAAAACAGTCGTTTCAAAATCTAAAGATGCCTACTTTGAACACTCATATTAGAGAAATATGTTAAAGGTTAGCTCAGTTGCCAAACAAATATGCTTGTATAGAAGCAATATGATATGTTCTGTGTATTCTGAAAATTTCATTCATTTAAACAGAGCATATTAAAGTATTTAGAGCAATTTAATTACTACGCAATAAGAGGCCAGAATAAACGCATCAAAACACGTGAACCAACAAATGTCAACCGAGTGATTTTCGTCAGATGTAACTTGCACGGTGGACGTAAAACTCCCCCTATCTCTCCCATGTTAAATGTGACGTCTGCCGTCAGAAATCCGCGGTAAGTCTGGCGAAAATCATTCGATTATGCAACATCACGTGACCTTGTGTTTTAGTTGGCAAGACAGCATGGTATTTTTAAAGATGTGAAAAATATCAAATGAGGAGAATATAAATATTAATCTTCTTCCATTTGCAATGGAAAAGGCGTTGCTCATTGATATTGGACTTTTCAGAACTTATATCATTTTGGCTGAGCGTTATCTTTAAAGCCATGAATCACTAGCCAGTGTTTGCAGGTCGTGCAGCCTGGTTGGGGGCGGGGTTGCGGTGACTGCTTACTCCCCCCGCACCCCCTGGTGGCTGGTGGACCTCGGCCGGGTCACCACCGTCGCCACGGTTACCATCAGCCTGCCCCAGGACGCAAATCCCACCCCAGGTAGGCGGCTGCAGCGACATTCTCATATACACGAATCTAAATGTGAACATAAATCTTTTATTTAGGATTAGTTTTGAGCAAACTTTTAAAAACTTTGCTCCTGTTTTCGATAACATTGTAGAGTTAGTAAATACAGTTTGATTCAAGATACAAATAGAATAATGCAAAAAAGTAAGCAAGACATAAAAGTTCATTGAATATAAAAACAAGATTACACAATGAATAGTTGACTGTATCACAGAGATTCTTGTGGGATGATGTCGAAATTGTTAATTACCTGAGCAGGCATATATAACATCCAAAAGCCAGTTGAAGAGGTGGGTTTTCAGTTAATGTTGTAAATGATTTTATAGATTTTTTATTTCTAATGATGAAGTGGCAGTCTAATCCATTCCATGGGTGCCCAAACACGAAATAACAGTTGATAAAAATGTTCCCGGTTCACTGATTTTTTCAGATACAAACACTCAACATTTTGGCTCAATTTGTGCTAGAAAATATGTTCAGATTTTGCTATATTTTCTTAAAATACACAATTTGTGGGCCAAAACAAGGTAGTCGACTCATTTTGAAATACACCTAAATGCGAAGATTTACGGTAGCGTGTCACTTGGGCTGAATGAGCCCGTGCAGTTGAAATCATTGTCTGTCTATATAATTAAATCTCCCTCGTTCAGGAGTCAGATTTCTAGATTCGCTTCTGTCAATTTTGTTCACTACACTAGTTTCCACAGGTGAATTGATGTTGGTGTACTTTGGCCTACTTTTGACGAATTTATGTTACTAACAGACTATACTGGCCGTTCACAATTCTTTCACTATAGAAGAAATATTGAAATAAAAACTTTACCTCTCATTTGTCATTCATCATTTTATCGAATAAATATTCTATGTTTTACACCCTAACTTTTTGTTTAATATCCAAGGTTACGGATATAAAAAACAAACATTCAATACTGTTTTTATTGTTTGAATCGATGGAAATCAGTACTGCCAACATGGCGGGTACTATGTTTATTTTTCCACAAACCACGTGTTGTGCGTTCAGTTCTTGGAAGTGTAGGCTAGTCTCTAATAGATGATGTCATGGAATGGAATGGATTTCATATAATAAGTCTTTGCAAGCGTACGTAAATCGTTTGGTACTGTTTTCACTAGATCGCAAATTTGACGCGAAATGTAAGAAAAATGACTGGAAAAAGTGAAAGTGTGTATTTTCTGGTGACTAATTTGTATTGGTATATTAGCGGATGGGCTATAGTTTGATTAGGAATGGCTTTGGTTAAAGACTGACGCTTATATAAAGCACAATCGAATGAAACGTTCTATAGTGAAAGAATTGTGAACGGCCAGTACTATTATATATGTGAGAATTACAATTGACACATACCACGACAATCTATTTGCAGAGTTGCCAAGTATTCCGAAATTTCGGAATCATTCCGAAATATGAAGCCGATTCCGATCATTCAGATCGGAATTGAGAAATTCCGAAATTCAGGGGAAATGACCAAGTATTTTAAAAACTTGTATTTTTTTCTTAGATTACCAATGTTTTTGCTCACATATGGACGCCGCCATTATCGAATGTTCTCAATTGAACCACACATCGTGTAAACACACTTTTAGCGGCGCACAAAAATGCACTCGATTTAAATGACGTGTCGTAACAGCGATAGTCTCGGTCAGCGATGCCCAGTTTGTGCATGTAATCATTTATGTTGTCGTCAGCCACGATGATGGCGACTGACAGATTCTGCTTGTCGTGAAATGCACAACGCACCTGCACCACGAGACCTATCAACGATATATGAAAGTAAAACTAATGAGAATTATTGAAAATAAATGAATTTTTGTGCTCTCCAGTAATGTAATATGTTGCAAAAGTACAGGGACGAGTATTAAAAAAATACAATGATATCACTGCATAGAAAAGAGTATTTTGCGTCACGTCCGATATTGGATGATTTTAGTATCAAACATAATGGTAGATACACCATTGTCATTGTGGAGCATCCGAAGTTAAAAGAATGCATGGATATGGTGAAAATTTGTGGTGCATACAAGACATAAGATGCGTTATTATTGTTGTACACGCCTGACCTTCTAAGGTAATGTTCATTTGCACATACCGAGTGCTCTTCTAACTCTACATGCATGACTATCATTATGGGCGTCAATAGACAATCCCCCCCCCCTCCCCCCCACCTCGCCATGCAGCGCCAACAGCAGGGGGTTTGGGGGATATCCCCCTATTTTTTTGTTTTGAATGTGATGCATTATTCTGCAATCCAGTGTATAATTTACAGCAAAACTGGGTACTTGAAAGACTTAAAAAATATCTTTTTTTTTTTTCAAATGTCCAACAAGATTCATTTGATCACTTTCAAAACTGTGTACTATGTAACATAGTTAAAATAAACTGGTTCAATATAAAGACATCATGTACATGGGTCATTGATTTTTCCTTACTTTGAATGTTTTACGCGAAAGTAGGATGACCATCGTCCAAACCTTTGTATTTATTTCATTCAAATATGTTGAAACCAAGTTAATTACACTTTTATGTGCCTTTTTCTGTCCATTCACCCATCTGAACACAGAACAGTATTATAAAATAGTCTTATTTAAATGTAAGGTAAAAATACATATTAAACGTAAGATTCAGAAATTTTGACCCAAATTCAGAAATTTTGGCCTCGGGATTCAGAAATTTCAAAATTTGAGGTTGGCAACTCTGTATTTGACACCCAGAATCATAGGAAAATGTACATAGCTGGTGGGGTGCACTTCATGTTAATATAAAGGGGCATGGGCCTAAATCAGAGATCAACCACGACCCCCGGGAGACCCCTAAAATAACTATTTTTCGGCTATAGGCACATGTGATTTATGCATGCGGATACCGTAAGTACAACACACATTCGAAGCATGCTGCCTCACAGCCAGAGCAATGAAAATATTGCCGAGGCCGACGCACTGATAACGCACTGAGCCAGTGCCACATGTGCCCATAACTACAAAGTTGTTACAGCATGCAGAAAACACAGTAGAAACCGCAGATGTGAAAAGGCCTGGTTAAATGCTCCGCAAGTCGGGTTGTGCCCCGGCTTAATCCTTTAAAAGCCAGACACTGCCAAGCCTTAGTAGCATATCGAATAAATGAATAATGAGGAAATGTAAGTTGTTTTTGCCAACACAAACCCTTATTTGTTAATGCATGTCAAGTTACGGTATGAGGCTTATCTTATCGTAATCAAATTTATGGATGGATTTTGAACTTTTGTACTTTACAGATTTTTTGCTATGAAGAATTCGTCAATGTTGTTTCTGTAGGTGGCATTATCAATACTGGTCTTGTCACACTTGAAGTAAGTTCCCCAGATACTAAGTTTATCTTTTTTCAAACTGTATGCTTAACAGGGTTCCCAGCCGTCCCGGAAAATGTGAATATGTCGCGAATTTCATATTTTTCACAAGCCGTGAAAAGCCAAGAATTCATTCAAAAGTGGTCAAATCCAGGAAAAAGACTGGAATTTGAAAGAATAAAACAAACCTGTCAAAATTTGTACATCAGAAGCCATGTTTTAACAGCACATGTGTCATTGCAAATGTGACTTCGCTAAAAAGTGCATATGATCCGGGTTGACGAAATAACCTGGGTTATCTAAAAAGTCCCGAACGTCTAATGTAGTGTACTATAGTACGTCATCTTTCGATGAATCAATCCTTTACATGACTACTCACTTCAGTACAATATAAATGATCGATGACATTGATTATATATTGACAATGTACTAAAGTACATATAGAAAGGCATCTTGATGAAAGAGGTAACATTATTTTGTAAGCCAGTACGGTAATTCTGATTTGGCGTCACCATTTGCACTTGTCAAATGACAACTTCGATATGTCAACGCCCTGTAATAACGTTTTGCAGACGGTTACTGACAGGTTTGAATTATTTGATAACCCGGGTTAGTTACCGTGGAAAATAAATAATTAATTGCCCAAAAAGGCGATTTTTCAACTAGCAACCTGGGTCATGGCGAACCGAATCATATACTGTGAGGCTACTTTGAATCACTGTCAATATGATGCTTAATAACATGTTGCTCACTATCCATCTTGTCAGTTGTTTGCCATTATTTATTTATTTATTTTATTTTTTTGCCATTATTGCTTTGCAGATAATTTAAACTAATTCTAAATTCTTAAAATCCTATTTGGTCTGCTTGGAAAAAACATGGAATAAGCCTGAAAAAAGCCTGGATTTTTTGTCGAGAAAATGGCTGGGAACCCTGGCTTAATCTTTTACCATATCAAATAGCATTATTATCTGAAAGATTATGTAATTTATCCTCCTGGCAGGAAAATTGACTTCAGTTTCAGTGTTCACATGATACAGGAAAAAAGTAGGAAATATTTTGAAAAACTTTTTAAAAAACTTTTTAAAACTTCTAAAAGATCTTTTCAGATCAACAAGTATTATATCACTAATTTTGCGATAAATCCATAAAAACTTACTATAAGTGTCTGAATATTTTCGGACATTTTCAATGTCCATCGTCTGAGACTTTTCTGTCACCAGGTGGCAGCACGTGACAGAAGTGGAAGTCGGTCAGTGTTTGTTGTTGGGGGGTGGTCGAGGGCGTGCGCGGTGGTTTGGGGCTGCCCTAGGTCTCAGAAGGTTGTCGTAGGCGTGAGATAGCTGGTATGCTCCTTCATCTCTGTTCATGTTCTCCTCAGTCTTTCGGATTGTTATCGACCCTAAGATTTGTCTGTCCAGTAGGTTCGATTCTTTACACACAACTTTAGTACTATCCCAATCTGGTACATGGTTGAGGTTGTTCATGTTGTCAGTTATGGCTGATTGGTGAACTTCTGTGGTTCTGAGGCGAGTGGCTCTGGTGCGCACATTTTTATGGTCATGTGTCTCCACATTTCTTTGATGCTCCTTGAGCCGTGTGCCTAATTTCCTGCTTGATTCACCAATGTATAAACTTGGTGACAGAAAAGTCTCAGACAATGGATATTGAAAATGTCCGAAAATATTTATACACTTATAGTAAGTTTTTATGGATTTATCGCAAAATTAGTGATACTTGTTGATATGAAAAAGAAATCCAATGAATCTCTTTACAGATCTTTTCCAGAGTTTAGGGACTGCTTTACCCATGGGCACATGCATTGTAGAGGTAAAGTAAACAATTGAGGGGGGGGAAGGAAGAGTGGCCATCCATCAATCTCAGTTGATTTCTGCTCTCTACGATGCATGTGCCGTGGCTTTACTGTATTTTTGTCTGAAAATTAAGATTTTTCATGGCTCTGATAAAAAATTTTTCTGTTGACAGGTTCACATCTTTGAGTTAGATTATCACCATGTCATTGCAGGCATGTAAAGCAGCATGTAATGCCGACCGTGAGTGCTTGGGCTTTGACTATATGGTCTCCACGGCGGCCTGTTTCCCTCATAAAGATCCAGCAAAGCTGGAGCTCAAGATGAGGATCGTAACCGACCAGATGATGAACCAATACATAAAGACAGGATGTGGTGAGTCTGCTGCTGGCAGTGGTCATTTACTCAACACTCACAAACAAAACAAATATGGGCTAATTTTATTCGGCTCACATTGTAAAACCAAAATGATACTATACATAGGTATATTGGAATTAATGGACTTAATTGTAAATATTGACCTTAGACGACTTTCTTTCTCCCCAAGTCTATAGCCTATTCATAGTTCCGAGCCACGCCCCTTTTTACGTCAGCCAGCCAATCAGCGAGCGGCCTCATACAAACATACGCAGGTGCTATCATGGTCTCACAAGCTTTATCTCCTCCCGTAGTAAACAGTGAGAAATTGTCATGTTTTGACACCAGATTTTTGAATGAAAATGTGCTAAACGTCTCAATTTTTCAGTTGGGATGCACTACCTTTCCTCTTTTCTACATTGTATCCAATGTATACCTATCAATTATCGATTTAGAAGAGTTATGTCGTTGTAGTAAAAACATTACCTCACACTGTCACTGGCATTTTGACAGTTTTACGTCGGAGACGATAAATTTTCTGGTGCCTCCATAAATACTTATTTTTTTACATAAATTGACCACATGTACTCAGAATATAGTATCACGGTTCTTATTTTCAATATCTAGTTATAGGAATATGGTTTTATAAGTCTAGATTATCTTCCCAAAATGTAGATGGTGACACAGGTGTCGCCCTCGATTCAAAAAGACCGGTTCGAGGCACACTTTAGAAAGACGAATTTCTAAAAGTTCTCATACTCGTAAAATAATATGACTGCTGTGAGTCATCATAAAGGGTACAGATGATGTGAAAATGAACTTAGAACAGCTTACTTGGGTGAAAGACTCTCCAAATATATGTGTCGTGTGCGTACAATACAGCACAAGCATGTAACGTGAACTAGTCTAGATCTAGATCCATATAAAGCTAGTACTATAACGTGCGTATACAATAAAAATATTACAATTGAAAAAGTAAGGTTTTTGCCTAAATGATCAATCCATATCAAAAAAGTGTGTACAATATCATTAACTACTTATCTTGAGTGATAATCTCTCTGGAATGTGACAGGAAACCGTATTTGATTTGTAATGACGTCGTATTATCTATCAATAGTGGTGACTTGACCTTGACTGGCTTGAGGAGCATGTACGGATATTGTGAAATAAATAAAATAAGTCTGTGTTGTCATACATTAATTCCAACATCTCTGGACAGTTCATGAGTTGATTAGATATGCATGAACATTTTGTGTCAACACTAGATATGCATGAAAGTTTTGTGTCAACACTTGTATTATTCATTTAGAAAAAGACGTCTAAAATGTCGCATATTTCAATGCTTTCTATTGTGACAAGGCGGTGTTTATGAGACCAACGTCGTGACAATGACATGGTAAACAAATTAACTAATCAAAAAATATTTGGGGTATATTTATTACAAAATGTATGATTTCTTTTACTTGTTGGTAAAATATGATAAGTCCATAATAATCATAATATTATACGAAATATTCAACATCAACTTACATTGTTGCTGTGTACATTTAGATAAAATATGATTGTAACGTATTTGATGGACTAGTTCATGCTGAGTGTGAAAAAAAAATTTAAAGTATTATTAAAAGCAAATTAACTAAATTAAGGCACCAAAAAAAATGTATGATTCCAACCCTTGTTGCAAATATTGATTATTGGGTTTGAAACTGATATTGATTAGTATCTGTTATTCAAACAGTACTATTGTATTGCAACACAAAATATCTTTTGCCTGGGTATATTGATTTTCATTCATTCTGATGTTTTTTAAATTATTCATGTCTTGATTGGCAAAGTATACATCATTTCAGTTATATCTTTTGTGGCTATTAAATTATTTTATGACCATTTAGCGATTTTTGTGATTTTTTGAACACTTTATGATCTAATTATGTTTGTTGACTATTTAAGTTTGCGTTTTTGCACCTACCCACAAAATTCGCAAATTACAACATGCACAAACATTTCTAGTTTTACAGTGTATCAATTTTGCCACTTTATGACCTAATTATTCAAATTACTGTTCTCTCATGAAAATCACCTACATGTATGACACCTGGATAGTTATACATAAGATAACATATTATTAATTGTTTTAAAAACTTGAAAGCATCTGTGATTTTATAATTTTGCGGACACCAACTTTATTCCACAAATTGGGGCTTCTTACAATATTTTTCCCTTAGACACTTATTCTGTAAATTATTGGAACTGATTCACACCTTGTGCTTCTTCATAACTTGAAAGGATGTACGCACTTACAGAAAATGTGAACATTTCAGGCTTTTAACCATACAAAATAGCCATATTGTTAAGATAAGAGGCAAATGGGCAATGACTGGAACAGCTGTGTTTATATGCTTTTAGAAACATATAAATAATCCCTATATTCCTAGTATTTGTTGTTGTGCCGTCTTAACTGCTGTATAAAATAAGTGCCAAAGATTTTTTAAAAAAATTAAGTTAAGTTAATTTTTTCTTCTTTTTAAAAAAAAATCTTTGGCACTTATTTTATACAGCAGTTAAGACGGCACAACAACAAATACTAGGAATAATGAGAGGACCTGCTGCAGTTCAAATAATTAATTTGGCTTACTTAAATCCCTATATTAGGTCAAGATTTCACATCTAATGTTTGCTTAATGACGTTGTATAATCTCCTGTGCATTTGGATATTATTGACCAACAGAAGTTATGCTATCCTTCACTGGTTTAAGTCAGTGGCAGTCCCAACTATGCAAATTGCTCTTACATTTTAATTGGGCTTTACCTCTTCAAAATGTGTAAATTTGCAAATTTACAGTTTGAAAATGATGGAATGATCAGATTTCTGTAAGCTGCCTATCTAGGTTACTTAGAAGCATGAAACTTTGAGTTGGTGCAGTATTTTAGTTTAAATCATGTCTAATAATTTTTAGAATAAGTGTCTTCGTAATCTGGCAAAAAGCAGTGGAACAGAATTGGTGTCAGTACAATTGGCTGATTTTGATAGAGATTCCACTCAGATTGTGCAAAGTTGTGGGCAGGATCCGATATACCTCCATCTCTCTGATCATGTCAGATTTCAAGTCTAATGTTAGAATGCCCACCCTCAATGGGCATTTGAACTGCTAATGTTCCACATCAAGCATCTTAACTTAGGGGTGTACAATAGCTAATGTAAACGATTGTCCGCGACATGCCTGCTGCATGTGAGGTGGAGATTTGGTATCCGTGGGAGGCTGGGTCAAGTAATACACTGTTGCAGTCACATTCTGGTTCATTAATCCACAAATAAGCCAGCTCCAGTTTTGGGGACTGGCCTCCTCTGTCATAAGCACATTTTGAACAGCATGAATAATCCATTTATATCTATTTGTATTGCACACATATGTCCTTGGTATATATAAGCCGTCTCTTGCAGTAATACTATCAACTGATATGACAACTGCCGACTATAGACTATGATAAGTTTATAACTAAGCGTGTACACACAAATCACAAACTCTGGCATCTTTTACTACTTTAGCCTAGATACTGTCATTACTGACACTTGACTGTTTACAATATTGTCTTATTATTATATTGACACAAACGGCCAACATAAATCCATCAATGACAATGTCAGTGTTTATACCATTCATCCATCACCAGTGATTAGATCTAGATCTATGCACAGTTCAGATGCACAGTTCACAACTATCCTTATGAGTCATGAAAGAATGATCCATCTAGATCTATATAGTTCTACACCATTGCACAATATTATATTTGAATTTTCATTCATCAAACTTTAATGAACTCAACTGAAGTACTCACAAGTAGTATGGGCCATGGATACTGAAATTTGACAGTAGATCTAGACTAATTCGCCGATGATGTCAACACCAGAAAGTCTATGCTGTTTTTTTTATTGATTTGTAACAGATTGTTGATACCATTAATCTACTACAATTTTATGCCTACTAGTATTTATTTTCACGTCGTATTAGACAACGTCGGCAACTGCTTAGTATGGGCCATGGATACTGAAATTTGACAGTAGATCTAGATTACTTCGCCGACGACGATGTCAACACCAGAAAATCTATGCCTTTTTTCTAGTAATTTGTAACAAAGTTTTGATACATTGTTGCACCTTTAACCTTGATATAGAAATGTTGCAATATTTAAGAGTAGTAATGACATTGTTTACAAGCAAAAACACGGCGACCCCTATTATTTTAGGACTAGACTCTTTACGTCGAGCGAAAACACGGGCTGCTTATGTAATCGGTAGATAAAATAAACTTGGTTAGTTCGCTTAATTGGCACCTCGTCGGGTATAATATTTCAAAATGAAAGACGAAAATAAGAAATGTCTTTGATGACGGTAAGTAATTCCAGAGAAACCCCCTCTTCTGGAGACCCCAAAAATAAATAAATCAATGACAGTGATAAAAAAATCAAATGTTTGGGAGAAAAAAGATGCTCTCGTCCGCTCCTACTGACGAGTGACTACATGAGGAGTACACACGGTGTTGAGTACGTAAGTGGCTTCTATTGCAAACTTACAGAGCTTTCTGCGTTGTTGTAGGTGCCCTGTCCGTGCACGTGCTGCCCTCTCTCCCCGGCGGTGTTCCCTCCGGTCCTCTCCCCGCAGCACCCTCCTGCGGCCGCTCCGCTGGCGCCGCCCTGGTGGTGGAGGTGGCGTGTGCGCCGGCGCCGGTCGCGGGGAGGTTCGTGGTGGTGGAGGCGCCGGGGGCATTCAGCCTGCTACTGTGTGAGGTGGAGGTCTATACACCCAGCGATGAGGGTAACCACGCTTTCATTACTAAACCTTGTTACTACATGTATATATATGATGAATTCGTCTTATCAATAGCTGAATAATTGGATATTAAAATACCTCTTATATTTCAATGGCTGTCAGTCCATCTTTTTTCAAAGAAACGAGGTATATTGTATCAAATGCATAGCTAATGAACTTGTTTGATAAGACTTATGAAAGATGAAAGTTTGTCGGATGAATTATTTCTCGTGATGCCTCATACGCCCTGGGCGCTTGGAAGGTCGTACAGGTTTGTAGCTATACATTTTGTGTTTCTATAGAGCCGGTGGCGTTCAAAGAGACGTCTGTCTACCAGAGCTCGGACGTGGACCACGGGGGGCCGTACCACGCCGTCGACGGGGACAGGTGAATACACACGCTAAATAGCACTCAGTAAACATCATTGCATTGAATAATGGTAAACTTTTTCTATTTCCCTTCTTATTTTATTGCAATGGCAGCCTGTCAGTATTGATACTGACCCACCTTTTTGGGCAGCTCTCATGTTGAATCCATGTTAACTTTAACTGTCAATACAAGTTCAACAATAGTTTCTAAACAAGGATAATAATCAGTTCATACACTGAGCTTTCGACAGCATCCGCCATCTTGATCACAGTGGTTGACGTCATTCGTCGTCACTGGGACCTCGGGAAATCCCCGGGTTGCGCGCGCCCCCCTCCCCCTCTCGGGTGAGGACATTGTTCCAGATGGAAGGAAGCTGGTACCTGCCCCCATCTCTATTTAGTGAGTGCTTGAGTTTCCTGATATGAATGGCCTCCTTCACGCCACGTTCGAAATATTTGGGTTCCACACATAAGATGTTAGTCCCTTCGAGAGAGACACTGTGTCCTTTACTGTCTGTGTGCAGGTGACGAGACACCTCTGATCCAGCGGAACTGGGTCTGCGGTGTTCTAGGAACCTCGCCTTTAACGCGCAGGTGTTCTTTAAACCTGTGAACACTCTCAGACAGCTACCGGTGAGACCCAAGGACCCCGTGGAGAAAGAACGTGTGATTTTACCGGTCTACCAGATAAAGTGCCAGGATTGCGAGATCTCGTACGTGGGAGAGACTTAACACAGACAGTAAAGGACACAGTGTCTCTCTCGAAGGGACTAACATCTTATGTGTGGAACCCAAATATTTCGAACGTGGCGTGAAGGAGGCCATTCATATCAGGAAACTCAAACCCTCACTAAATAGAGATGAGGGCAGGTACCAGCTTCCTTCCATCTGAAACAATGTCCTCACCCGAGGGGGAGGGGGGCGCGCAACCCGGGGATTTCCCGAGGTCCCAGTGACGACGAATGACGTCAACCACTGTGATCAAGATGGCGGATGCTGTCGAAAGCTCAGTGTATGAACTGATTATTATCCTTGTTTAGAAACTATTGTTGAACTTGTATATTTCATATCCAGGATAAATGAATTTCCATCAAAAAATTTAACTGTCTTAATAAAGAATAAAGAATATATTGATAGTTTTTTAATTTTTGCTAATGTATTTTATTAAATTTTGAACATTTTCACCACTTACTGTGATCTCATCAGAAAAGAGAGTTTTTCAATTACAGTGTCCAAATTCTAAAAAGCATAAATTTAAACTAATGATAATAATAATCTAATATGCGTTTTGGTATTTTGACAGTTGTGATAAAAAAATGTCCTGAAGAGGTATTAGAATACATTGCTAACATTTGGAATACTACTCTGTAGACCAAGATTTACATAGTATGTGACGTGAACTTTGACTCCTTTAGATGATATTAAGTAAGCAAGATACTTCTGTAACATACGTATGACACTATGAAATGTTAAATACTGCGCTCTGTAAAGTTTACTGAAAATACACAAACATTTGAGTATTTTTCAGTCCATACAATCGTTTGAGTTATTTTGCCATGAATTCCAACTAGCATCGCCAATTCTGCATCACAAGAATCAGGAAGAAAGTTATGGAACAAATTCAAAACTGCCAGTACATGCTTTATTCTTCATTAAACAGTTAAAGTCAGAAGTAAAATGAGAAAAACTGCCTACAGCCAAATCAAAGAACTTAGTCACATGCTGTTTGAATCCAGAACGTAATTAATTACTGTGCCGACACCAATTTTATTCCACTACTTTTGGTCAGTAACAAATTTTTTTCCTTAAACACTTGTTCTGTAAATTATTGGAAATGATTCACACTAAAATGCCGCACCTACGGTAAACAGAAAATTTCAACATTTTCAGACTGTAAAACAGCCATTTTGGTATGAGGCATATGGACAATAATTGGAAGAGCTGTGTTTATATGATTTTGGAGATATTTAAATAATCCCTATATTAGGGCAAGATTTAACATCCAATTACTGCATCAAGAGCAATGGTGTGGTATGATCTATGGAATAAAACATAAATTTAAATAAAGTAAAAAAGGTACGAAATATTTATTTTACACAAATTTTCGCTCCATCAGAGCTTCTTCAGGTTTAAATAAACAATTAAGTATGTCATACGTGTTACTGGCTAAAACGTAAGTCATCAAATTGTTTATTTATACCTGAAGAAACTCTGATGGAGCGAAAATTTGTATAAATAAATATTTCGTACCTTTTTTACTTTATTTAAATTTATGTTATATTTTATTATGGTACGAGCAGCACCTAGAACATTTTATAATATGATCTATGGATTTGGATATTATTGACCAATGGAAGTTATTTTTTCCCTCATTGATTTAGGGCAGTGGCTGTCACAACTATGTAAACTGCTCTTACATTTGAGTTTGGTTTTACCTGGTCAAAATGTGTATATTTGCCAATTTTAAGTTTGAAAATAATGAAATTTCAGTAAGTGTGCATATCTTTCTAGGTTACTTAGAAGTAAAACATTTTTTTGTGACAGGCGCGACATTTTACATCAAATCATGTCCAATAATTTTTAGTTTTACTCTCACTTATCTTGCAAGCAAGCTCCTACCACTGTATTGATATAGCTGAAGACATATAGCTTTCATTTGACTATATCAGGTGGCCCTGATGAGACTCAAACTCACGACCCCAAGATGATAACTGACCAAGTATGTAAGCTGGGGGGCTACGGAGACAACGGTTCGTCCGAGTAGCCTTTTACCAGCCGGTTGCTTGGGATGATGGTATCATTCTCATCATCATCCATCATCATCGGTGTTTTGATTAACGTGCAGGTGCAGGGGTAACGTCCACATCAGTGGACCCCCTTCCAGGTAGCTGGCTAGTTGCACGCATTGGCTGCTCGTACACCAGATCTCCATGTGTTTCTCCCAAGAGGATCGATTGTTGAGAGACTCCAGTCTTTCCTATCCCTCTCTGTCACCTGCTTCCATGAAATCTTGGGTCTACCTGGTCTCACAACCTTGGGGTCGTGAGGTCAAGTCTCGTCACTGTACCTTTAAGGCTGCCGTGCTAAGATGATCGCTATTTGCTGGCGCCAGTTTTGGTTCTCATGGTTAAAAGGCCTATGATGTGGGGAAAAAGATTTCATGAGTTGAGTATTGTGGTTGTAGGAGCGGTCGGTGGTACCTGGGATCTTGCGTGCACACGACGCCTCAGGCCAACCCCTGGTGGGTGGTGGACATCGGCGCCTCCCGGGCCATCGGCACCATCCTCCTGTACAACCGGCAGGACGGCAAGATAGGTCAGGTCACGGGGTCACCGCACCCACACCGCAGTCTGTAACCATCTGACTCTATGTTAAAATCAACAACTATGAAATGATAACACTTTACATCCACATCTATTACACAATTCTCAAGTAAACCCACGTGTCACACATCATGTGATTTCACACCAGCAAGATGAAAACATTGTCATGTGTGCATACAAAGAAATCACCACCTATATTATAAACAAATGTATGAATTTTTAAACGTTCGCTATATTTGCTCTTTAAGTCAGCATTGCATTTGTATTATGTCAAAGTGGTGCATGTCCGTTTCAACGGTTTGCTTTCACAGCGTAAACAGCAAAAGGAAGCGAGGGTTTGCTTGAGAATAATTAACTCTTTGTGCAATTTTTCTACTACTGCTGCAGCCTAGACAAAAGCCTTGAATATGCTCAAGCACAATGTGTGCCGGATGTAGTCTCACGGCATTCAGGGCAAGGATTGGTGGATGTCTCACAGCACAGATGTAAACTTATGGGAAAAACACGTAAAATTATGTTTTTTGAGGTCTGTCAAATCATTACGTCCGGGCTGTAGGTTTATTATGGGATTCCGATAGTTTCATCTAAAATATGTACTTTTCCGTGCAATATCGTGTCTACGGCCATTTGACAGACATTGACCCAGTTTTGCTGTTCACAATGCGAACTTGATTTTATGAAACGAAAGTGCGATTGGCTGGATCACGCCAGCAATCAATGTTGCGCATTAAAAATGCATTCTCAATCAATCGTTTGTGCGTTGCGATAAATATAATTAGAGTCGGGTGCCAATCACTGCATCTGCAAATATGTCGTCTGTTTCAATTTTTATTTTATTAATTTATTCAATTCAGACTTAAAATGTCCATAAGGACAGATACATAAAAACATAAATAAAATAATATAAATATGACATATTTAATATATTTCACAGACAAGATCACACGATAGTATCACAATTCAGATAATTATTTGCTTAGTATAAAGAATTTGTCTATCTATTCTTTATAAATTCCACTTTTCATAAAAAAAGAAGTTAAACATGGTTTTGACTATCAGGTTGTCTGACATAAACAGCAGAGAATAAAACCCATACATATAATTGATGGATTATCTCTGGTAAAATTTTGATACAATTTAATAACATAACAGTTTAACACATTTTTATGTAAATTATTTCATTTTACAAGAGAAATACCGATTATCAGTAGTCATGAAATGCATTTGTAGCAAGGACGTATGATTTATAATACTCGATGGCAGTTACAACCCAACTGTGTCAGTGTATTAGTGTGAAAGTTTTCTGCTCTTCACAAAAGATGTTGGATCATTTGAGTATAGATGTCACAGTGGCAGAATAATTAATCCTTCAAAAATGAGAGGAGTGTCATGACAACCATCATACAGACAGATGCTACTGCTAAGTATAAAACCATCAAATACATAGTAATTTTAAGATCCACTATACAAATACTATTAAGTCTCCCCCGTTCCGGAGGGAGACTTCTAGCTTTAGTGCTGTCCGTCCGCGTCCACATGCTTAAAAGCTTATAACTTGAACACCATGCTTTGAAAATTAAATATGTTTAGTTTGAGGACAATCGTATGTCTCAAAATATTTTGTTTGTACTTTGGCCTACTTTTGACGAACTTATGACCTTAGGTACAAATATCTTGTTACCGCACTTTAGGGAGAAGTATTTGGCCGGTTGTCGCCAAACTTCATATTTAGCTTCAATGTACTACTCTCCAGACCTGATTAGATTTTGGTGTACTTTGGCCTACTTTTGACGAAAATATTACGAATTTATATTTACCTGTCTCCTGTGAACACTTTATGGCCTTTCATCACCAAACTTGTCATTTGGCATCAATATATTACCCTCCCAACCTTATTTCACATTTGACCTACTTTTGATCTACTTTTCAACCTGATTAAATTTTTTGTACTTTGGCCTACTTTTGACGAAGTTATGGCGTGTTTTAAAAAAAAATATTACGCATTTATATTTACCTGTTTCCTGTGAACACTTTATGGCCTTTCATCACCAAACTTGTCATTTGGCATCAATATATTACCCTCCCAACCTTATTTCACATTTGACCTACTTTTGACCTACTTTTCAATAATTTATGGCCCGTCCGCGTCCACATGCTTAAAAGCTCATAACTTGAACACCATGAGAGCTATTGCTTTGAAAATTAAATATGTTTAGTTTGAGGAAAATCATGTTTAAAAAATGTTTGTCTGTACTTTGGCCTACTTTTGACGAACTTATGACCTTAGGTACAAATATCTTGTTACCGCACTTTATGGAGAAGTATTTGGCAGATTGTCGCCAAACTTCATATTTCGCTTCAATGTACTACTCTCCAGACCTGATTAGACTTTGGTGTACTTTGACCTACTTTTGACGAAGTTATGGCGTGTTTTAAAAAAAATATTATGAATTTTTATTTTATTCTACTCTCACTGTTCTGCCAAGCAAGCTCCTACCACTGTATTGACATAGCTGATCATCCCAAGCATTTACTATATGATGGTGGCCCTTCTGGTCTCACAACCCCCCAAGGTTGGGGTCAGAATGAGTCCATCATCCCAAGGGCCACTTGATATATGAATGGAAGATTTCTCAGCTATGTCAATACAGTGGTAGGAGCTTGCTTGGCAGAACAGTGAGAGTAGAATTGAATTCACAAGCAAAACTTGGGGAAAAAAATATGTACAATTTTTATTTTGTTACCGCACTTTAGGGAGAAGTATTTGCCCGATTGTCGCCAAACTTCATATTTAGCTTCAATGTACTACTCTCCAGACCTGATTAGGTTTTGTTGTACTTTGGCCTACTTTTGACGACGTGTTTTAAAAAAAATATTACGAATTTATGTTTACCTGTCTCCTGTGAACACTTTATGGCCTATCATCACCAAACTTGTCATTTGGCATCAATATATTACCCTCCCAACCTTATTTGACATTTGTGTACTTTCGCCTACTTTTCAATACTTTATGGCGTGTCCGCGTCCACATGCTTAAAAGCTCTCATAACTTGAACACCATGAGAGCTATTGCTGGGAAAATTAAATATGTTTAGTTTGAGGACAATCATGTCTCAAAAATTTTTGTTTGTACTTGGGCCTACTTTTGACAAACTTATGACCTTAGGTACAAATATCTTGTTAGCGCACTTTAGGGAGAAGTATTTGACCGATTGTTGCCAAACTTCATATTTAGCTTCAATGTACTACTCTCCAGACCTGATTAGATTTTGGTGTACTTTGACCTACTTTTGACGAAGTTATGGTGTGATTTTTAAAAGAAGAATTAATTGCGCGGGGGAAGACTTTGGCGTTCTGAACGTCCTGTCTAGTTTGAATTAATATTTTCCTATATTTTCATTGCCATTTCAAGTATGTACTAAACTGTAAACAATAAGATTTTATTAAGATTTTTCTCATTTTTTATTAAGATTTTTGCTCAAAAATTAAGATTTTTCAAGGGTCTGATTAAGATTTTCCGTGGTAACAGGTTCAGTGTCACAGGTAACCGCATTTGTTCATTGTTCTCGGATGCCCCACGAGGCACTTTGGGCACATGCATCAGTTACTGTGGGTGCACCACTGGCGTATGTTAAAAAACACCTAGTTATCTGATAAAACTTACTAAAAGACTAGTATGGCAAAAAAAGTTACTAGTTCTTCTTGTCCAATATGTTTTACACATTTTAGCTTTGAGAAAACACGGTTGTCTGGAGGACAAGTAACCTCAGATTCTTACTCGTCCTGTTGGTCTCGGACTAGTAGACGAATAGTTATCTGGGACAATGGACACTTTGCTCACACATCCTTTATAGTCAATATATAATGTAACTGAGCTTTTACAAAAGTGTGGGACTGAGAAATGGTCATATTAAAGATGTTGTTACCAATAAAGGTGTTAAAAGCTGTGTGGTATGTGCAGGCTGGCGTCAGGACGGGCACGACTGGTGGGTGGGTGTGGTGGTCAACTACCAGCCGGGCCACCCGCCCAGCGCGATAGACGGGGTGCTGTGTGCGCCGGGCCGCGACACGGGGAAGCAGGGCGCGCGCCACCGCTTCTGCTGCGACCCGGGAACCAGCGGACGATACGTCGGCGTCTACAAACTCACAGCAACACCCCAGGTCATCTCCTTCTGTGAGGTGGAGGTCTACACGCCAGGTGAGCAGTCAGTGGGGGTCAGTCAGTAGGCGGTCAGTGGTCAGTGGGTGGTCTGTGTCTCTCACCAGATAAATAGGAAGTAGAGTCACGTGGTCAGCATTCGGCGCCTTATAAGGGCCGAATTCTGAAATCTCAAAAGTAAACAAATACAGCCACCTATTGGTGAAATATTCTTTTGTGGACCAAAGTGTAGCTACGCTGAGATCGATATTTACCGTGTGGGACAAGATTTCAAAATACGAGTTATTCATGAAAATCGCCCTATCCTACTCACATCATTTAAATTTTTACATATCTGTTTGCAGAAATCTGTTCCATGGGCGTTTCCGAACATCTTGGGAAAATTTTAATAAAATCCGCACTTACCGTAAAACTTCGCCTATTAATTCGAATATTTTATCCCCAAATATCTATTAAAAACCATATTAGTGTTATACCCAAGGGCTCAAATTTCTAAGTCCACAAAAATCCAAAACTTGAGAGCATGTCCACACTCACCTATAACTATAACACACCACAGACATCCATTCATTCTTTCATAACATTCTATAGCTTTTCTCATTCATAATTTATTTTCTAGAAATATGTGGTAAATTTCAAACATATAATCTATGCATGAATTATTGAAAATATCATATTTCATAATATTATTTTTTGTCAACATCCGCCATCTTAAAATCAAGAAATGTTGTCTAAACACATGTACTGATTGGAAGAAACAAAGAATAGCTTATATTAATCAATAGAGCGCCCTATGAAAAATGGCAGCAGTTAACTGTTAAACGACCAGTCATTTAATTGGCTCTGACACCTCTTGCTTAGATTTGTTGGTAAGTATACTTATAGGTTAGCAGTTAATTAGTGTAAGAGATAATAAACACAAGCGGCTGAATTCCCTTTGATCTGTGCTCGCCATTTAACTGCCATTTAACTGCGCTCTTCCCAGGGTGCCTCTTACTACAATGATAATTATAACCGGGCAAGGCAAAGCGTACAATGTACCATGGCTGCTGTTTCTCTTTGACTGTGTGCTCACTGTCACACCTATTAAAATATTAGTTATGAGCAAATGTCCTGAGCCGTTTCTTTGTTTCCACATGTGTGCATTGTGATATGTACAGGACAGTCATATGACTATCGAAACCATTACTACATTAGGTCAGTGTTCTGGGTGATTATTTGCTTAATATTACAGCTATTAAGACGTTCTTGGTATCATTTAAAAGATAATTTTATGCCCATTCTACTTGGAACAACGGATTGGTCGTCACAATTAAAGCTAGCCTCCCACAAATCCCAGCAAAACAAATATTTTGGGACATAGATCAATAATTGAGTGTTTCGACTGTAAAATAAACATCATATTCGTAATCTAGAAATTTTCCACTTTAAAAATATGTATTACACTCAGAATCAGATGAAAAAATAAGGAGATATTAATTATTTTCCAAACGTTATGAAATACAAAGCGTTAAGCGGTTTCTCGAATTTGACAAGCATGTTGTCATTATTTTGAATCGATGGCTGCCAGAAAATATGGTCAGATTTCCCTATATTTTTCTAAAATTCCCCATTTGGGGTTCAAAACAAGGGTCCTCGACTTATACCTGAAGTAGACCTATAGGCGAAGTTTTACGGTACTTTATGGGCATTTAACTACAAACACTTCTGTTCTCGCTCGTGCATTGTCTTATAACACAGTTTCGCGCCGCTACCCCTAAAATCAAGATTTCAGACTTGTGTTTTTGAAGAGGAAATGTTTGCGGAGCCAATGTGACTATGTCATCCATTTTGGTTTTAATTGTCGTAAAATCATATGTAGAACCTAATCACGGCTGCAAATTTCTAAAATTGGAAACCCTCCTCTCTGAATTCACGACCAAAAGTGTTGATCACATGGTTTTTTTCACTATTTGGAATGTTATGTTTTGCAAATGTCTGAATTTGCTTTCATTTTCTAATCCTTATTTTCTCCTCTTTCCAATGATATATAATATAAAAAGGTTTAATCTAGTTTGCTCCGGCCGAGCAAAGCCTAAGAATGATGCAAGGTCACGGGGAGGTTCGCCTTGATTTTTTATGCGCCAATGAAAACTGCCCAATTAACTTAAATTACAGAGTGATAAAAAATGACAACAAATAGTATTTTATTCAGAATTTTTTCTCTTTCCAATGGTATGTATTATATTAGTTTTACTTCTTCCTCCTATTTGTGAAATGAAAAAAATAAGTGATATGGTCGGAAAATCCTGAGCATTGCATGCCCGTCGTAGTGGCAGTTGACAAAAGAAAAAACACCACACAATATTGCATCATATCTCTGTCATCATTTGTCCTAAAAATTTATAATTTAGATGGAAATAATCTGCAGTAATATGCGATTCCATTCATATAAATAAAAGTATGTAATTATTTTGATTTAATAGTTTATTTTGAGCATCAATCACTTCATAGCGTCATATTTGACAGTCCGCGATTGGCGGGAAAACACATGACGATGTTTGCGCATCAATGCAACAAAACTCACTGAATTGTGTGTGTTGGGATGGTAAGAATAAGAACTACAATGCATTTTTCTATAACATACTTTATTTTTACATAAATTGAAACAATAGTCAAAACACAGCAATAATTTTAAAAACCCATCTTATATTTGGTGAGTGCGCAACAGCAGCTTTTTGCAGTTGGTGCAGATTTTGAAATGCATTATAACATGGGTAAATGGGAAAATCGTGTCTACAAAATCTCCCCCAAAACAGACAAAGAAATGTTAATAACTTTGTCAATTCTTGTCGGATTTTGGTGATCTTTTTTTTAAAATGATTCCCATGAGACGTATAATTTTTTCAAATTTAAAAAAGAAATTTAGAAAAATTTTCAATTTTATCCCAGTGTAGCTACAAAGTGTTCAAATAACCCGTACACGGATATAGCAAGGGGTAAAATAAGTTACGAAAAAAATGTGTTGATTGATCAACCTTGATTTCAGAATTTGACCCACGGTCTTTCAATATTCAGCCCCTTTGATAAATAGGCCATGAATATGCATATGAAGGGGGATTCTCTCACAATGTGGGTGGAGCATAATAACCTTAAATATGCCTCAAATTGCACCAAATTTCACCCTTACAAAACAAAATTCTGGGGGAAGCATGCCCCCAGTGTTCCCTAATGGATTTGTACCCCCACTTTTTTTTCTAAATCCTGGATCCACAACTGGCTCCCTGGTCAGCAATTGAATGAAGATATGTTTTGATCAATGTGAAGAGACAGTGTTGACAATATATAATGGTAGTTAGATCTGTACATCTACTGTACCATGGAAAACAATTATATCTATATATATAAAGGAAGAAGGGATTTTTTGGTCACAAAAGGCTATTTAAAAGGAGCTTTATCTACCTCAAATCCTATCTAAAAGGTATTTCCCGGTCTTCTCATAGTTCTCTTTATGAACCAAACTTGCAGTTAGTATGTGCCTCTTTCATAATGAGATGCACTTCCTTTATCACATATAAAACATATAATCAAATAAGTGTATACCAAAATATAGTGAATTTATTTGCACAAATACCGACAAAACTTTAGCCATTGTCGTTTTTCTGCCGAATGGATTTGTGGGTAATTTATGACGCTTAGTCGTGAACGAACGGTCTACCTCCCACTTGAATGAACGGCAACATAATATCCTATAACTTATAAACCACATTTCCAAAATTCTTGAAATTTGGGAGGATGATTTCAATGACATAGACCTTGTATATCCTTTAATCTGATAATTTGATAATGACTGGATCTTTTATAATCATCGTTTGAATTTACTACACAATCACAATGTGACGTCACATTGTGACTCGCAAGCTCCGCCCCTTAATCTAGATCTTAGATCTACGAAATACTCAACTCCACGTCACAGGAGTCAGTGCAAACAAGCACCTGCTACTGCAGTATTTGAATCATGGCAACTCAACTGACTCGGACACGGCGGAGTATTCCAAATATGAAGGGGTATTTTGTCCACCCCTGCTTGTGTGCTGCAGCCACCCACACGGCATCTTCTAGGCATATAATCTGTCGTGTTCAGTATTTATTTGTTTGTGTTTTCTTTACAAAGTAGTATTTGTTTGTGTTTTCTTTACAAAGTAGTATTTGTCTTTGATTCAACGTTCACGTGGAACGTCAAGCGTTTGCCGGCGGAAATCCCTGCAGTATGTCGAGTAAGTTCAAAAGGTCAAATCCTACGTCACGTCGGGCAATTTGCATATGTAATTACTATATTTGTAAATTATTAAAATATTTATTATAAAAATCTGGATGAACAAAAAATAAAACAAGACATTTTTTTAATTTATTTATTAGTTTTCTACACTTAGGCAAACGCCTGGCTGGAAGAAAAATTCTTTGGCTGCTAGATAAAGCTAACCAGAAGACGAACACACTTCAAATTATGTATGTACAATCAGGACAACTTGGTCGATGTCAATTCAAACCAAATAAATTGGTTTGAATGATAAAAACAAGAAGAAAGAATTTTTTTAGAAATGTTTGTGATGCTGCTTACAGCGCCATGTTTTTTTTCAAACATACGTAATACGTTAAACATTTGTGTAAGTCACACCTACGTTGCACGTAACAGTACAGTCACCTATATTGTGGAGGGGTGCAGAAAGGCTATGTGTTCATGTTGGGCTGAGGTTGTGGTGGTTGTGAGAAAATGAGGTGAAGGGGGGAGCATTTAATCTTCTCAAGATCTAATCAGTTGCAACCCGAGCAGTAGCTGGGGGGAGGGGGTATTAGACGGATCAATCATTGCCATATACATGTAGTGTGTATGGCTGTCACAAATGGCGATGGAAGGAAGGTGATGGAGGTGTATTTAATCTGTCCCAGACCTGTATACTGACGGGCGATGTAGTGAGGGATGGGGGACAGAGAGATGTCTGTTCCAACCCAGATTTGTTGAGGGGTGGTAGCGGATGATATGTTGGTGAGGAAGGGAGGGGAAGGGAGGAGCATTTAATCTGTTCCAGATTTCATGTTTCAACCCGAGCAGTAGGACGGGGGTGATGGAGATGCATTTAGACTGATCTGGACCTGTTTATATGGGGATTGCGTAGAGAGGGTTGGGGAGAGAAGAGGGGGGTGGCGGTCGAATGAAGGGTAGAGGAGGGTGGAACATTTAATCTGTTCCTCACCTGTTTACCAGCGGTAGCAGAAGCTGGTGGGAGGGATATTAGAGGAATCAATCATTGCCATATATGTGTATATGACTATGATTTATGCCGATGGGAGGAAGGTGATGGAGGTGTATTCTATCCGTTACAGACCTGTATTCTGACAGGAGCTGGTTCCCAGTGAGGGAAAGGGTACAGAGGGAAGAATCTGGAGGGAGCAGGATTTAATGTGTTCCAGATCTCTTCTGTTTCAACCCGAGCAGCGCTGGGTATACAGCTAATTTTCAAATAAAGGGACAGAACCCTGACTACTTTACCATGCTGCCATTTTCACAATTGAGTCATAATCTGAAAAAGTTTGAAATAACTGTATGTTGGTCAGTGTACTATTGTAATCATCCTACAGCACAACATAGCAACCCGTTGTGAGTGTTTTGTTTCATCCACCTGTTTCAGGGGCACCGACCGAGGGCCTGGAGAAAGTGACTCCGACCACGACGCATCACCCAGACGTCTTTGATGTCCTCATCGACAACGACAAGTAAGTTCATCCACAGATACCTATCAAAACAAGATGATTGAGGACCAGTTTGGAAAATACTGATAATTCCAATCGATGGACCTTATCAAATAACCCTTTCTCCTCATGTTATTTTACATTGTCAATCACTGATGACTCCAAATTTCAAATAGCTTGAATTTTTTATTCCCTCCCAAAAGTTTGAATCAAAAGGTTGTAACTATGCAGGAAACATATGATTTGCTGCTGTCAGAACGTGACCACGCTTCTTGAGTAATAGTGACCACTATTATAACTGCTCAACTTTTCCTTTTGAGTGAGAACAGGTGAGAATGCTAGGTAAAAAAAAAAAAAACTTCAAGCGTATGCCCTTTTATATGCCCTTAAGACCAGCTAATTTACTATTTGAATATTGTTTTTCATGTTCAAATATTCAATATTCATGTCCAGTTAACTGTAGTCACACGTTTACGACATGTACTCATTTTACGACATTATTGTCGTAAATGTTCGTCTTTTGCCGTTAATTTGTTCGTTCTGTGGCATAAAGCAGTGGGTTTCATGATTCAGTTATTTTAATGTACTATCTGCTTTTCTTTGGCAACAAACTCTAAAATTAAAATTTTTAATCGATTTTGAACTCTACAGGTTTCTTTTCAAAAATAAAATCAACCCTTTACCCTTCAAATCGGCCTAAACTGGTTGGGTGATTTCACGTGTTTGGGTATCGAAGGCTTCGTCACACAAGTCATTCGTTTGGGGTATAGCAGCGGTGCCATCGTGATTAAAACTAGATAACTATATGTAAAACCGTGTAAGGAATTATCATTCACAATTTATTTTAATGTAACGTTTTTATTTTAAGAGAATATTAAGAAGTTTCATTTGACAGCATTAATTTGCACTTAGAATTTCGCCATGCTTGAGCGTATCGCACTGAATGGAAAAAGCTCAATGTTTGATCGCCTTGTAGACATACTTATAATAGTTCAATCTTGATGAGAAATACATATTCGTGTTCCAAACAAATTCAGCTTTATCATGATATATAAATCAGTTCCAAAAACACCCGATAAATATTTTTAATTATTTTCTAAATTACTGTGATGCATTTACTCTGACGCTACGCTGCAAAATACCACAGTCCTAACCGATCCGATCAGGGCTTCCTTTTACCATTGGAAATGTGATGCTTTGTTTCAAAACATTGTAAAATAGGAAATTGGGTAAGCCAAAATGGTTTCTTTATATTTTGGTGAAGGGATGACTGAAATACGAGCATTTTTTTATGGATATTATGGCAGTTTAAAGTTGGCAACGCAGCTCCGAAAAATGGAAAGATTTTATATGTGCTACGCTGCAAATATTTGCGAGGATACAAGATACAAGGGCTCTCATGTAATAAACTGTGAGGGGTAAAGGGTTAATAGATGTTTATCTTATTTTTGAAAAGGAGCCTGTTGAGTTCTAAATCGAATAGAAATTTGAATTTTAGAGTTTGTTGCGAAAGAAAAGCAGTAAATACATTAAAATGATTGAATCATGATTCAATATTCAATGTAACACCAATATTTGAATATTCACATATTAGACTATATAGTTCACATCTCTAAATCAATAATGTGTGTGTTGTTGCTGTAGCGAGGGTATGATGTCGAAATTCTGTGCGCGGGGCCCGCAGATGGACGACGCGTGGGTCGTCATAGACCTGGGGGCGGCCAAACCCGTCCACACAGTCACCGTCCACACCAGACGTAGGTCACAAACACACACACACCGACAATGTCGTCTCACTTCCATGCAGTGAACCACCAAATGATTAATCACTTCTAGTTTTGCCAGTAAAAGGGTTGAATATGATAACCATGTAATTTTGACCTGGATCAAGTTTTCTCTTTTAAAAATCTGCTTTTTGATTTTGGTATCCAGCATTCTCATGTTGTAGGCACCTATCGCCTGTATCCGTATTTGCGTCCTGACTGCGCCGTGAGTCTGACGAGCGAGCATGCGCCACTGGTCTGTGCCAGCGTGAACTCCACGACCTCCGCGCCCCTCGAGTTCCACCTGCTGTCGTGGGGGCTGTCCAACGCGCTGGGCACCATGTCCTTCCGGTCCGCGCGGCTGCCGAACTTCTACCTTCGCCACCACCCCGGCAACGGCAACCTTTATCTGCACAAACACGACGGCTCACTGGGGTTCCGAGACGACGCGACGTTCAGCTTCTACCAATCAGCGATTGCGAGCGACACGTGGTTGTTTGGGAACGCGTACAAGTTTCTGCTGTTTGACGCCAGCGAGGGTGTGAAGGTCGGCATCCGCAGCGACGCACTGGACCCACGCTCAGCCTGGATGCTGGCAGACGCCACAGACACATTCAAAAGTGGTGAGCAACCATTTGTGTACAAATTTAACGAAGGTTCACAAGAGTTTCGTTGAACTTTCAATGCATTGAAGTGTCTACTGTAGAATACTCAACACTTTTTTTCCTTTAAGAATACTAACCATTAGATCTCTACTATTTATTGTGGCCCTTGATAGCCCAGCGGGCAAAAACATTGGTTTTCACCCCCATTGTTGTGGAAATTAGGTAGAATTAAGTGTAGTGTAACCTGAATCTTAAATCCACGTGGATATACCCCATTTTTACTAGAGGTGGGACATTCGGTGGGTTTTAGCCTTCGAACCTTCAGGACACTTTACCGAACGAACCTTCGAGCGTTCGTTGATAAGTAGGTAAGCAAATAATGAACTTACAACACACAGTCGGCAATAAAAGTGGAAATTGAAACATTGCATAACTTACAATGTGAGTGCTTGCCACCAACTGCTTATCTATAGACAGAAGTGACCTATGTCCCTTAATTGCCGGCATCTCTTTGATCTATTGTTTTCTTCACCCGCTTGTGACCGAAATCGGCTGCCCTGCAAACTTGCGTTGTGTACTAAGAAAACTAAACTAAAGACTAACTAAAGATTTTATGACTTTATGATTTGTTTTTGCTATTACACGTATGATGTATTGTTGTAAGAAGTAGAACTTATTATATTGTGATGCACATAATTTAAAAAAAAACAAGTATAGTAGTAGAATGTTCTCCAGCTTAGCAATAACATAATGTTATGCTGAAGGTGACATGGCATACAACTCACAACTGACCTTAAACGACCAATTGGCAGTTCACTGTCATGTGTGATCTATGCCGTCCCTTTAACAATGGGTGAGTAATTCTTTGATTCGTAGGTTACACTAGTTACAGCTATTGTTTTCCATGGTCTCTCCTTGCATAACAATGTACCTGTTACATTATCAGTAACAACTCGCCACCTATAACCACCCAATAGGCTGTTAAAATAACTGTACGGGTCAAATGATTACGTAACAATTTACTAACAAATGCTTGACCTATAATGGTGCGTTTGTTTCATGTTCAAATAATAGATTATGCAAGTCTTGATAAATGTGGTTTCTACCACTTAAATCAATGATCGTTACGGTGATTATTTGACTATGCATGGGCGAAAATAAAAGCAAATTAGCGTCACCCCGAAGGTTCGGTTGTGAAAGTTACCTTCGAAGGTATAGGTAGACGAACGAAGGTTCGAAGGTTCGCCCCACCCCTAATTTTTACTCCCCCTAAAATCCATCTGTAAAAATGTATTCAATATCTACGTTGATTTCATAGATCTTTACTCCCCCTGAAATCCATGTGTAAAAATGAACCTAATATCTACGTTGATTTCCTGGAACTTACTCCCCCTCAAATCCACTTCTGCTTCGATAAAGGATGTCTATCTTTGATAAAGGCTAGTGCACCTGCTACCACAGGTTTATCGTTGTGAAAACATTAGTGATTCGACCAATGAGAAACGAGGTCACTTATGAGTCATAGCAAATACGAAATGGACGAGCACTGAAGACAAAGTGAAATATTTTTGTAAATAATGGATTTTTGTGGATATTATAAGCTAACCTACACGAATTCAAACAGCGGCTACCACATAAACCGATTTTATAAGGATCTACCGAAGCACAGTTACGTCTGCACTGTGTATCACGCTGAAATGTGGCAACTCTTTGACACCACGTTTTATGGACGTTTCTGGACGTTGGGGATCATTGAATGGGAGCATTATAATATATATTTTTGTTTGATTTATGTTGTTTTTGATTGCCTGATGCTATGGTATTATTGTAGGATGGTGGGAAGTGACAGAAAAACATCTTATAAAATGACATCTCTGACCATTTATTTTGAACCGATGGTTGAAATAAAGTGAATAATCCAAGTAAAGACGAGTAAAATACCCCAGAAATACCCCCATATTTCGACCATTATATTCACGTAGAAAAGACCAGTAAAATACCCTAGAAATATCCCCCACATATCCAAGTAGACAGGACCCAGAAATACCACCATATTTCCACCACCAATTCACGTGACGTCACGGGTAAAAAGTGTTGCTGGTTCCACGTTTTTTCCACCAAATATCCACGTGGATAAAGATGCTTCGTTTCTACATAGGTTCCACCATAAATTGCCCACTGGGAGGTCAAAGGGATAACAAAAATTGAAACCATTATGCCAATATTTACAGGCCGCCGATTTAATAAAACAATTGAGCCACTAACACTTGCCCCTATTATTGCAACTACTATGCATAAGTTCATCATAAAGTCATTGCTTTCTCACGCCCCGCCACCCAATGTTTTCTTCATTCCCTTGGCCCCTGACATTAACCCCCCCTTGCTGCTGTAGCTGGTCTGACGCGGACCACGCGCGTGCACGTGATGGGGTCGTGGGCTCCTGCCGACCCCCCGACCCGGGACGACAGCACCTACTGCGGCTCATACCATGGTGAGTCCAAGTACTAGCTGCTTGTTTAAAAGGACAGAAAGATAAACATTCATTTCACATTGGGAAAATGAACATTTTAAAAATTAATATCAGGTTCTGTTTTACAGACCACATTTTATGGTGCTAAAAAAACATTTTAAAAATTAATATCAAGTTCTGTTTTACAGACTATATTTTGTAGTGCTAAAAATATTTTAAAAATTAATTTCAGGTTCTGTTTTACAGACACCATTTTGTGGTGCTAAAAAAACATTTTAAAAATTGATATCAGGTTCTGTTTTACGGACACCATTTTGTAGTGCTAAGAAAAGCATTTCAAAAATTAATATCAGGTTCTGGTTTACATTTTGTGGTGCTAAAAATTAAAAAAAAAAATAATATCAGGTTCTGTTTTACAGACTTCATTTTGTGGTGCTAGCGTCTGTTCTGCTGTAGGTTCTGCAGCTGCTGCTGAGTTCTCTGTGGTGTGCGGTGGCGGTGCTGTCACCGGGCGATTTGTGGCCCTCACCGAGGCCGGCCGCGCCACCAGCATCGACCACTGTGAGGTCGACGTCTGGGCAGGTCAGAAACACGCGCAGGAAACGGCAGTTACTGTAGCTTGATACACATTGCTGGGTCACGTGATGGCAAGGTCACTGTAGGTGGATGCCGTGTGGAGAGTCTGGTTCTTAGATGTCCAGAACCGTATACATGTAGTCTCTCTAAAAAGTATACCTTGAATGTATCTTGAAATTTTGATTGTTGTTAATATTTATTTTATATTTTTTGATGTATAAAAAAAATTGCTGTATCCTCATGTATATTAACCCATAAATACCCAGACTGTAATTAGTCATATCCGGCATTTCGCATTTGATGCAAAAATAGACCTCTGTTTTGGATCAACTTTTTATACAGAAAGACTGCCGTGATGCACCCAAAGTCATATCGGTCAACAATAACAGTAAACAATACATTCTGATGTAAATTTTGAGGCAAGTAAGCACGGTATTAATATAATTTCACTGTCATTTGGAAGAACAGTTATTTACACATTGGACAGCCATTTTAGACGACTAAATTCCATCGTAAGAATACTGATATTTCCATGGGAATAAACCTATCATGTTATATGTCGTTAGAAAGGAAAGATCTTGCTCTCTGCGATATAAAGAAGTTTTTATTGATGTCAATAAAAACGCCCAACACGCTCATAACTAAGCAGCATTGATAAAAGTAAATAACACAAACACGCAATGAAGTTATATTTATAAAGGCTACTGTGGATCACCAAAATGTGATTGAGGCTACCACCAACACAGTTCTTTTAAACCAATGAGATCGTCATATCAAAAAGAGTGGTGGGTGAAAAAGCATTGAAGAATTTCGTGGACAACTTCTCTGTAAAAATTAGAAAGAATTGCAAGTTTATGAATTCCATTAGTTTATGATGGAAGTGCGTACTACGCACAGATATTATACATACTTAATCATCATTTATATATTTCGATGTATCACTTTTCAGGAGCTTTTCATAATACAATTAGTGGTGTTCATCAATATGGAAGTAAATGCTTTCATGATTATGTTTTTTCTCCATCTGTAAATCCACCCAAAATCATGGTCGCATCAGGTGTCAAAGATTCGCATTATATGACAGTTGCCAAGCCATTTGATTTTGTCAGGCAGTCTGCGAGCAATAATGGGGTTCATTGAGGTGGGAGCGCCATGTTGTTAAAAAGATTGACTCATGCACTTGCTATTAAGAACAAATTTAACTACAAAAAGGGACCAAAACATAGTGATTTTATTTTATTATAAGCGTGATTCTTTAATTCAAGCGGATACAGTACTTGTGGTACAGGATTTTTTCTCTTGTTCAATATCAGCGGAGCATACTTATTGTAGTGCCCTGTACCTTTGTCTCCCCAGGCGAGAACCTTGCCCTGGGGAAGCTGACGTACATCAGCAGTGTGCTGGGGTATGACCAGGTGGAGCACGCCCTCGCCCAGCAGGCCTACGACGGCATCAGGTCAGTCAGCCGTTTGTCCTGCGAACACATTTATGGCTCGCAAGTACAATACCCTGAATTCTTGGAAGAGCAGGTGCTCTGGAGACAAATTGTTTTGTTTTGTTTTTTCTAGAAACACGTTAGCATTTTTGTGAAAACTGAAGATGAATAAATGAACATAGTCCAGTCAATTTTGTTTTTCATTTAATATTTCTCACCCACA
>CM032667.1:47541847-47561551 GCA_019095985.1 Streblospio benedicti
AAAAAAATGGTGGGGGAGCAGGAAATTTTGTTCGGGGTTTTCTTTTCTGTTTCAACCCGGAGCCCGGGATACCTAGTTTTCAAATAAAGGGACAGAACCCTGACTACTTTACCTTGCTGCCATTTTCACAATTGAGTCATAATCTGAAAAAGTTTGAAATAACTGTATGTTGATAACGTTTGGTCAGTGTACTATTGTAATCATCCTACAGCGCAACATAGCAACCCGTTGTGAGTGTTTTGTTTCGTCCGCCTGTTTCAGGGGCACCGACCGAGGGCCTGGAGAAAGTGGCTCCGACCGCGACGCATCACCCAGACGTCTTTGATGTCCTCATCGACAACACTGTTCTCACCGTTGTCAACGAGAAGTACATGTAAGTTCATCCACAGACACCTATCAAAACAAGATGATTCAGTATTGATGACCAGTTTGGAAACTGATAATTCCAATCGATGGACCTTATCCAATGACCCTTTCTCTTCATGTTATTTTACATCATCAATCACTGATCGACTCCAAATTTCAAATAGCTAGAATTTTTTATTCCCTCCCTAAAGTTTGAATCAAAAGGGTATAACTGTGCAGGAAACATGTCTGATTTGCTGCTGTCAGAACGTGACCACGCTTCTTGAGTGATAGTGACCACTATATAACTAACTGCTCAACTTTGCCTTTTGAGTGAGAACAGGTGAGAATGCTTGGTAAAAAAAAGCGTATGCCCTTTTATATGCCCTTAAGACTGGCTAATTTACTATATGAATATTTTTTTTCATGTTCAATTATTCAATATTCATGTCCAGTTAATGTTCGTTCTGTGGCATAAAGCAGTGGGTTTCATGATTCAGTTATTTTAATGTATTATCTGCTTTTCTTTGGCAACAAACTTTAAAATTCAAATTTTCAATCAATTTTGAACTCTTCAGGTTTCTTTTCAAAAATAAAATCAACCCTTTACCCTTCAAAACGGCCTAAACCGCCCGACGGCCCTCTCCCTCACATCGGCCTAAACCGGCTGGGTGATTTCAAGTGTTTGGGTGAAAGCTTCGTCATACAAGTCATTTGTTTGGGGTATAGCAGCGGTGCCATCGTGATTAAAACTAAATAACTATATGTATAAGGAATTATCATTCACAATTTATTTTAATGTAACATATTTATTTTAAGAGAATATAAAGAAGTTTCATTTGACAGCATTAATTTGCACTTAAATTTCGCCATGTGTGAGCATGTCGCACTGAATGGAAAAAGCTCAATGTTTGATCGCCTTGTAGACATACTTATAATAGTTCAATCTTGATGAGAAATACATATTCGTGTTCCAAACAAATTCAGCTTTATCATGATATATAAATCAGTTCCAAAAACACCCGATAAATATTTTTAATTATTTTCTAAATTACTGTGATGCATTTACTCCAACGCTACGCTGCAAAATACCACAGGCCTAACCGATCCGAACTGGGCTTCCTTTTACCATTGGAAATGTGATGCTTTGTTTCAAAACATTGTGAAATAGGGAATCGGGTAAGCCAAAATGGTTTCTCTATATTTTGGTGAAGAGATGATTGAAATACGAGCATTTTTATGGATATTATGGCAGTTTAAAGTTGGCAACGCAGCTCCGAAAAACGGAAAGATTTATATGTGCTACGCTGCAAATATTTGCGAGGATACAAGGGCTCTCATGTAATAAACTGTGAGGGGTAAAGGGTTAATGGATGTTTATTTTATTTTTGAAAAGGAACCTGTTGAGTTCTAAATCTAATAAAAATTTGAATTTTAGAGTTTGTTGTGAAAGAAAAGCAGTAAATACAATAAAATGATTGAATCATGATTCAATATTCAATGTAACACCAATATTTGAATATTCACATATTAGACTATATAGTTCACATCTCTAAATCAATAAGTCCGACAGTGGACCTAACCACTTTTTGAAAACTTGGGATGTGACAAACAGAAAGTTAGACACAGAAAGTCTCAAAAGGGTAAAATGAATTGAGCTAATGCTTGAAATTTGCAGCTGAAGACGACACTATGGAGAGAATGACTGTGCAGAGCAAACAATAGAAGAAACAATACTTGTGGGTAGAACACATATCCTAACATACCCGTCTACCTACGGTTTTAACTCTTAGCTAAATACCATTAGGACCAGTTGTATTAGGAGTGCTTGAAGATACTTGTCCTTTGAACAAGTAGCTCAAACTTCTCACCCGTCTAACAACACTGAGCCCCTGTCTGCCGGGTCCTCCTCCCCGTGACACACAGCAGCCCAGCGTCCAACCGTAAATTTCAAATGCCATGTGCCCATATGTGTGTTGTTGCTGTAGGGGTTTGACGTCTATCTCCTGTGCGCGGGGACCACGGATGGACGACGCGTGGGTCGTCATAGACCTGGGGGCGGCCAAACCCGTCCACACAGTCACCGTCCACACCAGACGTACGTCACACACACACACACCGACAATGTCGTCTCACTTCCATGCAGTGAACCACTAAATGATTATTTACTTCTAGTTTTGCCAGTAAAGTGTTAAATGTGATAACCATTTAATTTTGACCTGGATCAAGTTTTCGCTTTTAAAAATCTGCTTTTTGATTTTGGCATTTAAGCATTCCCATATAGATCAAGAGCGAGGGATTTTTATTTGTCTTTTTGAATGCATTTGTCTTGTTGATGGTTTCTTATGTAGAATTTTCTGAGGAATTCATTCCTGCTTGTCTTGTGCGCATCCAACGAGCCGTTCACAAGATATCTTACTGTTTCCATGGTAACCGTTGTGAATTAGCGTGACATATTAAGGAAACAAGACCTTTTGTAAAATTATGAGTTTTAAAGTTACATATATAAATGATACCTCATTTTAAAGGTAAAAGCCTATGCTATCAATATATGTTAATAATATGCAAATTAGGTTCATTAGCATAATGTAATTAGCATAATTTGCAAAAAAATGTAAATTTTTTTCACTTTCGGACTCAAATCTTTTTCACTAGCATTACAATTTATTGTGGTTTTTGTTTATACTATTAGGATCCTTGAACAGTGTATGCAAGCAACAGAGTAAAAAAAAAAATTATTTACTTTATTAGCTATTGCTATCAGGGTCACGATTAGGTGGAAAAGTGCTACTCGTCAGCAGGACGTGTAACCTTCAAATAACTACTCGTCCGGACCTGTAAACAAATGTACTCGTCCTCCTTGCACAAAGCTCTATATTTGTATGGCAAATTGACCAGAATTCCTACTCGTCAGCAGGACGAGTTACTTAAACATTCTACTCATCCTCCACAAGTTTTTACCAGTCAATACAAGCCGACGAGTGGCTAATTATGACCCTTGCTATGGTGACAGTAAAAAAATGCTCCAATTTACCGTTAATTTCTGAACAATTCATGGTACCTATGTAGCTGCTTATACTAAACATAAATATGCTCATAATATATCAAACTATTTGTTTGTGAGGCCACTGAAGTCAATTTTAACATTATTTCTATCATAGAAAGTCAAACGACAGAGTTATTAAATATGGCTTCCAAGATGGCTACCAAATTTGCTGAAGTCGCTTTTTTAGCTTATGAAAACGATCAACAAGACAAATGCTCTCAAAAATACAAACAAAAGTCCCTAGCTCTTGATCTAATGTTGTAGGCGCTTATCGTGTGCACTTACCATGTTGTAGGCACCTATCATCTGCATCCGAGATCGCGTCCTGACTGCGCCGTGAGTCTGACGAGCAAGCGTGCGCCACTGGTCTGTGCCTCCGCGACCTCCACGACCTCTGTCCCCCTCGAGTTCCACCTGCTGGCCCCTGGGCTGAACAACGCGGTGAACACCGCATCCTTCCGGTCCGCGCGGCTGCCGGATTTCTACCTGCGCACCGACCCTGCCGGCGACAGCGTCTATCTGCACAAACACGACGGCTCGCTAGCGTTCCGAGACGACGCGACGTTCTATTTCTTTGACGCTCGAATTATTCTTAAACCGCCCAAGTCACTGCATTACAACACTAGCTACGGTTTGAAGTTTGGCACCGTCGCCTCACTTGTCGACAACCGCACCTCCTGGATTCTGTCAGACGCCACAGACACATTCAAAAGTGGTGAGCAACTACTGGTTGTTCACAAATATTTCGGCATACAAGCAAAATCGAGTTTACTAATTTCTGAAACTTACCACAATGATAATGTATAGTTATCCAGAATCTAGTTGTTTAGGCCTGCAACACGAATCTTCAACCATTATGAAACTTTTGTTATTTTATATTTTTATTTTTACTACGTGAGTTTTCCTTGTAAATAAGTACTGCAGAAAAATGCTCATCGATTTTATAACATTCTCTACATTATTTATGTTTGATTTTATGCTTAACACACACTTTTGTTGAAGAGCATAAGTTGCTTTGGTCTTGAGTCAAGAAACTCATCACATATTACATAACATATTATTTTGTTCTCATTGCTTATTTAGGCTTTAATAATTATATTTAGTGTCTTTAATGTATTAAGCATCGAATGGTTGCCAATAATTGCCAATAGTCCCATTAAAAATCCGTTTTAATTAGATGACAAAATCAGCATTCCCATTCTAGACTAGCAAAACGTGGCCTTTCAATACGTAAACAAAAGACACCATGACGGTTGGTGAAATTATTGTCGATTCAGAAATGTTTTCTGCTTACATACAGTTGTGAGAAACCATTTGTTACGTAGCTTGTAGGAACATATTAGGTTGTTAAATATAGTTTTAGCAGGAATAGCAATGGATGCTGGATGTTGGACATGGAAAGCAAAAACACAATATTTCTTGTATACCGAAATATATGTGAATGACCAATATCTGTGTACAAATTTAACGAAGGTCCACAGTGGTTTCTTTGAACTTTCAATGCATTGAAGTGTCTATTGCAGAATACTCAACACTTTTTTTACTTTACGAATACCAACCATTAGATCTCTACCATTTATTGTGGCCCTTGTTAGGTCTAAGGGATAAAAAAATTGAAGCCATTATGCCAATATTTACAGGCCTCCGATTTAATAAAACAATTGAGCCACTAAGGCTTGCCCCTAAATTGCAACTTCTATGCATAAGTTCATCATAAAGTCATTGCTTTCTCACGCCCCGCCACCCAATGTTTTCTGATATGGCACTTTGCTGGTGCTCTGAAACCCGCAGCGGCGTTTTTGGGCTTAAATTAATACCAGGTTACCATGGTTTAAGCATTTTATTTGTGGTGAACATTCATTTCACATTTTTTTTAAATTAATATCAGGTTCTGTTTTACAGACTACATTTTGTAATGCTAAATCACATTTTAAAAATTAATATCAGGTTCTGTTTTACAGACTATATTTTGTGGTGCTGAAATTTTTTTTTTAAATTAATATCAGGTTCTGTTTTACAGATTACATTTTGTGGTGCTGAATTTTTTTTTTTTTAAATAATATTAGGTTCTGTTTTACGGACACCATTTTGTAGTGCTAAAAAAACATTTTAAAAATTAAATCGGGTTCTGTTTTATAGACTTCATTTTGTGGTGCTAGCAAAACATTCTGCTACAGACTGGTTCTTTTTGACGTTCTGTGGTGGTGTGCGGTGGCGGTTGCTGTCAAAATAAATGTGTCGGTTCTGCTTTACATTTTGTGCGTGCTGCGGCTGAAAAAAAAAATAATGTTCTGTTTACAGTGTAGGTCTTCATTTTAATGGTGCAGTGGCGGTTCTGCTGTAGGTTCTGCGGCTGCGGCTGAGTTCTCGGTGGTGTGCGGTGGCGGTGCTGTCAGCGGCCGGTTCGTGTCCCTCACCGAGGCCGGCCGCGCCACCAGCATCGACCACTGCGAGGTCGACATCTGGGCAGGTTAGAAACACGCGCAGGAAACGGCAGTTACTGTAGCTTGATACACACTGCTGGGTCACGTGATGGCAAGGTCACTGTAGGTGGATGGCGTGTGGAGAGTCTGGTTCTTAGATGTCCAGAACCGTATACATGTAGTCTGTCTAAAAAGTTTACCTTGAATGTATCTTGAAATTTTGATTGTTGTTAATATTCATTGTTTATTTGTTGATGTAGAAAAAAAAATTGCTGTATCCTCATGTATATTAACCCATAAATACCCAGACTGTAATTAGTCGTATCCGGCATTTCGCATTTGATGCAAAAATAGACCTCTGTTTTGGATCAACTTTTTATACAGAAAGACTGCCGTGATGCACCCTAAGTCATATCGGTCAACAATAACAGTAAACAATACATTCTGATGTACATTTTGAGGCAAGTAAGCACGGTATTAATATAAATTCACTGTTATTTGGAAGAACAGTTATTTAGACATTGGACAGCCATTTTAGACGACTAAATTCCATCGTAAGAATACTGATATTTCCATGGGAATAAACCTATCATGTTATATGTCATTAGAAAGGAAAGACCTTGCTCTCTGCAATATAAAGAAGTTTTATTGATGTCAATAAAAACGCCCAACACGCTCATAACTAAGCAGCATTGATAAAAATAAATAACACAAACACGCAATGAAGTTATATTTATAAAGGCTACTGTGGATTACCAAAATGTGATTGAGGTTACCACCAACACAGTTCTTTTAAACCAATGAGATCGTCATATCAAAAAGAGTGGTTGGTGAAAAAGCATTGAAGAATTTTGTGGACAACTTCTCTGTAAAAATTAGAAAGAATTGCAAGTTTATGAATTTGATTAGTTTATGGTGAAAGTGCGTACTACACACAGATGTTATACATACTTAATCATCATTTATATATTTCGATGCATCACTTTTCAGGAGCTTTTCATGATACAATTAGTAGTGTTCATCAATATGGAAGTAAATGCTTTCATGATTATGTTTTTTCTCCATCTGTAAATCCACAAAAAATCAATGATAAATATACATAGTCGCATCAGGTGTCAAAGATTCACATTATATGACAGTTGCCAAGCCATTTGATATTGTCAGGCAGTCTGCGAGCAATAATGGGGTTCATTGAGGTGGGAGCGCCATGTTGTTAAAAAGATTGACTCATGCACTTGCTATTAAGAACAAATTTAACTACAAAAAGGTATCAAAACATAGTGTTTTTATTTTTTTTTTATCATAAGCGTGATTCTTTAATTCGAGCGGATACAGTACTTGTGGTACAGGATTTTTTTCTCTTGTCCAATATCAGCGGAGCATACTTATTGTAGTGCCCTGTACTTTGTCTCCCCCAGGCGAGAACCTTGCCCTGGGGAAGCTGACGTACATCAGCAGTGTGCTGGGGTATGACCAGGTGGAGCACGCCCTCGCCCAGCAGGCCTACGACGGCATCAGGTCAGTCAGCCGTTTGTCCTGCGAACACATTTATGGCTAGCAAGCACAATACCCTGAATTCTTGGAAGAGCAGGTGCTCTGGAGACAAATTGTTTTGTTTTGTTTTTTCTAGAAACATGTTAGCATTTTTGTGAACTACAGATCAATAAATGAACTTAGTCCAGTCAATTGTCTTTCATTAAATATTTCTCACCTACATGAATGCAGGAACTATTGCAATGGTTTTCGATTATGTTTTGAACTCCTAGTTACCGTCACGGTGTGTGTTTCAGGCTGGCGTCTGCGTCCTGGCTGTGCCCCCAGCTGATGCCGGGGTCTCGGCGCTGGCTGACGATTGACCTCGGCCGGACGCTCACCGTGTCTCACATCACACTCCAACTCGACCTCAGCACCGCACCCGTCCGTAAGTGGAGCAAACTCAGCCGCTAAGGGAGCGTTCACAATTGACGTCAACCACATTTTTGCACTTTCTGAACACGCCCTCCCCTCCCCCCATTCATTAAAATCATTAAGTCATGGTGTTTGAAATAGGTCAGCAAATTGCATAAGAAATAGGTCAGTTCTTCATTTCTTTAAAATTATTTTGCTACTTTGTTTTGAATTAAAAAATTATATGAATCATATTGAGCCACGTTTTTTTTTCATATCTGTGGTAACTAAGATGACCAAACTGGCTTAAATGACCGATTCAAGCTATATTCTATTTGATTTATCACATTGTTCTCATTCTATTCTCCTACAAATGTTGCCAGTGTTACTGTTTAAGTATAAATTTAGTCCTTAATTTGTAACTTTACTACAGATACAAATTTAAGTTACTTCAATCTTCAGTGGACAAAGTTAGTGTCAACTTGTCACCCCCTCCCGCCCCCCGTCAACTTTAGCTGACCCCCCCCTCCCCGCGTCAACTTTCGTCAACTTTTGCTGACCCCCCCCCCCTCCCTTCAGGGTTGACGTCAATTGTGAACGCTCCCTAAACCCACACTGTAATGTTCTCTTGTGACAGTCACGACCATGGTGAATAATTGCATATGATATCCTTTTGCTTTTATCAAAAAGCAATTTGATGATGTTTTCAAACATGCACAAATTTCGTAGAATAGTTATGTAAAATATGCCTTGTTTTCCACTAGCCACCTGGGCACCTGGATTTCTTTGTATAAAAAACAAAACAATAAAATTGGTATATATTAGCAATATGTAGCTCACAAAAATACAAAAAAGTTATATTTTCATAATAGCATTGGTGGCCATTTTGGATTTTTCCAAGGTTGAATTTGTTTTTTGTTTTTTTTTTTTTTTTTTTTGAGGTTCTGTGGACCATATAGAAGGTTTCTGTGCAAAAGTTTGTTTGTTAGGTAAAATGTCCGGGTCCATTCAAATTTTTATTGTACTATAATTTACAGCTGTTAGAAAATCTACCTTTGGGTTACATTGTCTCTAACAGATGCAAAAAACTTTGCCAATTTAGCCTTGCATCGCATGCAAATTCTATTTAACTGGTCTGCATTTTTTCTCTACTTGGCCAGGTAAAGGTGTATGTTTGAGGTGACTGGACCCAATTTTTTCTGAACATTTGATTGTCTTTGGCCTTGTTTTTTTCATAAGGGGCTATCATTTATTATTGCCGAGTGGGGTAATGAAAAAATTAAACTACTACAGTATGACTTTCAACCCACCGCCAAGATTTAATAGAAAATTTCAGGTCCTTCCTCCTCCCTCCCCCCAACTTATGAATGGAATGAGGAATGATAAGCATGAAATAATGCCCCAAACCTTTATTTTTTAGAGGCTTTATCTACTTGCAATTGGACATTGCTCCTAATATTTTCCCTGTGTAATATTTATAGGATTGGGAATTGATATTGTTCAGTGATTTTTCAAGACAGTTGTACACGGGTTGCTGTACCGTGGGTCCGGGGCACACAATGCATCCTGTCAGGTTACAACTCGACATAACGGGGATTCAGTGACTACGGCTGCAAGGCTACTAGGCTATAAACAGTGTTTGAAACTCGCAGGAAAAAGTTCGGGGCCAGCAGGGCCCTTAACTTTATATAGTTGCGGGCCCTGATCACAAGTTGAGGGCCCTGTCGTGATGTGCGTTTGAAATGTTAGTTTAAAAATGTGGTAAAGTATGGAATTCACTCCGACTAACCAATATTCACCAAAAATAGTTAAGGGACAGCAGGGCCCTCAAGTCCTAAAAGTTAAGGGCCCTGGTCAAAAGTTGGGGGCTCAGGGCCCTCTGGCCCCCTACTATTTCAAACACTGCTATAAATAGTATCATAGGCGTCAAGTGGTGTTGTGCAATTGATACTGGCAGAGAATGAACACGTCTCTCCCTTGTAGGAAAGGTTAGCACAGCGGTCTAGTGCGCCTGTCCGACACATAATGACCGGTCTGGTGTTAGCAGGAAACCGTTAGTTCGACTCCACGGCCTTTCAAAATACCTTTACAGGTCTCTGTCACTGAGTTTCGTTTCACTTGCAGTGTGGAGTGACTGGGTGACGGTGGCTGGCGTCAGTCACGATGCGCTCCTGGGTGACAGTCTGCCTGGCACCGTGTCTGCGGTGGGGGCCGGGAGCTTCGAGGCCTGTGTGCAGGCGTGTGGGGCGCGGGGCGAGCCGGGGTGTGCCTCCGTGCTGTGGGTGGAGGGAGCGTGGAGCACACACAACTGCTTCCTCAACACCGCGGTCTACAACATGACGCTCGCCGCCAGCAGCAGCAGCCGAATCGCCGTCAGCAAACGTGAGTTGGCATCTACTCATCCTGCAAAAATTCTACGCGTCGTCCTTGCACAAACTTTATACATGTACTGCCAAATTGACCAGAATTGCTACTTGTCAGAAGTACGAGTTGCTTAAACATTCTACTCGTCCTCCTCAAGTTTTTACCAGCCAATCCGAGCGGACGAGTGGGGAATCCTGACCCTGCCTTCTGATGTCTGATTCTGTTCAAATGTAGAGGACAACTCACACTGCCAGATCGAGGAAGAATGCAGGAACGTGTTGTCCTGAAAATAGCAAAAATATGGTGCTTTTGGCCACAAACCTTTGCACTAATCCTATGAAATCTGTCAGATTAGCCACACTTTGGTGAAACCTGGATCTGAGTTTTTCATGAATTTTTTTTGTTTTCTATAATGTCTGTACAATTAAGCCATTCCATAACTATTATAACAACAGCAAACGCATGTATTTAGATGAATGCATTTTTTGTAAGACATCTTTAACATGTGATGATCAACCACAAAACAAAATTGAGAAATAAATGATGTAAACACAGACATTTTTTACTTCCATGGTTAATCCTAAATGTCCAGGTCTTAAAAACTGAGTAGGCTACTTTAAAATTTTGATCGCTCTTGTAAACACAGTGCATTCAAGTCTCTGTGAATGATGAAAATTGCTGAAAATCACTCAAATATATGGAATTGATCAATGGATATCATCCTCAGTCATCATGTATTCACTGCTCTAAGTGGTTTTAATGTGATAGATTAATCAATGATGAATAGGCTCTGTTAAAGTAAAGTTACTTGTCTGAAAGCTGCAGGTGAGGTTTTGGGAAAAAGAACTGTCAAAGTACATGTATACTTTAGTAGTTTAAAACCATGAAATGAAGTAAAAGTTGAACAACGATCAAAATGACACCGTATTTTGTGCTGTAGGAGTCAGTGGAAACATCGCTGCCGGCAAACCCACACGACAGAAAAGTACCGAGGGCGAGTTTGAGTCGCACAGAGCCGTCAACCAGTTCATCATGGGGTACGCAGACTCAAGGGGGATATGGGGAAAAAACTAACTGACTAGACCATGATTTTCATCTCCTATATTAGTTTAAAATGTCAGCTCCTCTTCCCCTAAAGCTACCATTTTGGTACATTGGGCTGGATATTGGCCATGTTTTAAGCCCAACACTGCCACTCACCCAGCCTCTCCATGAAAAGAACATTAACAAAATCAAGAGATATAAAAATATAAAATCCAATCATATGTGATAACTGAGAACTGGAACCTCCCAACCTGTCTGATGCGGCTGCGTTTGCCGACGTTTCAGCCCAGAGACGACCCTTGACCCTGGTGCACGCTCCCAGACGCGGCCCGACAACGACCCCTGGTGGTATGTTGACCTGGAGGTCAGCGTGGAGGTCGCGAAGGTTGTCGTCCACAATGCGCCCTCCAGTGTGTCGTGTGAGTATTTCTGTATAACTTTGTTACACTTTGCACTGTATGAAACCTGACGATGGTTACTGCAGTAGTCCTCATCATTCAAAATAGGTCTAAATTCAGACATTCAAATGGATATTGTGGAGCCTAATGCTCATGATAAGACAATTTTAGTATAATTACTGTTTCTACATTTGAAGAACGTATTCAAGCTCACATACAATCTATTATAAACTTCAGATAAATGTCATTCATTGAGTATGCAGCTGTTAAAGTTTAATGTGATGACAATGGTTAATTATATTTTTGACGAGGGTTATTGTGTGTATAGATCTGCTTGACAGTAACCATCTTTATTTTAGATTTCTTGCATGCTGAAATAATCAAGTTTTATCCCATCTGTGTTAATGGCAAGGTTCACACACATAGTATTATCAAATACTACCAGTGTTACATGTGTGACTAAAGGTAGAGTTCAATATGGCAAAACTATTCAACCTTAAAGTCACGAATCGAGATGACGAAGGTTGTTTAAATGACGATGTCTACTGCAGTTACCAACTTTATGCTTGTGTGATAAAACAACAGCTAAAAACTAAGTCACGCTTTACAGTTTAAAGACCAAGACATATCTAAGCGTTTTACTTGCAAAGTGCAAAAGATTATCTAATTTATCCATATTTGGTGAAAGTTCAAAGCAGCTAAATTTTAAAGATGTGAAAATTGCTGGCAGTACCGATTCTCTGTGTTGTGGACTTGGATTTACCTAATGAGGCTTTTTACCCAGAAGTTACTGCAGTAAGTCAGTTTGTACCTCAGCCTATGTGGCTGAAAAGCGGAAAATTTTGTGGAAATATTAGAATCTCAATGGCAGTGGACTTGTCAGCTTATTTTAAGAACATGAAATTGAAGTATGTAAGAAAACATAAATCCAGCCTAATTCGTGTGCTCTGATTCCCATTTCTAATTGTGAATTACACACTATATACCAAAAAGTAGTAGAGCATGGTGGTTTTGTGGTGTTAATATTGTGTGACCAACGTTTTCGGGAAGCTGACAACTGGAGTCTTAAAGCACCAACTTGCCTCTCCACGGCTGTGTGATATACTGCCTGTTCCAGGGTCTCTGCATGCCCTGCTGCGTGACGTCAATGTATACGTGCTGCCCTCAGTCACCGCTGAGGGAGACCCCCAGCTGCCAGATCAGCCTAATTGTGCCCACCACCCCGGGGTCAGTATCATTCTGTTGTCATTTCTCGACTTCATGTGTTTTGATGCGTGTATAGGCTTTTCATCGAGTGGTATTTAAATTGCTCTAGGTATTTTGATACACTGTTTAAATGAAAGAAATTTCCAGAATGCACGTAACACTTTACATTGCTTGTGTGCAAGCATACTTGTTTGGCCACTGAGCATAACGTTTAACCTGATCATAACCCAGAATAACAGCTCACACAGTGAGGGCATGGTACATGTGCATATCAATGTGTGTTTATATAAGTACATCAGCAAAGTACACATGTGCCCAATACTATATACGGTCACAATGAACACATTCAAGAATAATGGCAAGTGACTTGGGTATAGGGGATGAAATTCATGAGAACAGGAACTACCGTTACAACCAGACTAAACTCAACTGGATTATGGAGCGAGCGATGATACCAGCCGTCCAAATGTTATGCTTATGGGAGAAATTGCGCAATACATTTTGAACACACACAGCTCAATAAAACTTTAGACTTCAGCAATTTCACTTACATATATCACAGATAATATATTTTCCTTTCGTCCCATAGTAAAATTAACTATAAACTATCACATTTAGTATATTTAATTTAAGTTGAAACGGTGAAATCGTTGCATGGTCCTAAAAAGTCTACTGACAATATCAGCAGGCGACGACAGGTATAATGACAATAAAAAACACCACACAGATATTGGATCATACCTGTTACAATTATCAGCAGGCTTACAGGTTAATAATGACAATAAAAAACTATTATCGGGACAGTCACACAGATATTGGATCATTGAAATAGTAGTAAGGCCTCTGTTAAAAAATGTCCCAAATACATTGTCGTATTAATATATAATTTTGATGGAAATAATCTGCAGTAATATGCAATTCCATTCATATATATAAGTCTATGTAATTGTTTTAACTAAATAGTTTAATTTGACCATTAATCACATGCATCGCCATATCTACAGAGATGTGAACTTACGTTTTTTTCCCGTATTTTTACGATTTTTGACCCCTGAAAATTCATTACGTCCGGGACATGGGTTTATTACGGGATTTTACTGGGGTCAGAGAAATATGTAAAACTTGTACTTTTTTCTAAAATACCGATGTTTTTTGCTCACAAATGGCCGCAGCCATTATTAAATGTACTCGATTGAACTACGCATCGTGTAAACAAGGTTCTCCCTGGCTCGCAAAAATGTACTCGATTTTAATGACGTGTTGAAAGAGCTTTAGTCTCGATCAGCGAGGCCCAGTTTGTGCGTGCTGTCGCTTATGCGGCAGGCAGCTGATGAACGAGACTAACAGTTTCTGCGGGTTGTCGTAATATGTGCACAACGCACCTGCACCTGCAACACGACCTGTGAACGGTATATGAAAGTGAAACTGATAAGAAATATTGAAAATTAATGAATTTGTGCTTTCCCCAGTAACGTAATGGTGCTAAAATACCTGGACAAGTATTCAAGAAAATACAATGATATTACTGCATCGAAAAAGAGTTTGAATCACACCAGATATGGTGAAAATTCACGGTGCACACAAGACACAAGGGCATTAGTAATGTTGTACAATACATGCCTGACTTTCCGAGGTAATGTGCATTTGGCACATCCCGTGTGCTCTTCCAACAGATGCTTGTTTAATCTAAATATTATTATGCATTACTTTACCAATTCTTGTCGGATTTTGGTGATCTGTTTGTTAATTGATTCTCGTGATATCTAGATTTTTTTCCAATTATTACTTTTTATTTCACCCCAGAGTAGTTTACAATAATTACCCTTATTATTGTTTTTTATAAGTAGAAGAACATTAAGATTTTATTAAGATTTTTTGTATTTATTATTAAGATTTTTGCTTGAAAATTAAGATTTTTCATGGCTGTGATTAAGATTTTCAACGCTGATGGGTTCACATCTCTGTATCTAACACTCAGTGTTAGGCGTTAGCTGTCAAATGAATTGGCTATTACTCGATTTTGTCTAAATCGGACTGGTTGCTATATATTTTATCATTTATTAAGGTGAAAATAAGAAACTAGACAGTCTTCAGAATGTGTACTGTTAATGTGAAAATGTTCTGATGAAAATCATGTGAGCTACTAAAGGATGAATGTTCATTTTGGGCACGTTTATGTCGTAGGTTTTATCAGATCAACTGACTAGACTCGCGCCATTTTCTGTTCGTGTTACTTAGCATGATCCACTGACAGCTACATCGCGCAAAAGAACCAATTTAAATTACATATTGCCGAAGAACTTCCAACCTCTATACCCGACTATGAGTATCAGATGTCCTGAAGAGACCTCTGACACATAACTATTCTCATTAAAAATTCTTACCAATCACAGGCTGTTAATCTATGATCATCATTGGCCGGTGATGAATATAAATGAGGTCAAGTGACCAATCACAGCTAAGTATCAGATGGGTGTGGCGGGTTCAACCAATCAGGTTGCAGTATTTAAACATGTCACATAAATTATGTTAATCCAGTCTCAGGCGAAACATTTCAGAGGTCAATTTGCTTGACATCTGATACTCAGAGTGGTATACCCCAGAGCTTAATGTTACTTTGTGAGACTGGGCGACCCCGCATGTTGTGTATGCTGTGTGTGCTGTAGGTAGTGGGCCCGGGCGGGGCTGATCTCCCCTGCCCCCCCTCGACCCGTGGCCGTGTGGTGGTTGTGGCCCTCTCCGGCCCGGAGCGCATCCTCGTGCTGGGACAGGTGCTTGTCTACAGCCCCAGGGACAACACAGGTCAGTCCCAGACCCCAGCATAACAAATATCCTTTTATTGTGGTTTTTGGCTGCATGATCTTTTTTGCGTAAAAAAAATCAAATGTATGGGTTATGCCTGACAAGTTTCAAAACTTGGATCTGCTAGTGCTGTAAACTGTTTTATATCCACAAGAATATGAAAGGTGTTAGTATAGAGGTTAAACTAAACTACGCTACTACTCACTAATTCAGCAAACACTGACGTTGCAGCTTCCATGACGGAGGCTTTGACCGAAGCAACAAATCTGGTGTGGTGATGTCACATTGGTTTGAATTCGATTTCCGCTAGGTGGAGTTCCTGGCAGAAAGCAGATGGAAGAGGTTTGGGGGGATGCTCTTGCCCTGGTTGAGGTTGAGCTTCGGACGGTGCTGATGGATCTTGATGGCTTCTAAGATCTTTCGGCGGAAGGTCTGATCTTCTCTCCCAATGATATTGGCAGTGTCGCCATGGAATTTGTGCCCTGAGGTAGACATGTGGATCTGAATGGCAGACTAGATGCTATGAGGGTCCATATGCTCCTTGAGTCTTGTCTCTAAATTCCTGCCAGTTTCTCCAATGTATGACTTTGTAGGAGGGCAGGTGATGTCGTATATCATGCCGCACAGTTTCTTAGGGTCATCTTTGTCTTTGGGAGGATGCGTAGAGGTTCCTTAGAGTATTAAAGAGCTTATGGAAAGAGGCACACCATGTCTCTTCAATACCCTCTGAATGGCTTCAGAGGTGCCTTTCATGCACAGGATTCTAACCAAGAACTTCTTACTTCTGTCACCTGCGTCTGGGGGTTCTTCCTGCTTCTTGGTAGGCATCTTGTTGGACCAGGGTGACGTCAACACACCAGATTTGTCACTTCAGTTAAAGGCGAATGGAAGCTGCAACGTCAGTATTTGTTGAATTAGTGAGTAGTAGCATAGTTTAGTTTTACCTCTATGGATATTCCTACTACTAATATTAATACTCTTCACAAAGATAAAATGTGTTCTTCAGTCTATGAAAATGTAATGTTCTTCACAGAACCTGGTGTGAAATTGTATGTTCGCCCAAACTCTACGAATCTAGTTACCTTTTTCTCTCATGCTTGTTGACCATTTTAGGTCTTTGTAGTGTAGGATATCAAATTTCCAGCAAACATGAGATTGCATGCTGGATAACTAACATTGTGTTAGTGACACAGAAACTGTCATATTCACCTCGCACTTGCGACGTTTCGTGGACTCACATCCACCATGTTAACACAATGTTAGTTATCTAGCACGACGAATCCAGAAGCTATAAGAATTCTTAATGACATGAGCGCGCCCGTTTCCCTCAGCCCTCCGTGTCTCCGTGCTGTCTGAGGCGCCACCCCCGACCCCTGGCTGTCGCTGGCGCCGGGGTCGCCAGGGTTCTGCGGGTTGGCACCATGGTTGCCGGGCGCCGAGGTGCGTTGCCGTGGCGTCGCCGGGCGCCATGTGGTGGTGCTGATGCCGCGGGTGCCACCCGGAGCAGAACTGTGTGAGGTCGACGTCTTCCAACCAGGTGCGTCTCTACACCGCTACCTCTGCTTCTCTCACTCTCTCATGTCTTTTTAACAAGCATATTTCTACCAACATAGATATAGCTGAAGACAGGTTTTACAACCACAAGCTTCCCTTTCACTATATCAAGTGGCCCTGGTGGGACTCAAACTCACGACCCCAAGGACACACAAACGTAGATAAATGGAAGGAATCAGCAAAGTAGATAGTAACAATTATTAACTAGAAACGTACTTATTGGAGTACAAAATTAGTCCCAGTTTCTTTGAACATTTGATAGTTTATGTTTTTTATTATATTACATTATAGAGCACCTCACACCCATCCTGTATATTTTTTTGTTTAAACCATCGTAGCACAACTTTTAATCAACCAAAAATAGCGTTTAAGGTGTCAAAAGGAAGCTACTTACTTGTATTTTTGTAAGATAAACACAATTTTTATGGTTCATTAAAATTACATGATCTATGAAGCATTTTGTTATGAAATAACGTGTGCACACACATCCCGTAGGTGGCGATAATATACGATTTGAACATGTTTATTTTTACATTAGATCTTACTAAAAATTTTCTTTTTACACTTTGGCACTGGGAAAACTATTGTGTTCAAAGTAGTAATATTATTTGGTACTTGTTTGGATGCTAAATATTTTTTCAAAAAAACATACGGGATGGGTGTGACCTAAAGGATGGGTGTGCACTGCTCTAAGCATGATGGACAGGAATGTATAATATAAACACAAATAATGTTTAAATGCTCTATTAGGCCAGGGTAACTTGATTCTATGGATGACGAAAAAATTGTCCGTAAAATTTTCCATGAGGTGGGTAAGAATAATAAAAATAAAGCACATGGTCAATAGCAGACAGGATGGGGAAAAAATAAAAATAAATAAATATCCGAAGGAAGGTTTGGGATGGGAGAATAAAAAATATTCAGTAGTCACTGAAATCAGGCCGTGTGTGCATTTCAATTACCAATGGTCATTTTGTTCTTTATTTAATAGGTATGGGTCAATATGTATTTCCACGAAAGGTGTTAAGACACTTGTCAATTCCGTGCACACCCTCAGCCCGTTAAAAGGCCTATGGGGTCAATCACCAAGTCATAGCTAAGCGTCAAGTATTACTATCAGACCACTGTATAATCCATAATAAAGAACAAAATGACCATTGGTAATTGAAATGCACACAACGCCCTTATTTCAGTGACTACTGAATATTTTTTATTCCCCATCCCAAACTTTCCTTCGGATATTTATTTATTCTTATTTTTCCCCCATCCTGTCCGCTATTGACCATGTGCTTTATTTTTATTATTCTTACCCACCTCATGGAAAATTTTACGGACAATTTTTTCGTCATCCATAGAATCAAGTTACCCTGGCCTAATTGTTGAACAAACTTATTCTCAACTCCGACACATAAATTTGTTTCATCAACTATATATAGCTACATGCTTGCGCTTAGTAAAATGGAGTACTAGAATGCACCCCCATTATTGCCAATGTCAACAAACCTAGAGTTGCATAATTTCTTGTTACTTTGTACTAGTGTAGATGTCGGAACTAAAGTGCTTTGTGTAAAAGATACAGATTTATGCATATAATCATCAAATGATGTGCTAATAATAATCTATTTGTTGTTTAAACACACAAGACATAAATAAGATACAATATTCATGTTGAATACGTCGTACTTGTATACAGCAATCGAGTGATTGATATTATCTTTTAGTGTACATGACCATGCCGGGCGAGTGATTGTGGTTACCTGTATTATGTGGACATGACCACGCTGGATGAGTGATTATTATTTATTCTCAGTTAAAGGCCCATGGGCTTATATTCGAATGCTAAGCCCATCTTCGATGTTAGGCCCATGGACTTTAATGCGCAGGGATACGGTACCTGTACGCAGACATGGCAATCCCCAGCGTTCAGAAATCTTACTGGCTGCTGTAGCCTGTCACCATTTTATTAAAATCTCACATTCGTTATGTGAATTGTAAGCTATTTGAAGATGTGTCCTACTTTCAAGAATTTCCAAATAATATAATAAAAAAATGGCAAATTTAATAAAAACACACACAGCACTGTGACATGGCTCAAATATAACTTAAATTTGATATACTAGACTGTAAATTGTGTATACATTTCTTCAATTGAGTATAGATGTATATGGGTCACGTGGTATAAAAATATCACTAGATACATTGACATGAATAGTGATCTTCATTAACATTATACATTGACACAGAAATTTGTTTTGATTCTTTTATTGAACTTACAATACATGCACACTTCTAAACATTCAAATACAATAAAAAGTAAAATAGTACAGAAATGCTAACTGTTACAACTTAAATGTGATTGCCGAAATGTCAAAGTGGGACATTTGGAATATGAATTCTTTCTAAGTGTGGGACATTTGAGTTCCAATCCTTCAGTCTTTGAAGTCAAATGAACTCGAAATCATGCCTTCAAGTTGATTTTTTATGGATTATTATATATTTTGCAAGGCCAAAAGCGAAATTGCTTTTGGAAACATTTCAGATGTCACTACGTTCTTGTTTCTAACAAAGTATGAAACAAATTCATATATTTAATTCTTAAAACATTTTTTTCTCAAAGTGTTAATTTTGAGTATTG
>CM032667.1:47561651-47715805 GCA_019095985.1 Streblospio benedicti
GGCATGTATTGTTTATTTGTTTTGATGGCGTTCGTAACAGTTTGCATTAAAAGGTGCTGTATCTGACGTGGCGTAATTACTATCAAATGGGTTAACGTTTGACACGTTTTACGTCATGCTGTAGGTCCCAGCTAAAGCTGAGACTGGGACTAAAAAATACAGAAGAAAGCTACTGTGATCATGATGGTTTCTTGGAACTACAAAATCGCTGGAGATTATGATTCATGGGAGATCCGTAATCAGCGTTATAGTCAAATATACAGGGACTGTTGTCTTTCAACCCAAACTAACAGAAAAATAGTAAATAAAAGAATCATTTTTGGTGCTACGTCTTTGACAATTTTATTTGATAAAAATTTGTATTTTTTCGGCCATCTCTTTACTATTTCCGGTACAACGACAATGCTGATTGGCTGATAGGTGCGGACATGATTTAGACACACATAAATCTGTCTATAGTTATGAAAATTCTTTTCACTGCCCGTCTGACTACAGGAAACTTCAGTAAGATGTATAGTTTGAGCAGAGACAAGAGAAAACCAGTAACTTTATGCACAACAACAAAAAAGCGTAAACTCAGGCGTGGCAAATAGAAAATATGGAATCAACAGAATTCATTTAGTTAGTAACAGGGGATGATAAGAAATCATAGGAAAATCATAATGTAATTCTTTATTTTTTGCTTGGGTGTTCTTCTGACACAGTCAGTACTGTAACTTAGTGCAACTCTTTGATATACATGAACTTAACGAACAGATTCAGATCACCAAAGACTTGGAGACCCTCAAAGTGAGGAATGATTAAGGCCAGCTCAAATACATTTAGGGTTTGATTGATTCATAAACTTGTTCTATAATACTGAATTTTAATTGTTTCACACAGGGCGTTTCCCTTGGGGAAATGTTTATTTTTGACCCATATGTGCCGTGAGAGAGTGATCTGTGGTCACACCCTCTGATGTTCTCTTTATTAGTGTCATTTAGGTCAAATATGGTAACTTTTTTCGCTTTTTGCCATTTTAAGGTTGCATCACGCTCAGCCTTTAAAGTAATTGACTTTTGCTGCTCTTATTGGTCATATATGTGTTTCGCATTGCCTGCGGATACATTTTCAAGCCTCTCTCTCTCACGTCTTTTTAGCAAGCATATTTCTACCAACGATAGACATAGCTGAAGACAGGTTTTACAACCCTAGGCTTCCATTTGACTATATCAAGTGGCATTGGCGGGACTCGAACTCACACCCCAAGGTTGTGAGACCAGAATGATATCATCCCAAGCAGCGAGCTGCTTTGGGAAGGTCTTATTAACATTTTTAGTGCTTTAGAATGATATACCATATTTGTTCTTTTAAGCGCACCTGCCCCATTATGCGCACCCCAGTGTTTACACAGATTAAATTAATCTAATTTTGCTTCCCCCCTCCAAGCTTTCCCAAAGATTTCATGTTTATCTGGCCATATTGTTAGACTAACACACGGGTATGTGCCGGACGCGTCGTGAAAAACATGCAGGTGAATTAATGTTTGTGGTAAGCAATAAAAGAAAAAATGCAAGAACTGTGAAATATTGTAGGGGTGCGCTTATTACTATTATCATTATTTTTCATGTAATTTCATTGTTTATCATGATCCAGAAGTATCAAATAACCCGGAGAGGGTTATCACCCCTGTTTGAACAGGGGTGATACTATGGTTATCATGCTTGAACTCAGTCGGACTACTTTTTCACATTTTTTGTTGGCTCGTTGTGTAACATGAATTATTTTATCAGGATTCGTTCTTGTGGCCCTTCGGGCTTGCCGTGATACGCCCCAGAACTCACCTGATAACATAATTCATATTACAAACTCACCAGCTTTTGTCTATATATTAGAGATTTGTTTTTGTTTGAAATTTGTTTTTTGTAAGCACACTGTGTGCTTAAAAGAACGAATACGGTATATGTGTTTCCCAGTGCCTGCAGACACATTTTCAAGCTTCTCTGTCTCTCACGGCTTTTTAGTAAGCATATTTCTTATTGGTCAATTTTGAAAATACGACATTGTTTGGTTGTTGCAATTTCAACCTTTGTCAACAATTAGGTCAGATGTATTATTGTCCACTGATCTTAATTGCGTTATGACCATGGACTGCGCAAATGCCATTACGAAACAAGAATTTCTGTGCTGTTCCTATGGATATGTGTCTCGAACAAACTATGAAAAAAATCCCAAAATTCAACGGCAGGCATAATAGCAAACACTGAACCGAAAACGTGTTGCTCAATGATAGATAATCTACGACAAAATGCTGGAAGTGAGCAATCTTCATAGAAGGTTGAATAACGTTAGCAGTACACATGGGAGTTGATGCATCGAGAGCTGAAAATAAAGATTTTGATTCAGAAAAAAACTAAAGTCAGCCCTCCTAGCTGACTAAAAGGCCCCTCTTTTACCCTCCTAGCTGACTAAGATCCCCCTCTTTCCCATTCTAGCTGACTAACAGGCCCCTCTCTCCCCATCCTAGCTGACTAACAGCCCCATCTTTTCCCCTCCTAGCTGACTGACAGGCCCCGCTTTCCCATCCTGCCTGACTAACATCCCTCTCTTTCCCCTCCTAGCTGACTATCAGCCCCCTTTTTTCCCCTCCTAGCTGACTAACAGCCCCTCTTTCCCCCTCCTAGATGAGGAACAGCCCCCAACAGCCTGTAGTAATGGTGCCCTCTCCCCACTGCATTATTATTGTTTGTCTCTCATTTGACTTAGAACTTCACAGTTACTGTGATTACTCAATTATTTGACTCAATTTTGTCTCAACCATTTACTTCTTTTATTTTTTTCCACTCCATCATCATGAGGATCATGTTTCATTTCATTGGTACCATTATTATGTTTTTCACTATATGTCATATATTGCCTCTACCAATGATTGTCTTTTGATTTATATATTTATTTTTTGTTTACATTATCACTCCCATATGTGGATAGTGCACACCAACAGTCAGTGTTAGTCTCACAACCATTACATATAAGTAATTACATGGTATATATAATGCAAGTTTCTATCTGTAGAAAATAGCAGTGTGCAAGATATAATAGACATCAATTGGAAATTTCTGATGTACAAATCATTAATTGATTTAGTTATTTATGTTATGAATGTGACATAGTATTATAACTATATACAAAAAGGAAAAAAAGTAATTCTATAAAATATTATAATCAGCCCTGTCAGGGCTTATAATAGTCAGCATATGTAATTAATAGTTGTTGATTAATAATGCTCTCATGGTACCTAGGTAATAATATAAATTTCTGTTCACATTGAGTTAGTTTACATTATGGCTTGCACCCCACTTTCTGTCCATAAGCAGGTCAGAAAATGTGCCTCCAATTGTGAATATCACTGACCTAAAGTTTGTTACAGATCAAATGCATTCTGTATTCAAATTGTGTTTAACATGGATCAGAAATGTAAAACCATTAGAGTTTTTACATATAAGTTTCTATGTTTTTCAACAACAAAAATTGTTATGCACCTAGAAAAGTTAATTTAAAGATATTTGCTCTGCCAAAGTAATAGTTGTTGTGTTAAGCCCAGTATCAATGAATAATCCCTTTTCCATTGCAAGTGTAAGGAAAATAATGTTAATATTTTCCACATTTAATAATTATTACACCTTTTAAAATACCATGCCCTCATGCTAGCTAAAACACAAGGTCACAGGATGTTGCATAATGGATCGATTTACGCCAGACGTACTGTGGATTTCCGACAGCAGACGCGACACTTATCATTAAAGATATAGGCGAGTTCTTATGTGCACCTTGCAAGTTATGTCCGACGAAAATCATTGGGTTTACATTTCTCGCCTTCACGTGTTTAGTTGTGTGTATACTGGCCTCTTAATCCGTAGTATTTAAATTGCTCTACATACTTTAATACGCTGTTTAAATGAAAGACACTTTCAGAATACACAGACCACATGATATTGCTTTACCAGCATATTTGTTCTGCCACTGAGCATAACCTTTAAGCTGATTGCTTTATCATCTAGATGCCTTAAAGTAATAATCACTGGGCAGTTTATACTGTACTAGCTTTGGACAAGGGGGCGGGGAGGGGGGGATTGCAAAACTTTTATTGCCTGAACCTGGCAATCAGGGAGGTAGCATACATGTAAGTATATGCACAGTACGCATGTTTCAAAAAACCACTGTATTTTTTTTTTAACTTAGCTATTTCTGGTAATAGCTACAATTTTTTAAGATTGGAAAAGGTCACTCCAATCATCCATTGCATATAAATGGTGTGTTACTTCAAACAATTAAAGCTAATTACCCCCATTGTGTAACCCAAGTGCAAGTATCTAACACTTTAACAGTTAAGGCTGACCTAAGTTACATATGTCCGAGGTGTGCAGGTGCTGCCAGACCTGTAGATGGCAGGCCAGTCAAGGAGGGTCACAGTAGGTGAGCATAAGCTGGAAGTTGTGTCCTAAGTTCTGCTACTTGGGTGACATGCTATCCAGCGGTGGTGACTGTGAGCTTCGCGCTACTGTGAGATGCAGGACCGCATGGGGGAAGTTCCGTGAGCTCCCCCCCAATACTCACAAACAAGCATCTCCCGCTGGTATCCAGAGGTAGAGTGTACTCCACTTGTGTACGTAAATGATGCTACATGGTTCCGAAACCTGGGCTGCCTCCTCCAAGACCCTGAACCATTTGAGAAGAAATGATCGAGCCATGATCCGATGGATCTGTCGTGTAAGGCCCCAGGATGACGTGAGCTCTGACTGCCTCCTAGAAAAGCTTGGCATAAAGGACATCGAAGCTGTGCTTCGTGCGAACAGGATGAGATGGCTAGGCCATGTCGAGCGAAAAAACCGGCTGGATAGCCAGAGTGAGGGAGCATAAAATCATGAGACAGAAAGCTCCAGGCAGACCAAAGTTGACCTGGGATGAGCTGGTGAAACGCGACAGAGCATCACTTGGCATGGAAGGAATGGACCCCAAGGACCGTCAAGCATGGAGGGGACGCCTTCGGTCACAACTAGGCAGCCAGGCCGCACCCTCTGCAGAGGATTAATTCAGGCCTGCCCAAATAAACAAGGATGATGATGATGATGATGATGATGATGATGATGATGATGATGATGATGATGATGATGATGATGATGATGATGATGATGATGATGATGATGATGATGATGATGATGATGATGATGATGATAATGATGATGATGATGATGATGATGATGATGATGATGATGATGATGATGATGATGATGATGATGATGATGATGATGATGATGATGATGATGATGATGATGATGATGATGATGATGATGATGATGATGATGATGATGATGATGATGATGATGATGATGATGATGATGATGATGATGATGATGATGATGATGATGATGATGATGATGATGATGATGATGATGATGATTATAGATGATTACCTCAGTCAGGTCAATAGATTGATTTGAAGTTGTTTTGAAGATGCTCTAACCAAGGTTTTGACCAGCCTCTCCATCAGTCAGCTGCAAGTTATGGGTTAATACTATACTTAGAATGCTGTTCTCACACTTGGAACAGTTAAAGTTCTAATAAGCAATTATCTTAGCTAAAGAATGTGGTGGCCTCCTCGAAGTTGCTCTAAGTGCTAACCAATGTTTTCACAACAATTACATGTAACATGTAAATAATTCTGAGAGGTATTTAGTAAACTGTGGAGACTAAAACCTATCTTAGTAGCACTATAGATATGATAGCTGTCCCAATTTAAGGTACACCAAGATGAAAATATCGATCCAGAAATTGTCTTACAAGTAAAGTGGTCACAGGCGTATTAATTTAGTTTTTAAATGATACATATAATTTATTGTAAAAACATATTGTACGCTAAAAAAAAATGAGGCGAAAAAATCTATCAACTTATTCTTAATACTTTATGATAATCTGCATATTATTACAAAAAAATCAATCAACAATTTCATAATAACAAGAGTGAAATTAATGATACTGATGTCATTATCTCGACACATGTCACGAATGTCGCGCTGCCTGCGCTTTGGTCCTCACGGTGCAATTTGTGCGTACTTTTTTTAAAAAGTCTGGCTATCATTATAGATATATTACCCTGCCTGCAAGGGGGCTGGCGGTGATAATATATCTATAACACTGAGTACACAAAAGAACCATGTTATTTTTACTGTTAATTGGTACCTTATTATTATATACTATCTTATTACTAATCAGTATAATCATAAGTCATGCTATGGACTTTATACATTTCCAATCTGTCCTTGAATGTGTTCATGTTGGAATCTATATATAATTACGAAGAGATGGGCGTGGCCATGGTTGTTTTTTTTTTGTTTTTTTTTTAAATTTCGCCTGCAAACCTTTCCTTGGGCACTTTCACGCATTTTGAGTGTTGCACTTAAAGGGAATCACCTTTTACAGGTTTATTTGTTCTTCGTGGAATTGCTTTCATCATTGTTGACGAGAAAACTGACTTACCATCAAAAATCGTCTACAAATGATTCTTTTTTTTTGTTACAACTCACTTCCGGTTTGTTGTTGCTGCATGCGTTTCCAATGCTTTAGCCGATTGCATTGTGTTTTCACATGCCTGCGTACAGAATTCATTAATTTGTGTTTTATTTAATATTATTATAGTAAAATAGAGCACTATGTCTACTGCACAGGCGATAAAATGATATGTAATCAAATTATCATCATAGGAATATTGGTTTAGGATATATACATGTAAATTCATCCCAAAGTGATGTGTGAATTGTTCTACAAGGTATTTCGTTAATACCTTCTATTATCATCCGCAGGTACAATACCACGGGTATTGGACATTACAGGTTGTGTTGATGATCCTCTTTGAGTGAGACAGACAATCTATCTGCGTTTTTCACATTTTCGTTTCCATCATACACAAAATAGTCTCCGTAGGAGACGGGCCAGCTAGTACATTATCAGTTAATCTTTTCACAACACAAAATATATAATATATAGTCTTACTGTTGATATTTTCGGCAACTGCTGTTGCCATTGTCAAACCATCTCTCTGCGCATGTCAAGGTCACTCAGTACAACTTCCGATGGCAAAAATCGGTTCGTACACGTGGAAGAGATGAAAGGCCCCCTTGTCCCTGTTCATGACCTGCTTCTGTTCTTGTATCTTTATGATGGTTTTTGTTCTCCAGTCACTCTGTCCAATACACTCACTTCCTCACAGTCTATTTTGTGGTTCTTCTGATTCACATCATCTGTGATTGCACCCTCGATGATTTTTGTCAGGGATTCTTTTTTTTTACTGAGATGTTTTGACAATGGCAACAGCAGTTGCTGAAACTGTCAATGGTAAGTGCTGTGAAAAGATGAACTGATTGTGTAATTTCATTGTATTCCAACACAATGAACACATTGAAGGACAGATTGGAAATGTATAAAGTCCATAGCATGACTTATGATTATACTGATTAGTAATAATATAGGTGCCAATTAAGAAATATACTAAAATACAGTAAAATTTACATAGTACTTTTCTGTATTCTGTGATAGACATATTATCACTGCCAGATTCATGCCCATGGGGTTTGATAGCCACCTTGTCACAAACCATCCAATGATTATTACTGTAAGGGACATAGATGTTAATGCAATCAGCTACTACCTTTGTTAGGTGCATAAAGATTGTTAAAAAAGAGACTACCATCCAAACAAACTCATGGTTTTACATTTCTGATGCATATTAAACTCAAATTGTATACAGATTGCATTTGATCTGTAACAAAGCTTTTGAGTAAACATCTTAAGATGAACAATTTTCACAACTGAAGGGACCTTAATATACAGTAAAAGTCCCAACAACGGAGCAGTGTTCAACGGAAAATACTAGCAATGGAAGGAATTGCTGTGCATTAACATTTCCCTTATATAGATAAGTAAAAATTGGAGTAATCAACGGAATGTCTTTAGCTATGAACAACGGAAGGCATTTTGGGTGACAAACAACGGTATTAACCTTATTTTGCTTCCTTTGTTATCGTATTTCTTTGTTCGAGCCAATTATTACCGCTATCGCACGTGGTTTCGTTATGTCATAACAAACAACGATGTAGTCTCGATCATCCAGTCCCTATGTTGGCGTGGATTCACCATTTATTCTGATTGAACGAGGCTAACAAAGATACATTGATTGTGCGCATGGGCTGTAGAATGGAAGGGCCATGTTGAAAAAAATAACATAGAGAAAATTTAAATTTAAGGAGACTTGCTGGAGATAAAAGAATTTGAAGGAAAAAAAATTCTTAAAATGTTCTTGTTTTTTATTTTAGTATAAAAGTACATTCATTTCCCTTTTTAAAAATGTATAACACTTTGAAGGTTGCGGGAATGGAATTTGGTTTATGGACCATACAAAAGATCATACAAATACAATGAAAAATTCAGTCAATGTTAATTTTGACTACCGAAATTGTATACATGATCTTTTGTATGGTCCATAAACCAAAATCTCTTCCCGAAACCCCTAAAGTGTTATACATTTTTAAAAAGGGAAATGCTTGTACTTTTATACTAAAATAAAAAACAAGCACATTTTAAGAATTTTTTTATCTCCAGCAAGTCTCGTTAAATTTAATTTTTAATTTATGGACAACATGCTGAAGATGATGTTTGTAATAAACTACCAACGGGATAGCCATGTTTTTATCAGAGAACTGCTACTGACGAACCGACAGTGCATTCGTTTTGACAAGCAGAATTCTTTAATAACGTTCAGCATTAGGGTATAATGGATGCCGATGGTACACGTGAATCTCATGTACAGATCATTAATCAACAGAAGCCCTCCTGGAAGTAATTTTGCCTGCAAGTTGGGTTCCGTTGCTCTGGACATTTACTACACACAAACTCATGGTTTTACATTTCTGATGCATATAAAATCAAATTGTATACAGATTGCATTTGATCTGTAACAAAGTTTTTGAGCCTGCACACTGTTCTCCTTTAAACATCTATGGCAATTATTAGTTTCAGATCTTTTCTAGCAATTCTGTCTTCCTATTCATCACTTCACTTTCACAAGGATTTTCATAGCTTGGTAATATTGTACAAATTGCACACCAACAGTCAGTGTTAGTCTCACAACCATTAGCAACTTATTTTTACATGGTAATATATAATGCAAGTTTTTGTCTGTAGAAAATAGCAGTTTGCAAGATATAATAGACATCAATTGGAAATTACTAATGTACAAATCATTAATAGATTTAGTTATTTATTTTATGAATGTGACTTAGTATTATAACTATTTACAAAAAGGAAAAAACATAATTCTATTATATATTGTAACCAGCCCTACCAGGGTTTATAAGTCACCATGTATGATTAATAGTTGATAATTAATAATGCTCTCATTGTACCTAGGTAATAATTTAAATTTTCTCAATGTGACAGAAAAATTCAATTATTACTTAGGTACCATGAGAGCATTATTAATTATTAACTATTAATTACATATGATGATTTATAAGCCCTGGTAGGGCTGGTTACAATATATTATAGAATTATGTTTTTTCCTTTTTGTAAAATTGTTATATATACTATGCCACATTCATAAAATAAATAACTAAATCAATTAATGATTTGTACATTAGTAATTTCCAATTGATGTCTATTATATCTTGCACACTGCTATTTTCTACAGGCAAAAACTTGCATTATATATACCATGTAAAAATATGTAGATAATGGTTGTGAGACTAACACTGACTGTTGGTGTGCACTATCCACATAATGATATGGCAGTAACACATCTTAATGGAAACAGGGCAGATATAAATAAAAATGCCATCATATAGGAAAAGTGAACTGAAGTAAAAGTATATCATCTAGTGAAAAGCTTAAAGCTTAATAATTGTAGCTAGAAAGAATGGAATGGAAAAAAAATAGAAGTAAATCATGAGACAAAATTGGAATAAATAAGTTCAGTAATAATAATAACTGAGTGGGGGAAAAGTTGAAAACTCCTAATTTGAGTTAGCAGATTCAGGCTAGGAGGGGGAAAGAGGGGGATGTTAGTCAGCTAGAAGGGGGAAAGAGGGGCTTGCTAGTCAGCTAGGAGGGGAAATAGAGGCTTGTTAGTCAGCTAGGAGGGGAAAGAGGGGGCTGTTAGTCAGCTAGATGGGGGAAGAGAGGGCTGTTAGTCAGTCAGGGCTGTTAGTCAGCTAGTAACCAGGGGAAAGAGGGGGTTAGTCTGTTAGTCAGCTAGGAGGGGGAAAGAGAGGGTGCCTGTTAGTCAGCCAGGAGGGGGAAAGAGAGGGGCTGTTAGTCAGCTAGATGGGAAAGAGGGGGCTGTTAGTCAGCTAGGATGGGGGAAAGAGGGGCCTGTTAGTCAGCCTGGAGGGGGAAAGAGGGGGCTGTTAGTCAGCCAGGAGGGGGAAAGAGAGGGCTGTTAGTCAGCCAGGATGGGAAAGAGGGGGCTGTTAGTCAGCTAGGAGGGGGAAAAAGGGGCCTGTTAGTTGGCTAGGAGGGGGGAAAGAGGGGCTGTTAGTCAGCTAGAGGGGGAAAGAGGGGCCTGTTAGTCAGCCAGGAGGGGGAAAGAGGGGGCTGTTAGTCAGCCAGGATGGGAAAGAGGGGGCTGTTAGTCAGCTAGGAGGGGGAAAGAGGGTGCTGTTAGTCAGCTAGGATGGGGAAAGAGGGGGGTGTTAGTCAGCTAGGAGAAGGAAAGCCCGGCCTGTTAGTCAGCTAGGAGGGGGAAAGAGGGTGCTGTTAGTCAGCCAGGAGGGGGAAAGAGAGGGCAGGTAGTCAGCTAGGATGGGGAAAGAGGGTGCTGTTAGTCAGCTAGGATGGGGAAAGAGGGGTCTGTTAATCAGATAGATGGGGAAAGAGGGGGCTGTTAGTCAGCTAGAAGGGGAAAAGAGAGGGCTGTTAGTCAGCTAGGAGGGGGAAAGAGGGGCCTATTAGTCAGCTAGGAGGGGGAAAGAGGGGGCTGTTAGTTGGCTAGGAGGGAGAAATAGGGGCCTGTTAGTCGGCTAGGAGGGGGAAAGAGGGGGCTTTTAGTCAGCTAGGAAGGGGAAAGAGAGTGCTGTTAGTCAGCTAGAAGGGAAAGAGGGGGCTTTTATTGAGCTAAGAGGATGAAAGAGGCCTGTTAATAGTCAGCTAGAATGGTGAAAGAGGTAGATTTTATTCAGCTAGGAGGGGAAAAGTTAGTCGGCTACAGTACAGTTGGAAACATGTGCATTCTGGTATAATTGTTTCCCACAGGGGACCCATATGTGTTGTGATAGAGTGGTCTGTTGTCACACCCTCTGATGCTCTCTTTTCATTGGTTGAAACCTGAAGGTCATTAAGTTCAAAATTTCTGCCTTTTTTCTCTATATCTAGGAAAATGTTTGGTAGATCGTCGTTTGTTGAGTCATGGTGTGAGGTTCTTTTGACCAGCCCCTATTGGACAATTTCGAATATACAGTGATTTGATTGGTTGCTTAAATTTCACCCTCTGGTGGGACTCAAATTCACGACCCCAAGATTGTGAGACCAGAATGATACCATCATCCCAAGCAGCAAGCTGTAAAAGGTTACACAGCTGAACCGGTGTCTCTACCCCCAGCTGACATACTTGTCTGTTATCATCTCAACCCAGAGGTTGTGGGTTCGAATCAGACATGTGGACAAAATTTTGGGAAGGTCTTATCAGCATTTTCAATTATATAATTCTCATTTTATGACAAGTCTTTTAATATTTCTGGTGGGATTCGATGACCATGCTTTAAGTTCAGGCTTACTATGAAGAACAACCATGTTTTGAAATGGGAAAAATATTCCTTTTCATCTTTTAATATTTATTTTTTAAAACCCATTTTTGAAATGAACATCTTCAATAATTTTCCCATTACAAACGCATTTTGTAAAGACCAAGCTGGAGTGAAAAACAATGACTCATTCTTTGCAGGCTTATAAGGTTATATGGGCTAAAAATTAAATTTTACATTTTCAATGTTTTGTATGCTATAAATGATAAAGAACAACATCTTTTTAAAATGAACCTTTTATCATCAATAGTTTTTCTTATATGATACATTTTATGGACAGCAGCTACTATCAATATATATTGCCATGTTTTAAGCCATTTTCTCAAAACTAAGTTTGCATAGTGGATGAATTTTTTTCTTTTTATATTTCTCCTTAACCATGAAATCAAATTTTCACAAACATGTATATATTTGAAGATATATATGCATTCTGAAGAAAACCTTACTAAGGATTTTGATTTTTTTATTTCGTTGATGAATTATGAACGTTTTTGTATTGATTTGCAAGAAAATTCGGAAAATAGGTGGTTTTAAAACTTAAAATGCATGTAAAATGATAAATACGAAAAATATAAAAAATTTGAGGCAAGGTTTTCTAGATAAATATACAAATTTTGTAACTGAATAGTGATTTTGGTCATTTCGATGTTTTACTATCAGTTATATGCTTCCCAGGCAAAGTTGTCATTTTTTCATTAATTGCTTTATAAATTTTTTTTTCATCAATCTATACAATTCAAAACAATTGTTCATTAGATTAGATAATTATCTATAAAATAAGGTGTAATTTGTAAGAATTGAAGCAATAATGAGTGAGAAAATCAAAGTTTAATAAAATCCTAAGAAAGAGTTCACAGTCCCCTTAAAATGTTATATAAAGTATTAGATTTAGCATATATTCATGTAAAATCCTGTATTGATCTAGGTTCAACTGAAAAACCAAAAGCCCTTTTGGATAAATGATTTGATTTAGTTACACTATTAGTCTGCATGTTACAGAAGATGTAATCTATGTATCATTGATTACATTTACAAAGTGGTTCATTTTACTTGTGTATTGGCAAAGTGGTTCTAAAGTAAATTTAATATTTTTTTGAATGTCTCAATATAACATTTATCAGGATATATAAGATTGCTGAAGCCAGTCTAGTATGAGCTTATTGCACCAGAAACTGGTGGTCACGGGCCATGTGTAATGGACCTTTCTGACCCGGGCTTTCTGTGAACATATGTCGAAAGTAAAAAAAAAAAAAACATGCACACAGGAATGTTCTCACAAACAAAGATATACAGCATTTTGCGCAAAACTAACAAAGTTTGTTTAAGAATATGACAAGTTTCTTGTGTAAATGGATAAATAGACTTAACAGATTTATTAATTGCATCCTCTTGCTGTTACATGTAGACATACTGATATGGATGTTTAATGCAGTCATAAGATTATAATTCTCACTTATAAATGTGAGTTTTGCAACGGGACTCAAATGTGAGCAAAACAGAACGTCAGTTTTATATGGAAGAACAAAGGTTTCACTCTAAACTTTATTTGAAGTTGTTCACTCGACGGAAATACATGGAATGGATACAAGGCAACAGAAATACATATAAATCACATGCACATACTGCACAGACAGTAAACAGTTTAATATGTCTAACACATTAACACATATGGCCTCATATAAGGATTAACCTGATCATATTGGCGGAAGGCAAAGTTTGTGGTTAATTTGCCACTTAGTAATCAATGAAAAATTGATATTTTTCCCTAAAACTTACAAAACATGCACATAATATTGTATCCTATTGTCAGAGTTGCCAAGTACCGGTATTCCGAAATTTCAAAATCATTCCGAAATATGAAGCCGATTCTGATCATCCAGATCGGGATTGAGAAATTCCAAAATTCAGGGAAAATGACCAAATATTTTAAAAACTTGTATTTTTTCTTAAAACACCGATGTTTTTTGCTCGCATATGGGTGCAGCCATTATGGAATGTACTCGATTGAACTACGTTGTGTAAACACGCCTTTACCGGGCGCAAAAATGAACTCGATTTCAATGACGTGTTGTAAATAGATTTAGTCTCGATCACGAAGCCCAGGTTACTCGTGCTGTCACTTATGCGGCGGACAGCCTCGATGATTGAGACTAACAGATTCTGCTTGGTGTCGTAAAATGCACAATGCACCTACCCCACAAGACCTATCAACGATATGTAAAAGTGAAACTAATAACAATTATTGTGAATTAAAAATTTTTTTGCTCTCCAGTAACGTACTGTTGCAAAATTAAAGGGACGAGTATTAAGAAGAATACAATGATATCACTGCATAGAAAAAGAGTATGCATCAAGCCCGATATTGGGTGATTTTAGTATCAAACATAGTGGTGGATATGACATTGTCATTGTGGAGCATGTGAAATCAAAAGTACACATGGTATGGTGAAAATTTGTGGTGCATACAAGACATAAGATGCATTATTATTGTTGTACACGCCTGACTTTCTAAAGTAATGTGCATTTTGCACATCCCATGTGCTCTTGCAACTCTACATGCGTCAGGGGTGTGTGGTGGTGGGGGAGGGGGGGGGTCGGGGGGATGGGGGAGGTATCCCCATTTTTTTTAAATGTGATGCATTTTCCCGCAATTCAGTGTATAATTTACAGCAAAATTGGGTACTTGAAAGACTTAAGATATATCTTTTTTTTTTCAGATGTCCAAGATTCATTTCATCACTTTCAAAATTGTGTAAAGTGTAACATAGTTAAAATAAAACGGTTCTAATGAAAAAAACATCACGTACCTTTGTCATTGATTTTTCCTTACTTTGAACGTTTTTTCGCGAAAAGTAGGACGACCATCGTCCAAACCTTTGTATTTATTTTTAATCAAATATTTTGAAATCAAGTTAATCACACTTTTATGTGCATTTTTAATGTTCATTGAGCCTTCTAAACACAGAACACTGTTACAAAATAGTCATATTTAAATATAAGTTAAAAATACATATGTAACAGTCCATTCATTCTCATTTGTAGCCTCATTTCACCAAAAGTTCATTCATTCACATTTGTAGTCTCATTTCATTAATATTATATGCATACATCTCACACATACATAGTCTTAATAAAATCAGTCATGCAACATTTTAGTATTCTTTTAATACGATCAGTTATCAACAGGCAACAGGCAACACATTGATTCAGTGAATTTAATAAAATGATAACCTATGTATTTTAGGTATGTATTTGTGATTGTGTATTAATTAATAACTTATTAACTAAATAATTATTAATGTTCGTTTAGGCTATGTTCTAAGCATATAATATTCATTGTCATATTTATATGAGTTGTCATAGTTTTGCCCAACAGGCAACACGTTGATTCTGTGAATTTAATAAAAGGATAACTTATGTATTTTAGATGTTCATTGCTTAACTAAGAGAAAAAAAAAACTGCGACACATATTAAACGTAAAATTCAGAAATTTTTACCCAAATTCAGAAATTTTAGCCTCAGGATTCAGGGATTTTAAAATCTGAGGTTGACAACTCTGTATTGCTCGTCAAGAACATGCTATAAAAATTAGGCATACTGGTTTAAAATTTCCTTCTTTCCCAGGATCACACATTTTCCACAGTTTTCACCACATAGTTTTTAATAATATGTACAGAAATGACAACCGAATTTGCTATTCTTTATAATGCATTAAGCACTCAGTACTGTACTAACACTTTGTGAGGACATCAGACATACATTTTTCTTAAACCCATACAAATATCAATAGTGATACACAGTCTGTATCATAATCACAGCTCATCAATGTGACTGCTTCATTTCAGGCCCACAATACGAATGTTTGTTTTTGAAATGCACGTGCTGCAATTTCAAGCACTCGGAAAGGTCTATAGTGATTAGAAAATATCACTATAATTAACCTTTCTACACTATTCCTGCTATAAAAGCTGAATTTAAAAACTACATTATAAGAAGTATGTCATGGTTTGGGTTTATGACCGTAACACTGGTGTGGCAGCCATCTTGAAACCCCAAGATGGCCGCCGGTTAGTGTGTAGTTTTGGTTGCAGACCCTGTGGAGGCTGCGCCCCTCGACGGCGTGTTCTCACACCTGCAGTTCTTCGATGCCGAGGTCGACTGGGGGACGGAGCAGCTCCAAGACTACGACTACACAGGTAACTCACAGCAACACCCGTCGTCACGGTAACTCACAGCAACACCGGGCCCAAACATGGGACGCGTCTGCAGTGCACTGTGCAGCAAATACTTCTGCAGCGCACAAAGTGTCTCTCAATATGGTGCTGTTATAAAATCTACATCTACATGTGAGCCAAAACATGACCGATCCAACCCTAATGAAATAGCATTGCATCGATGGTTGAAAACCAATTAGAGATTCTTACATTCATGAAAATCGTGTTATAAAATTCTTAATTTCTTCCTACTTTTGCGAAAAAAATCTAGCTAATCAAGTTACCATATCTACGGTAAAACTGACCGGTGCCTTGCGGTCATTTCAGCTCTTGTGGCCTGTGGAGACTCAGGGCAGCAATGTTACCATGACAACCCTGACTTCTGCACGGCGTCTGAGGGCTCCGACTACAGCTGCGCCGGCCCACAATGCACTGGTGAGCTGACCACGTGTCCAGCAGATGCTGCTAGGTTAAATATGGGTGTTTTAGTTTGTATTCTCTGATACTATGTTGGAGGAATCTAATCTAATCTTCACTCCATTATGTTGAAGGAATCAATAATTTCTGTCACCAAGAGCCTTACTTGTAATTACTCCTTAGGTGGAAAACCCACAGCAACGGATATCCGTTGTACGGCTGCCGTATGGCAAATCTGCTGTACGGCAATCATAAACCCACAGTAAATATTTGCCGTACCGGCTGCCATACGCTCTGGAATTAGCTCACCTGATTTTAGAAATTTAGGATTCGCCATTATGCTCTGTTTAATACCAATAAGTCAGTATTGGGTTGTGCCTAATAGAAAAGTCACTAAAGTAATCCACACAACAGCATACGACGCTGTATGGCTCGATCGTGTCCATTGCCCCCCCCCTCCCTAGGCGATTGAGAAATCTGCGTACGGCAGCCATCTACTGCCGTATGGCGCCGTACGTCAGAATTTCACTGTGGGTTTAACCTTATAAATAATGCATCGGCACGAATTTTATACATGCCGTGTCGTACGTCGCTATGGGTTTTGCCTCTTATGATAATAGTCTGCAGATTTTTTTTTTATATTTATAATAGGCAAGAACAGCAGTTTCATTAGTAAAATGATTTTAAGAACTTCTTCATCTTGAGAACAAATAATGAATAAATCAGACAGTTCAGCCGACTTTCTTGCAGCTCTTTAGAATGTTTGTTGTCAGGGGCCCTGTGTGAGACGCTGCTAGACGTGCAGCCGCTCGCAGCCTGTTACCACGGAGGCGACGTTGTCAACGGCAACTGCAGGTGCCCCCAGCTCTACACTGGTGAGTGATCTCTCATCTTCAGGTATTTTAGGTTAACTTTACAAACTATTAAAAGTATTATAATTAACCTCTACCAAGCCCAATATGGCCTACAATCTCTACATTGCCTTATAAACAATTGTTAATTTTGCTTATGATAGGACTTAAATCTTTTCTTTGTATATTACTTATTTATATATTACTTATTTATTGCTTCATTCACAAATTATTGAAAAAATCCATTATTGGGGAACATGTCTCAAAATTTAACCCAATCAGAGGGCTGACTGAAGAAACCTCCAATAATGCATTGTGCATCCTTACATGGCCAAATGTTATAAGCCATGGGATTTGGGAGCATTCACAATTGACGTCAACCACATTTTGGCACTTTTTGAAACCAGTCCCCTCGTCTACTTTCATTTATTTCATGACACCCGTCAACTTGAGGACACCCCCGGTGTGGGGGATGGGAACTGCATTAAGGATATATCAAAGTTAAATTGATATTAAAAGGTTCTAGTATAAAGTATGGAAATAAAATAAATGCTTTGTATTTGTTGGAATATTTGGTCATAAATCACACTATCGAATATATTACCGATGAAACACAATTGTTGTATGACACAACCTGTCAACTATGGCGGTGATGTCAATTTCATGACATCCTCACCCAAACCCCTACCCCCTCAGTTAACCATCTAATCTAGCCAACATGTAATATATGCCTTATTGAAATTGAATCTGTGTGCAGTTTTGTCAGGTGTCATACAACAATTGCGTTTCATCTGTAATATATATTGGTCGTTCACATATATTTCTGTAAACAAGAAATATTGTGTTTTTGCTTTCCATGTCCAACATCCAGCATCCATTGCTATTCCTGCTAAAACTACATTTTACAACCTAATATATGCAAACAACCTACGTAACAAAAGGTTTCTCACAACTGTATGTAAGGAGAAAACATTTTTGAATCGGCAATATTTCACCAACCGTCATGGCATCTTTTGTTTACGTTTTAAAAAGTCCACGTTTTTCTAGACTAGCTAGGGAGCGCTGATTTTGTCATCTAATTCAAACAAAATCTTTAATATGACCTCTGGTGATTATAGGTAATCATTCAATGCTTGATACATTTACAAACACAAAATATAATTATTGAGGCCTAAATAAGCAATGATAACAAAATAATGCGTTTTACAAAGTGATGAGTTTCTTGACTCAAGACCAAAACAACTTATATGCTGTTTAACAAATTCGTGCGTTAAACATAAAAAAACATAAAATCAAACGTAAATAACGTAGAGTACGTTATAAAAATCGATGAGCATTTTTCTGCAGTAATACTTTACAAGGAAAATTCCTGTAGTAAAAATAAACATCTAAATAACAAAAGTATCAAAATGGTGGAAGATTTGTGTTGCATGGCCTAAACATAGGTTGAAAAATATAGATTCTGGATACATTATTACTGTGGTAGGTTTCAGAAATTAGTAAACTCGATTTTGCTTGTATACCGAAAAATATGTGAACGACCAGTTCAATGGTGTGATATATGACCAAATACTCCAACAAATACAAAGCATTTATTTTATTTCCATTCTGCTACAACCTTAAGTATCAATTTAACTTTGATATCCCTTTAACCAACCCCCCCCCCCCCCCCCCCCCCCCCCCACCCTTCAGGGTTGAGGTCAATTGTGAACACTCCCTGTTCACTTCTGACATAGTGACATAGGTTTCAAGTCAGCATAGTACTCACATAAGAAATTTACACTTTAACTAAATGCTAGATATTGAAACAATGCATGTGTAGAGTACCAAAAAAATTGAAGCAGACTGTTTATCCTGGTGACATGTTTTCCTTTTGTAATGCAACTTTAGAAACGCTTAGAGGTTGCTGCATTTCCACTAGTGTTTTTGTTTGCCTGTGTCAGGGCCTCTGTGTGAGGAGGTGCTGGGGGCGTGTGCCAGCGAGCCCTGCCAGAACGGGGCCACCTGCTGGGAGGAGACCCCCAGCACGCAGACCGGTCAGTGCTACATGAGAATGTGTGTTTCCACTCTAGATTAGTGTGTATCCGGACTGAAATGTGGATTAGAACCCTTAAATAGACCGATATCTGAGCATTAGATGGATATGAGATTGGGCCAAAATAATTGACAAATAGTGTAAATTAAGTTAGAATAGAAGAGATGAATTTCTTGACAAGCACCCATGGCACTTTTTACCCGTGGCATGTAGAAAAGGAAGCGAGGTTTGTTACCACGCGAATCGGTAAAATGTGCAAAAAACTGGTGCTTAATGTGCATTTTTACAGGCTAAACATTACCAATTCATTTTGCTCCACATGTAAACTTTTGTTGAGTACCAAGCCTCCACCTGTTGGTTGCCATGGTTGCAGACGCCGCGTGGGTGTGCCACTGTCCGGACGGCTACAGCGGCCCGCGCTGCCACCTCAACATCAACACAGGTCAGTACAGCACTACTAGGGTCTGTCCCATGGTTACTTATGTGTTAGAATAAAGTTTTATAAGCTGTAGATAGATGCATGGTGCTTCATTTCTATGGTACTTCTCAAAATAAAAGCAAAAATACTTTGTGATTATGTAACTCATTCTGGACTATTAAGAAGTTTATTTCAACAAGGTCTTTTATTTTTTATTTTCCACCAAACAATGACTCTCATGAGAATCAGCTTTACTTAGATTGAAAAAAGTCATGGCACAAAAGATGGGTCATTTTACATTATGGTAGAAACCAGTGTTCGCGCTGATGCCGTCCCAATGATTAAGGGACGCCATAAGTTCACACTGGGACGCATTATTTCTAACTTAAGGAGTCCTTGAGGACGTGAAAAAACAGGCCACTGTTTATGTTAAAGCTCACAGCTAGTGTCTAGACTCCAGCTAGCCTAATGATTTTATTAGAGGCAGCATGCCGCAAGTAACATGCACTGGTGATTTATCTAGCTGTGACTCGCCTGTGAATCGGCAATTCTTTGTAGGTCATATTTATCTATTTATATGGTGTCAATCCACTAATGCTTTGAAAATAGGCGAGTCTTGTATTCATCATTGCACATGTGGGTCTAGATAAGTTGGGAAGCTTTCATAGATAAGCCTTTAATAATGTTGGACACCTATAATGTTTTTAACCATATTACCATATGCATATGATAAGATATATGTGTGTGTTATGCACATGTGCAAGAGCACAGGTGCAAGGGATAATTCAATCAAAAATGTTTTTTGCAAGTTTATTGAACTGATTTGTTGGAGTCCTTGACCACAGGACTACTGGAAGGAATATATCATATGACACTGTTGATTTATTTCCAATTTTAATAACACAAATGACATGTAGGAAAATAGATTATATTATGTAATATAATGTATCATCAATATCTTAGATGGTTGGTTTTATTTTTCGACATTGATTATCAAACACTTATGTGGGACGCCAAAATCTTTGAGTGGGACTCCAAGTTTTCAAGTCATAGAGTCCCAAGGGACTCCGTCAGCCAACTTCCTAGCGCGAACACTGGTATAAACACTAGTCCTAAAATGCTACCTATAGTTTTTTCAGTAACTCACCTTTTTCCCCATAACATTCATCAATCTTAACCGATTTTCATAAAACTTACCTTGTTTGTTGCAGTCACAGATGCTTCGATTAGATGATAAGACAATAGTCCAGAATATGGGTTTTATATACACTAAGAACGTAAATATCATTTTTATTTTGGAGTAGTATTCATAGCACCTGCCAAGTGCAGCATCATACGTCAATATCGGTACCTTATACTTACGTCATGCGTACGTGCATCATTATGTTATCTCCTGTGGTAGGGTCAAGGGTAACCATGGTATATCTTTGTAATGCCCTAGACTGCCAGTAACCATGATATATGGTCCTGAAAACAGCTATTAAACTGTTAACATAATTACTGTGTCTGTAGATTTTGGCTGTGCTGACGAGGGCGCATTTGATGGCAAAAGTGGCATTTCTAATGATGGTTTTTTCCACCCAGAACTCAAACTCTACTCAATTGGGTAAGTTATTGCTCCATCCAGCAGACAGATGATGACTGTCAGTCTTGTTGAAGGACACATTGGTTAAAGTGACATCCATGAGTCTGACTGACATTGTGGCTGTTTGTGGCTGCTGATTCACACAGTAGTCACAGCAGGAAGCTTCCAGACAATAGTTTGTCCATACATTGATTTTCTAACATATTAGTAATAGAGAGAACCTGTCAAAGTGTGAACCGATGCAGATAGTCCCAGCTTTCAGCCCATCACGGCTGGCAAGTTCAGCCAAAGGGCATAAACCACAGAATGGAACATTCCTCTTCAATGGTCCAGATGGCGGCAATTGGTTTGTCTTCATTGTGACAAATGTTTACCTCTGTTAGTCACATGACCACCACGATGGCGACGCCATGTGATAGCGAGTGGACGGGGGCAGGTCGGAGCCAGGTCAGGTGAATCCTCGTTGGCTCTTGGATCGTCCAGATAAGGTCTTGTTCCTTGAGTGCCACAACTTTAAAGTCTTTCTGGCTGGTCTTACGTATCCTTGATATGATCTATTGCAGTTGACATTCTCTAAGGATTCAAATGTTCAAATGTTACCATCCCATAATGTCGTCATGTGACTAACTGAGGTTCTCATTTGTCACAATGAACATCAAATATCAAAGTCTGACTGCCACATGACAAGTTTACACAGGTGTCTATAAATTCCGTCTGACTCATGATAATGGAACCCAGGATAAACATACAAGTTTTACTGTTCGTAATAGTTTTATTCTAAACAGCATAGTGTCTCATTAGTATATTATGTTGAATTTTTCATTGTCTTGCCTTGCAACTGTTTTTTTAGAAACAATATAAACTTCTTCTTTTTCATAATTTTAGTTTAAAATCTTTTCATCGGAATAGAGACCTTCTCAATTTTGATTATTGTTTACGAAATGATATTTCTCTTGCCAAATTTAACATCTATTGAGATGAAAAGCTTTTAGAATAAAATTATAAAAAAAGTAGTTTATATTGTGTTTCTAAAAAGCAGTGGTAAGGAAATACAATTTAACATAATATGCGACCTACTCCCACTTATGTAATACGCACGATATTGTCAATACATTGTCTCATTAGTGTTGTTATTTTCTCTTCATGCTATTGTGAAAGTATCCAAAGTTTCATGTATTTTTATATTCATGTAATTCTAGATATTCTTATATTTTAAATACATAAAAAAAGACTGTAACAATGCTTTGCCGCCATAGGACGGAGGTTTCCGCTTCCTGTGGAGGCGCTGCGTTCCTTGCGGAGCCTCGCGTCATGGAGACGCGCCGGTGTCAGCCCGACGGAAACTGGACGGGGGTCAGTCCGACCTGTAAAGGTAGGTCAGGTCAGCCAGTGCTGTAAAGGTCAGAGGTCAGCTGTAAAGGTAGGTCAGAGCATATCAGCGCGACCAGAAATTGCATTCGATCATTGAATGCTTTCAATATGTCCCTAGTCGCTAGTGTGTGAACACAATCGGTAATGGCGAACTTATGCAGATGGACATCAATGCTAGATTAGAAAGCTTCCTACACACTTTCAAAGTCTATACAGTCATCACCGCCCGCGTAGATAGACTAGTATCGTGTACTAAGAACCCATGGTTAATAAACTAGGTTATCCTATATAAGGTCAAAGTCCAATGCTTATCCATTGTTGAAATGGGGGCGGGGTTATTTTTCAAATATACGCCCCTGGGCTTTAAAGTGAGAAATTTTTTCCATTTTCAAAAGCTGCAAAAAGTGCTGTTTCGGGTCATAAGCCCATGGGCTTTATTTAATGCGCCAAAATACATTACAAATACATGCCGCCTGCTGTGTGTAGGTGACGTGTGGCCAGTGGGGTGTGACGGGTCGCTCGCCTGCCCGGACGACGCGGTCTGGTGCTCGCGCATGCTGCTGCTTGTCACCATGGACACGGTCGCCGACCGCATCGCCGACCGATCACCCGCGACCGCAGCAGGTGGGTACGCTACGCACAATACACCGAGGAAAACGAGGGAAAATCCAGGATCGGGATTTGCGACATAGCGACAGGCAGAAATCTTTTAACAAGATGAGTGGATTTTTCATGAAATCAGTAACAAACATCAGCTAAGGTTCCAATTAACATCAGTGCTGCAATTCCCCAGTTGCTTTCACACTGTATGCATTAGCTATTTTTGCTAGTCTATAATTCTTCCCAAGAAAAATTCTCGAAATGTCAAGCTTTCTTTCATGTAGGTTTGATTGAAATATTTCTTACTCAACCAAATTTTTACCAACCCCAGGCAGGCAAGCACTCTTAATTTGTCTGATGTCAGAATTTGAGCAAGACAAAGTTGACATATGGGCAGTTAAGATATCTTGTATATGTATACTTTACTGTTAACAGGTTATACCGGCTGCTACCCTGTGGAAGTGACCCACAACTGTGACCCGACCCGACCCGACCCCACACGCATCAACGCACACAGTGAGTACTCGTGGTGCAAACCACCAGACGCCAGAGAAAGTATCAGCCTCAAAGCTCCCCATAGTTTATGTGGCCTACCAATGGTTTGACGTAAGTGGAAGCCTCTGTAGCTCATGGCTACCTGAAAACTGAAAAACTTTTACCAGTAGGTAGCCCTGTGGTCTACCAATTTTTTTATTTGTAGATGCATTATATACAAACTTGTTATTTTGTTTTAAATGTACAAGCTGTACATCTCTTATTTGAAAATAAATTACAAGTGTCTAATAATCATTTAAATCATTAACAAAGAATTTAATTTCTTATCCCTCTGGAGTGTCAGGCCACCTAGTTTTGACCTGATTTTCACACTTGGTAGCCCTGATATCTACTGCCCGTGTATTCATCCTCTGGCTATGTGGTGTAGTAAGCTGAGGGCCGTGACGGGGAAGGCTGACCAGGCTGCTGCTGTGGGCCCCCAATAGTTAGAGCCTTACATTTTCCAGTGTTTGAAACTCGCAGGAAAAAGTTTGGGTTCAGCAGGGCCCTTAACTTTAAATAGTTGGGGGCCCTGATCATAAGTTGAGGGCCCTGCTGTGATATGTTGTTGAAATGTTGGCAAAAGAAAGTGGTTGCTTTTAAAGACACGTATTTCAATAAGTATAGAATTTACACCAATATTCACCAAAAATAGTTGAGGGACAGCAGGGCCCTTAAGTGCTAAAAGTTAAGGGCCCTGGTCAAAGGTTGGGGGCTCAGGGCCCTCAGGCCCGCTACTATTTCAAACACTGCATCTTCAACAAAAAATGATGCACAACTTCTATTTTTTCCAGGGGGGTAAGGGGGTTCTGGGGTCTATCGCCCCCCTCTTACTACTTCTACTTGTATGATTGTATTTTTAGGGACATAAGAATTATGACCTAAATTTACAAATGTAAACCAAGGTTATAACCTATTGCCTGTGCTGTAGGTGGGGACAGCCCGGCATGCGGTCTCCTCATGCGGAGGCCCCACACTGGCTGGAAGTTTGACAACATCAACACACAGTAAGATTCGCTGCACAATGTTCATATGGAAAGTAAACTAAATCAATGATATTTTTTAAATTTCTTTTTAAGAATATGTTTCTGTGTATGTTTTCAAACTGACCCCGTTCTCTGCTGACAGACTGACCCTGTTTGCGCTGCTGCTGCTTCACGGAGACTCGGTGAAGGGCCCGTTATTCTGTATCAACCCAGAAGTGGATGTGCCAGGTAAAAAGAAAAAGGCCCCAATGTCGCACAATGCTCATCAGTACAAACAGCTTCATAATTTCATTTTTGATGCTTCCAACAGACAGCGTTTTAACCACTCATAAATGTGTATGTCATGTCAATAGTATAGCTGGTGTATCTCTGTCCTTGCAATTTATTCAGTGTTGATTTAGTGCTAATGCTACAAATAAAAAGTTTCTCCGTGAAAGTTTGAAGTAGTTTAGCGCGATGACTATGAACTTCCATCATCCTCTGTCGCAGGTTTCTGTGTGTACGTGCGGCAGCCTCACACTGTGTCGGTCCAGCTCGCAGGCACACCTGCGTTTGAGGCTACTTTCCCCAGCAGACTCGTTCCCAACCGATACACACCACTCTTTGTCACAGTGAATACGCTGACTGGCAAGATACAAGTCCGTGTGAGTCAAAGATCGAGAGTTTTTGTGACGTGTGATTTATTTTTTTTTTTTATTTTTCTGCAATAGAATTAAACAGCAGTAGCACCTCATACAGTCAGCTCTTGCTCTTGTTAGGTCTTATATCTTTTATTGAGTGAGGTTGTGAATTTAAAAAATATATGTACTGTATTTGTTCTAATAAGCGCACACTGCGCTTACAAAAAACAAATTTCAACCAAAAACAAAAACGCAAGCGATGTCTAATAAAGGCACCCCAAAACCACGCCTTCAAAGGATAAATGTCAAAATGCATGAACTGCGAATAATGAATTCTTTGCGTGCAAAGCAAGATTTGCTTGATTTTATAGGAATAAGCAAGCAAGAAAATAATAATGAATTCTTTGTGGCAAAGCCATGATTTAAGCAAGCAAGATTCGTTAAATTAATCCGTGTAAACAAGGGGGTGTGCTTGATTGGGCAGCTACATTTACTAGAACAATTATGGTGTTCAAAAATAAATGAAGAGATAATAATAACAATACCGTCCACATAATGATCTAGGGCGCGAACAATAATAATAATAGTAAAAGAATATGACTTAAATGATAACTGATAATAAAAAAGAGGATTTCCCTAAGATTACATTCAACAAACATTTTTGGTAAAATATGGTGTGTGAGTTAATGAAGTAAGCTGATGACAGTAAGGAGTAGAGAAATACGTACAATGTGAGTTTTGCGGCAGGTGGATGACGTGATGCGGGAGCATGCTCATAGTGTGTGGGTCGGCCACCGGGTGGCGCCGGGTCCGTCGTCGTCATCGGCAACGGACGGCTGCCAGGTGAGGAGCGCATTATAGGTGTAACACAGGAAACAAGTACATGCATGGCTGTTAAAATGGTGAAAGTTGCAACTAATGGTTAAATTCCTTATTGAAATTTATATGTATGTGTATAGAATACCACGTTAGTGTGAATACGTCGTATTTGTGTACGGTGAATGCATATTCTTATCTGACCAGTCTGATGAACAACAAATAAACTATAATTATGTTATTCAATGAATAAATGCACAAATCTCTTAGTTTGGACGTTTACAGCAACACCTCCTTACTAAATATCTTGGTAAGAGTGACTAGTACGTTGTGTCCCATGGAGTCAATGACAGCATGGCTGATAACTAGAGTATCAAGTCAGTTTGAACAGGGGGGGATAACCCTCTCTGGGTTATACCGCTGTTGTAGAGCATCATAACCAAGAAATATTGTGTCAATGTTTGAAAGATATTGATATTAATACTCTGTTTATTTCCCATAAAACTTACATTGAAATTTAAAGGTCAGGCTTTTCTTGTCACAGCTTAATATAAACCCAATATGATGAGTAATTTCAAATGAAATTTTTTAATGTAGTTGGTTTTTTTCTGCAATAAATGTGAGATTGTATGCTCCCTCAAGTACACATCAGGTACATATGGGCTACTCATAAAAAGCTGTAAGAATACCTGTCTTGGACTTCATAAGCATTTGAGTTTAACCTTTATCCACTCACGTTTTGTGATATGAGAGCTGTTCATATCCTAGCAATAGTTTGCAGGGTAAAGTGAATTTGTTGGAGTTGTGGGGCCAACTTCAAACTGCCATAATTTTGATAATAATGCATGTATTTTGATAACCTTTTCACCCAAGTGTGCAGAATCCATTTTAGTTTACAGGTAATTTGCAGCGAGTAGCATCTGAGTAAATGAACACAGTAATTAGAAAATAATTAAAAATATGTATAATGCAGTTTTGGTAATGATTTCTATATCATTATAAAGCTAAATTTCTTCGCATTATAAATATGTATTTTATATCAAAATCGAACAACTATAACCATGTCTATAAATCAGACAAACATTGTAGTTGTGCACATTGTATTTGTGAAACAAAGTTGATGCTATCTTTTGGAAGTGGTTTGATAGTTTCTGGATTCATAACATATAAATACAAGCATATTGTTTGTGACTCAGACACTTTTTAACAGAGTTTTTGCTACGTATCCCTTTCGACCGGCAAGTGCACAGGTCCAGACGTAATAGACAAAGGCATCTCTTGACATCCGCATACGAAGAGCCAAGCTGAATATAACCAGGGTCCTGGTTTGACCACGCTACTTTGTTGCATAGGGAATTCCAGACTACATGACTCAGCACCACAGAACACGCACAATTAATTTATGCACTGTCAAGGGGGAAAAGTAGCAGATACTGCGTTAACAGCAAGTTTGTGAGTCACAACAGCATGTTTGTGGCTGCTGCTGTGTTGTGCATTGTTGGGTGTTGTCCCCCAGGGCGCGTGGTGCCGGTGAATCTCCCAGCTGACGGGGAATCCAGGTTTTTCCGCCCGACACGACACTTTGTCTCGTACGAGGTGAAAACGTGCAGCGGGAAATACACTTTGGAACTGAGGCTGAGGTCGGGAGGTGAGTAATAAACACTTATAATAAAGGCTTCATAGTAAGTGGGATGTGACAGAGGGTAGAAAAGTTGTATCTAAAATTGTATGTCAATAGAACTGAGAAGCTTTAGAGTTTGAAAAGATTGCTATCCATTCCTGTAGTGCAATTGTAATGGACTAAAAAGTACATTTTATTTGCTTGTTTAGCGGAGTTCACTGAGAGTCTAAAGATAGAAGTTGGTGCTGAAATCTCGCTCCGTCTGAATACGGTAACATTATTCATATGGAATTTTCACATCTCAATCCATGTTTGTAGCTAACAGAAGCAGTCGTATAACAAAAATGTACATGCCAAAGTCTTTTGTCAAGGTTTTAATATGATCTGAAAATATATTGTCCTCCATTTAAGGGCTCCCATGGAAACAGTTCAAACATAAAAAAGTATTTGGTTCACTCTGGTAACTCCAAGAAAAATTATATGGAGTGAGGATATATACTAAAAAGTCCCGAAACATCAGTGGGTTATGTTGAACACAAGTCAATTTAAGGCCTGGCTTTTTTACAAGAGAGCTTATTTATTATTTACATCCACAGCCTGTTGATATTTAATATGGTCTAATTTGGCAGTGGGTTCTGCTTTTCCATAAATGTTTCTAAATTTTTTATTGTATGCCTCGTGGCTTACAGTGTTTTAACTAGTCTATTGACACTCGTGGTCATATTCTTTTCGTTGCATTATAAAACAACTATTACATTAATTAATGGTTTTTATAAAGCATATTGCGCAATCTTATATCTAGTTTCTGTGATTTTAACATGCGTCATTGCGTGTCATGCGGTGTCTGTCTGTAGGGTCCATCTGCGTCCCTCGCTGCTGGGGTTTCCCACCCACTGGGCTGGTGGCTGGTCCCCCACACCCCATGGGTGGGTGGGTGGACACGACAGGTGAGCTGGGGTCTAGTAACACCTTTGCCCCTTTGTCCCCATACATTAATTTTGAATGGGTACAGGAACATAAAACTTACCTTGTTTTGTTGCAGTCACAGATGCCTCGATTAGATGATAACACAATAGTCCAGAATATGTGTTTTATATCCTCTTATAACGAAATATCATGCTTATTTTGGGGTAGTATTCATAGGATTTATCCTTGATAATATATTTATCTTTATGAAATATACACTCTTTTTGTTAACAAAAGTTTCCTGCCTTTTATGACGTCATTGTGATACTGAGGCTCGTTACACCACAACAAGATGGCAGATGGGCGACATTAGTGCACACGACAGCGAGGGTTGTTCTCTGATGTTAATGATTGTTAACTATACACAGTATTCTTCTTCCTATGAACGCTTACATTATTTTTCACTTAAGATTTAATTTAAGGCTCATTGCATACTGTATGTGTATGATATTAGTGGATTTTATTTCTTTACAAATATATGCTTATTTTCAGAAGATTTGATAAAATAATAAAAGAAGTACCCAGATTATTGTTTTTAATGTTTTCGACATCTGTACTCTTCAGAATATATTTGTCAAAGGCCGTAATGAATATTTGCAAAATGATATTGTATTGCATTTCAAATATCATAGGCTGTATTTTTTGTAGGGTTGTGAAGTACGATCATGCAGCAGAACTGGACGTCAGTGAGGTCTTCATTTACGGTGCCGCAGACTGGATACTGCACGATGTTGGTGGGTGACCGTGGTGGATGCAAATAAAAGCTTTATTTGGAAGCATTTTTTGAACTGGAGCACATAGAGTTTGAAAAGCTTTGAATTTTTATAGTTTAATCACATTTTTAAGAAATTTCAAGTATAGAAATGATGACTACGTAATTATGTCTACATCAGTTCAATGTAAACTAAACATGAATCAGTGTAAAATGGCTGTGAACACATCTCTCTAAAGTGACTTATAAGTGTGTCACTTGGTCCTTTATAGGAATCGTATAGCACGAGTTAGTATTAGAGCATCTTTCCCACTTGTCACATCTCAGTAGGGACTTGTTGCGTTTTCTTTGGCCCAGTAGTGACTTCAGTATGAGCATACTTGCTGAATAGGACAGGACTTGTCACAAGTAGTTAATTAGGAAAATTCACTATGATACCCCTGAGTGCCAGCCACGCATTTTACATGAGGTGTTATTCACCGTGGGGGTCTTCAATTATTAGAGATGAAATATGATCCTTTGTAGCTCTTACGTTTTTCATCACAACATTTTCACATTTACAGTACCCATTCAGGAGATGATTTAGTTTCTTATTTTCACCATTATAAATAAAGATACATACAGCATCAAGTTCAATTTTGACAATTTTGAGTAATCGCCGATTCATTTGACAGCTTCCGCGAGCGATTTAAAATGTCGTAATATCAGTAGTAATTTTAATTGCAGCTACGTCTTATTGAAGATGCGCAAGAAACACAACATGAACCATCCATATTTCATACTAATATATTTTGACTTACAACATTACGGACCAAAAACGTGTTCAAACTTTGATTTCTTCATTGTTGTGGACTTTGACAGGGATCATTTGATCAGCTGACAAAAACATCATTCGTTTTGATAGAAATACTAGATATCTAACGCCCACATTTATTGGGTAGTTTGCCAAACGTCTTATTTGTGATCCGGTATGCAAGATACAATAAGATGAGGCATGGATGACAAATAATATGATAATTCTTCTTCAAATATTTAAACTTCGTCACATCCATGATAGAGCTTACCAAAACAGGTGCTTGTCGCAAATTCCCGAAATCTCCCTTGCGCAGCGCGCTGCATTGTGTTAGATTCGGAGCAGTGCTCGATGATGAAGGTTTGGCATCCTTTATATACTTTTGCCTTTAAATATTAGATTGAACCAAAAATATTCGTTTGATGTACTCAATATAGATAAGATATTAACACAATGCTGAGTGTAGTTTCATCTTGTTTGAGGTCTCAATGTAAAGTTGTTGTTATTGACACACCAGAATTTAAGACTAGACCCATGAGTATTTACATACGAATATGACAGAAAAACTCAAACTGTTTTCTGTAAATATTCGGTCACGAATAGAATTAAGATATTAACACAATGGGACATATTTCCTTCTGAAGTGCATATAATGTCAAGGAACCAGTTCAGATTATGTGTCCCAGAATTTAAGACTAGATCATGGTTGTTAGAGAACACGTAGATGTTGAAACTCTAACTGTCTCATCCTGTAAACTTGAAATATTCCGGACACCATAGGGACATATAATAAAGGTGCACATTACCTGATTGTATATGAACCCTGACTGCATACTTCAGATTTTATCTGGTGCCACAACCTGGAGTAGTTGGATGCCCACCCTCGACCACCCTAGTTTGGGGATCTTCTAGACAATTGGACCTACGTGCATCTTTGAAGAGCTGACGTCACCGTTGTCACGTGACCATGATGAATACATCTCATCCAACTACTCAGGTTCCGGACACAAGTACCGTATGCTTCCAGTTACCTTTCCTATAGATACAATCAGGTAACTGTTAAATCAAAGGTGCATATATGCACCCGGGAAACAAGGGGTTAACTATCAGTGCATACTTCAGATTTCTATCCGTGGAGCTACACGCTTGCGGCAAGCGTCTGTCAACTATGACTGTAGCTGACTGTATCGTGTACGCTGATTGGTCGACGCCATATTTGCTACTGACGTCATTTTACATGTTTTGTTTATATTTTGATCTGTGAACGTGACTTTCCAGCTTCCTGTAGACATTGCACTTGTTTAGGTTTTAAAAACATGACTGGTTGCTTCCTCTTCTTATTTACAAAAATCACTGCAGTCTTTAATAATAAACCGAACCTCAAAATATTTAATGGATTTTAAAGTGGCCCCACGGATAGGAATCTGAAGTATGTCCTTGAGAGTTAATATGCCATTTTTTGTGCTTTTTATTATCATTAGCACGACTTTATGAGCGTATTTGCGACAATGCAGCCACGAGCGGGTTCAGCTGGGGGTCGGTTCCACCATGGCCGCCTGGCCTAACCTGCCGATATCTCCGCCCGACCCCCGACCGACCACGGCGACCTCAAATATGTACTGTAAGTCACAGCAATTTTTTTTGTGCTTATTTTTTTGCCACTAATGTGCCAATTGAACAAGTGCATCGTGTTCTGCCTCTGACCTGTTATAGTGATACAGTCATTAAAAGAAATATGTTATTTGTACATAATGTATTCTGCTTGTAGTCACAAATTGGGACTGGGCGCCTTATGTATCAAACCAAATTATACTTGGTATTCTTTCATTTACACATTTATAAACAATATGATTGTTACAAATGAAAAAAAAATTATTCAAAATTATAGTCTCCCCGCCAGGCAGCAGCAGTGCATCACTGCAGCAGCAGCAGCTATCAACTTGATATACAGTAGAACCTCCAATTAAGATCACCTCTATATAGAGACCACCTCTCTAATAAGACCACTTTTCACACTCCCAAACCTTCATAAATCTACCAAAATGAACCTCTATATAGGGACCACCTCTTTATTGAGACCACCTAACACTGATCCCAAAGGTGGTCAGCCTAATAGAGCGGTTGTACTATAGATGTGGTTGCATATTGATCGCGGTGTTTCAGATGTGCGTCACTGTGGCCCCGACCTGTCCCCGTGTGCGCACGGCGGGACGTGCGTGCCCCCGCCGTCCGACTCGGCGCGTGAGGACTACACGTGCACGTGCCCAGGGCGCGTGACCGGACGGCGCTGTGAGACGGTGCTGGCGGGAGCCGGGGAGTGCTACCACGGGGGGCACTGGGACGAGGGAACCAACGCCTGCAGGTGCCCCCCACAGTACACAGGTCGGTGGTGGTCAACAGATTGCTGTATGGCGTCCTTTCATTGAACTTAACACCATGTAGTATGTTATGATGAAATGAAAGTGAGCTATTGATATTTGCCACTTTTTGAGTCGCATTCGACACTCTGTGATAGTGGAGTGTGAGGGTTGTGAGGGTTTTGGGAGTGGAAGTAATATCGACTATATGCATCGTCTACCAGCCCCAATATAACTACTCGATAGTTAAAAATCTCATATCGATAGTTTTTCAAACAACACGTGCATCTCACCATTACTTGTTTACATAACGACGATGTGCAACGCAGCGCCGCGCTACGGCGTATACAAAACAATTAAAAGTAATAAAAAACATTAAAATGTGTTCATATTTTATGAAATTTTACTCAATGTATTTGTGTTTGACCACGATCAAGTCGCGCCATTTTTCTTGTTGACATACCGACGTCAGCAGCGCCACACCACGGCATCTTTACAAACTAACATGCGGGCGATAATACCAGTATCTAGAATGGCCGCGATTGAAATATTTAGAAATAAATATCATACCACGCATTTATACGACAAATACATTACTATATGACAGTACAGCATGAAAATAGTGCAAATAATTGAAGATATGCCAAATCTTAAAGAATGCACTGTGTGGTACTATCGCATACGGTCCGATTGACTAGTCCGTGTGCTTGACACCCAGTGACACTTCCCAGGATGTCTATGATAAAAACAACAAAGTGAATATAATTTACAGCTTTATTTGATTTTCCTGCAACTACCGATTGTACTATCGATAGTACTATCGATATATGGCAACTGATAATCGGCCATGCAGGTGCTGCCCCCGGCAACGCCTGCTCCGACCGCGGAGACGCGCTCACAGACACCACGTGAGTCACAGTAAACTAACAGCTTTTCTTCTAAAGAATAATTCTATACTTCAAACTTTGAATGAATTTATGATCTACTTTGAACACCACAGGTTCCTTTTCAACATGAAACAACCTGTGGAAAGGAACTTGTGCAGTTCAAATGCGATCATAGATTTTTTTTTAAATTTGAAGTTTAGAATATAAGGATAATGGTATGTTCTAGTGTCGAGATCACGCTATCTCTGCACGAGTGGTGTCTTTGTCTGCACAAGTGAGCGTCAGCGAACGTACGTTAACTCTTTTCAGATTTTGTTGTCGTAGATACTGCGAGTTCTGCAGGTTTACTGAAGAGCCTAAATATTATCATACTTATCCAGGACATGTGGAATGCGATGCAGATTCTTATTTTCACACTTTGAGCTCATAATATTTTGCATTTTGTAAGACATGTCCGTCGACGCCATCGCATGTTTTATCTCTCGATTCAAAACGTTGTCATTTGACAGCCCGAGGTGATCCGATGTTATGGTATGAATGCAAGGTGTTTTGTGACGTATAACCTACCATTCTCCGCAGAATGGCATACTACATGCTTTTAAATTGATAATATTAATATCGGACATACGTTTCATTCGCAAAATAAGAGATTACAGTCCTGTTGCTTTTGCCGGCGTGTCCATTTTTGAGTGATCGTGCACTTCCTGCCAAATCTCCCGCTATTGCGACATGTAGACTAATAGAACATTCCTGACACTTTCCTTGTGTATTCTATATCGTGTCCGCCAAACACTGGTAGATATTATAAATGGTTCCATTTCATCATTATCGTTGAAATCTACATTTTACAGAGAAATATTTTTAGTCCACGCTTACCTCCATGTTAGCTGTCAATTTCGTCATCGGAAACGCTTGTGATTGGCTGAAACAGTAGCCTTGTCCCAGCATGCGTGTTTTGCAATGCTGCTATGCTTGTTAAACGCTGTTGGCAGAGGCTACAGCCTCAGAAATGGGCATAAACACAGGAAATATAATGAAGGAATAAATTATTTTTGTGAGGTCAGGGTTCACCGCATACTAATGAGTTGTTTACAAATAGATAGCAAAATGCACGCCCAATCTTTTGACACTAAAGCCGATGGGGTTTTGTGACGACAAATAATTAGATTTAGTGGTCAAAGTTGAGTACCGAAAACTGGTGTTTCATCTCCAAGTATGTCTTCTTTGAAAAAAAATATATTATTTACTATAAAAAGTGGTTTATAGCGAAATAAGGTGATGACTACTAAATGCAGTAAGCGATTTTGAGTCACCACGTGGTCTTATACGATGCATGCTGCAGACGGTTTGGTAGGTAAGAGGGTTTGAAGAACGTATGTTTTAGACCGATTTTAAGGCATGCATTAAGGCATAACTGCCTTTCCGACCGGCAAAGGGTTAAATAAATAATAGCGGTCGCACATATTTTTGTTTGTAAACAAAGGTACTAATGGTTTAGTAAGTATTGTACTTCAAACAGTCAGTTTTCTTGCTGTGGCTGAGTAGTCTATGTCATTTGTAAAGTACATATTCTGACAGTGCATGCAATTTTGCATCATGCATACCCAGTTTTTGGCGTCTTTTTGAAGCAGTTAAATATGTAAAAAAATTAACATTTCTTAGTGTAACTCCTGACCCGAGGCCAGGGTGATTTTAACACGAAAATATGAAAAATGACAATGAAAAATGATGTTTATATGTTTCTTTAATCAACTCTAAAAACCAACTCATAATCTCACTAAAAACAGTACTTCAATCTATATATCATAGTAAACTATTCAAAATCTGTCACAGTGCAATTAACACATACATTCATGAGGCTACCAACTTGGCCAACCTGTTACATTTGCCCTCCCTAAAATAAATGTCTCCTGACATTTCCTATTTGCACAAATGGTTATCTCAGACAATATAGAACATGAATTATATTTAAGAAAAATAATTTCCAACGACTGAATCTAAATAAATTGGTAGTAATAATCATAATCAATTAAATCTCTATTGTCAACTATGAAACGTTCCCATGATCAAAAGTTAAGCAATCGTTGAGGTCTAATGCTGCGTTCCATTGCCGAGGTGAAGACGGTGTACACCGTCGGGAACTCACGGTAATTACCACAGCAGTGGTGTTCTTTTCAAGAGACTATGTACGCATGCGCATATAATCGGCACTTCCTATTAATCATGGACATTATTGATAAATGTTGCTTTGTTTACATTGTTTTGATGTAACATCATGCTGTATATATATGTCTATTTAATCAAATACATTTTCACACTTCTCTCTCTCTCTCTCTCACGTCTTTTTAGCAAGCATATTTCTACCAACATAGATATAGCTGAAGACAGGTTTTACAACCCTAAGCTTCCATTTGACTATATCAAGTGGCCCTGGTGGGACTCAAACTCATGACCCCAAGGTTGTGAGACCAGAATGCAAGCACTGGGAAACACACATATATCATTCAATAGCACTAAAAATGCTAGTAAGACCTTCCCAAAATTTCGTCCTCATGTGCGATTCAAACCCACGACCTCTGGGTTGAGATGATAACTGACCAAGTATGTAAGCTGGGGGTTACGGAGACAACGGTTCAGCCGTGTAACCTTTTAACAGCTCGCTGCTTGGGATGATGGTATCATTCTGGTCTCACAACCTTGGGGTCGTGAGTTCGAGTCCAGCCAGGGCCACTTGATATAGTCAAATGAAAGCTTAGGGTTGTAAAACCTGTCTTCAGCTATATCTATGTTGGTAGAAATATGCATGCTAAAAAGACGTGAGAGAGAGAGAGAAGTGTGAAAATGTATCCGCAAGCACTGGGAAATACATATATATTTAATCAAATAGTATTACGTTTCATTGCCGGTTTTTCCATCTTGTGAAGTCACTATCTCACCGCCGCACTTGCGGTGCAGCTTTTGATTAACACCGTTTTCAGAAGGTGAACACCGCCGGTGAATAGCAAAAGAACGGAAAGTACCACCGGTGTACACGGTGACTACTGACTTCACTTGAGTCAATGGAACGCAGCATAATGAACAATTCAATGAACTAAAATCAATAAACACAAGTTCCCATATGCCATCGAGTTCAAATGTCACACAAATTAAATAAAATTATGCTTTATCTATGCAATGATTAAAAAAAGCAGAATCAATCATATAACAATGATTCTGAAATAACATACACTTTTGATGTGGATATAAAAATCACAAATGCCTAAGCATTTGAGTACGAGCACTAAAATCATTAAATTCACAGGTTTCCATGCTATCAAATTCAATAAATCAAGTATCAAACCATATTACAGACAGTTCAATCACCGATATAAATATATACTGGAAACACTCATCTTTGGAATAAATTACAGTGCCATACATGATGGATACTGGCAAAAGGCCCAGTAAAGCTGATGCTTTGAACTGCCATTCTACATCATGCAATGCATAAATAAGTTGCAGAGTATCATCAAAATCCAGTTGTCGAAAATCATAGTCCATTACCAATTTAAAGTGATCAACTAAGCCAATTTTTCCATCCATATTTACAACATTAATACTATCGTCATCATTATCAACATTGTTCTCAAACTCAACACATTCAAACTCAACACATCCAAACTCAACAGCACCAGAATTATTGCTTTCTTCCACATCTCTACTAACAACAGCCACACACATACTATCATGGTCATTCACGTGATCATCCAAGTCGTTTGACTTCACACACTCCCCTTCTATAGCCTCACTTACGGATTCACCAGAATCATTTATTTTTGCGGACTGTTTGGATCTTTTGGATAACCACTTCCGAAATATCTTTCTTCCTTCCTCTGCTCTTACTATGGAGTAGAGCTGGGAATATGACGGAGGATGAAGAAATTTTGACAAGTGTATTCTTTCAAGTGAAACGAAAGTCAGTGAGATACATCTTTTGAATACCTGGTAAAGGTATTGGAGAATCGTGGAATTGAACTCACGACCTTCCAACCATGATTCAGACCGGTCATATGTCATAGTTGAATGTGCAGACCACTACACCAATTCCCCTAGACGACTGAGACAAGCTTCGTAACTTGCCTATATGCTTTCAGACACACATGTCTGACACCTGACGCTATATTTAGCCTGTAGCCTCGGCCTAGCCTTGATCCGACATGCACCCACTGACCTTGTACCGAGTACATTGTAATCAATGCAGGATGCATTGTGCTCGTTCCTAAGGTCCACTTTTGTTCCCCCCAACTCCCAACTCCGATGACGTGAGACATCGACGCGTGGGAATGGAGAGAGAGGTTGGGAGTTCCATACCACAAGTTTTACCAGGAACACCCAAGGGCTTCAGATCAGGAATTCTCCCTGACCTGACCATCCCATAGTCAGCTTTCGGTGACCGAGGGACCTGTAAGAATTCTCAGATCTGATCCTTCCCAGAACACGTACCCATCCAAGTTCGACATTACCCGAGCGGCAGCCCACTTACCCCAGTTTCGGCAGACCCAACTAGTTAACCAATTCGCCTTTGCTACTGTGCTAACCCGGGGCATTGGAGGATTACCCGGTGGCTTCGACGAAGCACCCGGGTCCATCTTTCTCCACCATATGAAACGAAAGTCAGTGAGATACATCTTTTGAATACCTGGTAAAGGTATTGGAGAATCATGGAATCGAACTCACGACCTTCCAACCATGATTCAGACCGGTCATATATCATAGTTGAATGTGCAGACCACTACATTAATTCCCCTAGACGACTGAGACAAGCTTCGTAACTTGCCTATATGCTTTCAGACACACATGTCTGACACCTGACGCTATATTTAGCCTGTAGCCTCGGCCTAGCCTTGATCTGACATGCACCCACTGACCTTGTACCGAGTACGTTGTAATCAATGCAGGATGCATTGTGCTCGTTCCTAAGTCCACTTTTGTTACACAAGTACTGCTTTGTCATAGCAGTCTTGAACGAATTGATGATAGATGGAACAATCCAAATCATAAAATGTAAACCACGCAACACCAGCACCCTGCATTAAATAACTGTGGATCCTTATCAGAAACGCTGAAGGTCTTTCCCTTCCGAACTGATTAAGCTTTTGCAAATTATCGAGAATGACCATGTTTATATATTAAAATGTCATATGAACTATCACAAAGAAACATTTACCCCTCATACACTACACTTTGACAATTAAACACTTAAATGAAGAAAAAAACATATACAAGTGGGATACAAAATATAACACATTCAAAAACGCGCACAAAAACACAAATCAACTTTTTATGGACCTAACATTGAACAAATATACACTGCTATATACAATATTGAAAAGCAATATACAGTACAAATGAAAACACACAACACATAACATACTGCAGGAAATGTTAATAACTTTCCCAGTTCCTTGCATTCATATCACAAGATCATCAGTTTTAGGCCAAGTTGATGACTTGCTCCTCTTCGTTAACATTCACAACATGGTCATTCATACACGGGGGTCCGTTCCACTGAACTTCACCCAAATGCCGACGTGTCCAACTCTTCAACACAAAATCAAAATCAAAATGTATCCTGATAGTTAAACAAAAACACATGCACGTGACTCCTTGAATGCTGGCCGAAGAGTGGTGTCCTTTCTCATTGAAGACTCCAATCGGTATAGAAGACAAGAATTCGTGCCCCTCACAGCTCCAATGACGACAGCGTAACATAACTCAGCTTGTTAGCAACACACAGTAGTCAGCAGGGAGGTAGCATAAGTATACGCACTGTACGCACGTGTGTACCTTTTTGAAAAACCACCATAATTTTTTTGAACCTACCTTTTTCTGGCAATAGTTTTTTTTTTTTTTTTTAAATTGGAAAAAAAGTCACTCCAATCCTCCAATGCATCTAAATGGTGTGTTACTTCAAACAATGGAAGCTAATTACCCCTATTGTGTAATGATTGCGTAACCAAGGTGCAAGCTAATACTTGAACAGTTAAGGCTGGCCTTATAATTATCTCAGTCAATAAGTTACTTTGAAGTTGCTTTGAAGATGGTTAACCACTGTTTTGGCAACAATTACGTGTAAGTAACATACAAGTAATTCAGTGTTGAGGTAAATATTAAAATATTGTTTTTAAGATGTTTGTGTGAGAACTTAAGCGTACCTTTATATAGTAGGTATGGTAGAAAGATCCTTGCTAAAATATGATCCAGAAATTGTTTGATGCAAGTGGTCACAGGCGAATGAATTTATTTTTTAAATGATTTTGTAATTAATCAATTAGGGAAATTAATGATGTTGTGGCTACCGTCTTTTCCACCAATTCATACATCAAAACTTTAAAATATTCAAAATTTAGACTTCTTTATGAAAAATGTTTTAGGTCATTATTTCTCTTAACCTGTAACAAGACTCCAATGTTAATGAAATTGCATAAATAAGTCACTTGCCTAAGAAATATGTAACATCAAATACTATTTCTACAGTCACCGTAACCAAATATACTTAGTAACGATTTGTAACAAATGGAATAATTTATAACTTCATATAACATACATATATCCTGAACTGTTAAATAATTTTTGCTACATATTTTTATATATTTTTTTCTCCTGAAAAGGTGTTGTTAGAACACGAAAATATTAGAGAATAAACTTTAAATTAGTCTAATTTTTTAATATTTTAAATTTTTGAAGTATGAATTGGTGGAAAAGACGATAGCCACAACATGAGAAGAACCACCTACAACAAAATAATTAATCTTAGGAAATTAATGATATTGGTGTCATATAAACGCGACTTGTAACACGACACATGTCGCGAATGTCACTCTGCCTGCGCTTTGTTCCTCACGGTGCAATTGGTGCGTACCTTTTTAAAAAGTCTGGCTACCCCCCTGGTAGTCACGGTCAGCCGCTGCTTCAGCCAACAGCAGACGACACCTGGCGGACGGGGAGTGAAGTACACACCCGAACAAATCAGCAAAGATCTCGAAACTGGCGGCGACATTATACAAGTCTCCTTGGAAATCATTTCAAACTTATTACACACACTTCACAAAACTTTCAGAAGCGCAATAATAATATATTCACAGACGACACTGACTGACGCACATGACCATATCTTCACGTAGACTTTCACAACACTGTCACTGCCTCACTGACGCAGCGGAAGTAATGACTTCACAAAACTTCTTGATAATGTAGCTACACACTTTGTAGATGCATCATTCGTATGACTGATAGTTACTTTCCAGGATTCATTTAGCAAATCCGCAAAACATTTCACATACTTTTCTAGTGTCAATATCCTTAGCCCAGGGTTGTAGAGTCCTCAGCTGGACTGGTGGAGTAGCACACTGATCACTTGACATATCTCGGTAGAACCTCCAAATGTAACTCCTGACCCGAGGCCAGGGTGATTTTAACACGAAAATATGAAAAATGACAATGAAAAATGATGTTTGTATGTTTCTTTAATCAACTTTAAATACCAACTCACAATCTCACTAAAAACAGTACTTCAATCTATATATCATAGTAAACTATTTAAAATTTGTCGCAGTGCAATTAACACATACATTCATGAGGCTACCAACTTGGCCAACCTGTTACATTAGGACGTCCGTTGACACGTGAAGATCCATTTTTGCACTTCTGGAGGCTACCTGGATATCGCAACTTTTCACGACAAATCGATTTAAAAGTCATCGACACGCGCAAGACTGTCAATGTTTTTATATGTGGTGCCCATAGCCGTGAGCTGCCGATGACGCATGTGCTTATGGGGCCTAAAACTTCCATCTCTGCCCGTGAGGTGGCTAGGGGGAGGACGCTCTGCTAGTAAAGGCACACTTTAGCAATAATCATTTTTGTCTGACTTCTGCTTTCCATGGTAACGGAAGGTTGCAGCATAGAGCCTGACACTGTTGATAACCATTCCAAATTAATCTTGGTACTTTTCTTTTTAAAACACTATATATATTGTCTATCTTAACTGAAGCAGAAGCAGAGTCACACAAATACAAACATGAAGCGAATTTGTGAAGCATGACCTTTTTGAATAAGACTGTTATTTCAGATTCTCTTGTGGACTAGACTCTTATTTTTTGGAAGAAAGCCTAGGTATTCGAATTTGGGAATCGTGTTAGCCCTGAAAATGTGTGATTTAGAAAGTTCAAAAAATTATACCAAAAGTCACCTGATTGTTGTTATGTTATTCGTTTATTGCTATCAAGCCCAAACGAGGTAATAATTGCACATGCATGCAGTGCTCTTCCATGCAAACTTGGCTTCCGTAAACAGAGCGCAGAAAAGTTTTTTTTGGCAATGTTTTCATATGTAAGTATTTAAAATTGGGGTCCAGGGTCAAACTACGTTGCACAGAAATTTGCATGAAATCGAAGCGTGGGATATTGGGGTTTAGTTGTATGTACTATTCTTCAGTTCCCAACTGCGCAGAAAAGTTGCGCATTTGTCTTTTTTTATTTGATTTTGAGACACAAAAGTCCATGGGTACTTCCGGTGTATGTTATAAGCCCATTTAAAATAGCATTTATTGGTATATCATTCAAAATGTGTGTTCTACATAAAATTGATGACTGTCACGCTGATAGACGTTGGAAAATTAAGTAAATACATCTATTTGAGGCGTGCATTCTTCATAATAGTGAAGTTCTCAACTTTGTCCCACTCACGGCCGTCTACAAATTTGACCAAGGACTGGCTTTTGCCCATAACTTCGTCAATTTCAATGCTAACTAAAATCCGATTACAGATTCATAATCCTCACGCAAAATTCTATTAGAAATATACTTTCCATGAATGACATAGGATAAGTGATACGCGAAAATTACCTTAGAATATCTAAAGTCGTGTTAGTCTACATGACGCCGGAAATAGTAATGAGAATATTGATATTGATTAATTCTACTGCGCAACACGTCCCGCGCAACTGAGAATTGAAGAATAACAGGTGTTCTCCAGACACAATAGGGGATGAAAGTTACGAGAACAGAAACTACAGTTACAACCAGACTAAACTCAACTGGATTATGGAGCGAGCGATGATACCAGCCGTCCCAATGTTATGCTTATGGGAGAAATTGCGCAATACATTTTGAACCCACACAGCTCAATAAAACTTTAGACTTCAGCAACATCACTTAGTTACATCACAGATAATATATTTTCCTTTGGTCCCATAGTAAAATTAACTATAAACTATCGCATTTAGTATATTTAATTTAAGTTGAAACGGTGATATCGTTGCGTGATCCTAAAAAGTCTACTGACAATATCAGCAGGCGACGACAGGTATAATGACAATAAAAACCAACACACATGTATTGTATCATATCTCTGTTATACATAGTCGTATTAATATATAATTTTGATGGAAATAATCTGCAGTAATATGCGATTCCATTCATATATATAAGTCTATGTAATTGTTTTATCTAAATAGTTTAATTTGACCATTAATCACATCCATCGCCACATCTAGCACTCAGCGTTTGGCGTTAGCTGTCAAATGGATTGGCTTTTACTAGATTTTGTCCAAATTGAACTCGTTGCTATATATTTTATTATTTATTAAGGTGAAAATAAGAAACTAGACAGTCTTCAGAATGTGTACTGTTAATGTGAAAACGTTCTGATGTAAATCATATGAGCTACTAAAGGATGAATGTTCATTTTGGGCACGTTTATGTCGTAGGTTTTATCAGATCAACTGACTAGACTCACGCCATTTTCTGGTCGGACGCATGACATGTTTTGTAGCATGATCCACTAACAGCTACATCGCGCGAAAGTACCCATTTAAATTACATCTCGCAAAAGAACTTCCAACAGCTATACGTGATATTCTCCCTGTTTAACGGTTTCAGCTGGTCCTGTGTGTGTGCGGGCGAGTACACCGGCGACTACTGCGAGACTCTGCTGGCGTGGGGGCCGCTGATCACACAGCCAGCCAGGGAGGACCCCACAGGTGAGCCACAGCCCCAGCTTACATCACCCACCCCCACCCCCCCAAGCTAACATCAGCCCCAGCTAACATCACCCCCACCCGCATCTCCAGCAAAAATAAATATGCATGGGAACTTTCTGTACATTTTAAGATCATATTTTCTTTGCATTGTTTTCACATACTAGCTGTTATGGTATAACGAAGCTGTCTGGATAAATTTGCTGTTCATGTTAAAACGACAATGGTCGTTCATATCGTAGACAAAGCCAGCAAAAGGTGCGACTCAAGTCTCCTTGAAGCTGTAGGCCGTCAAACGGTGAGGCATGGGCTGCCTGTGTGAGTGGGGGAGAGTAGACGGGAGGTGGGGAACTGAATTTACCATCATCCACATTACATTTTTCTGTGCTGACACTGGCTGCGTGTTGTAGTGGCGTCCTACTCGCGCTGTGTGCCTCAGTACGTTGCCCCTGACGACGGTGCGTGTGCCGCGGGGAGCGAGTGGTGCCTCCGGCTGCTGCTGCAGCTGACCACGGGCAGCCCGGGGGGCGGGGATCCCCTCCCCGACAGCCTCGCCGACCGCAGCCCCAGCCTTAGATACACGGTACGCCTCCACATGGTGTAGGAAAATGGAATCAGTGACCTCTTTAAACCCTAAAACCCAGATACTACACATTGATGTAGGTTCAAAAGTAAAATATGTAAACTACGCATGCTAAGTGGCAGCCATCTTGGATTTGAAGGTCAAGATAAAGTTAAATCATTAAGATGATACGGGAAATGGAATCAGTGATCCTCTTTACCCCGAATACCATGTATTACTCTTTTGTAGAACTGCCACGATGTGCGTGTGGAGCGTTACGAGAGCGTGGAGCCTCACTCTGGCGACGTGCCGTGGGGCGTCCCCGTGGTCTCCCTCGCCATGGACCGGCCAGCCAGAGGTAAAACACACGACTCAGTGCACGATCACTGCAGAGTGTATTATCCCACATCAGGCAGTCTATTACGTATTCTACCAGATTGGAGTCCACTCCGACTTTTTTACGCGAAAATTGCCCTCTTTTTCCAACAACTTTTCATACAGAAGGACTGCCAATCATCACAATCAAACGTAGGTATGTCATGACAAGCGTACAAACAGCATCTAACGATGTAAATTGTGTGGATAATAAGCACAGTATTAATATAATTTCAATGTCATTTGGAAGAACAATTTTTTGCGCATCGGCAATCCATTATATGCGACTAATTTACATCGCCAAATACTCACATTTCTATGAAAATTGACCCTGCATATTGTATACCATTTTGAAGGGAATCACCTACACTTTTCATTTATGAGAATGAGGTACAAATATCTTATTTAAGTATACTTCATGATAACCGTATTTATAGTTGTAGAAGTCAGCGAGGACGGTGCGAATTGAGGTAACCATGGATCCTATGTGTTGCAGGCTGGAAGTTTGACCGTCTGCGTTTTGAGTTCACACTGTATATGCTGCTGATGCTGGAAACAGACCGCGCCGCCGGACCCCTGCTCTGTATACACAGGTGGGGCGCTGGGCACACACACACACACGCACGCACACACACGCACGCACACACACACACACACACACACACACACACACACACACACACACGCACAGACAAACACACACACACACACACACACACACACACACACACACACACACACACCACACACACACACACACACACACACACACACACACACGCGTCTCAGTCCTGTGGTGTAGGACGCGAGAACAGTCTGAGTCATGTGTCCTATGGGCAAGTGCAGTGATGCATCTAGGCCGCGTTTTTGTGTATATTACACGGTTTTGCCCAATGGGTACTCCTCTTTCATTTGCCTTGAGTATCTGTGTACGCTTTTTCTACCATATAGATCGCATTTCTTATCATTGGTGCGTATACAACAATTAAAAGTAATAAAAAGCATTAAAATGTGTTCATATTTTATCAAATTTCACTCGGTATTTGTATTTGACAGCGATCAAGTCGCGCCATTTTTCTTATTTACATACCGACACCCGCAGCGCCGCACTACGGCATCTTTACAAACTAGCATGCGAGCGATAATACCCGTATGTACAATGGCCGCGATAGAAATATTTAGAAATAAATATTATACCATGCATTTATACGACAAATACATTAGTATATGACAATACAGCATGAAAATAGTGCAAATAATTGAAGATATGCCAAATCTTAAAGAATGCACTGTGTGGTACTATCGCAGAATTTTGCATCCACTTATTTTTTTTGTACTCACATTTGGCTATGGTTGTACTCCTTTTTTTTGACAAGGGAGTACTTTTACTCGCTTTTCCTAAATCTTAGATGTATCACTGCAAGTGTTCTCAATCAATTCAAATTAAAGAGGTACATAATTGCATTTACATACCGTATTCGTTCTTATAAGTGCACCTGCCCCATTAAGAGCACCCCATGTTTAGTTTGCACAGATTAAATTAAACAAATCTTGCTTCTTTTGTAAAGATTTCACTTATCTGGCGCCATATTTTAAGACTTAAGCCCCGGTATATTCGATAAACATGTAACTACGCTGGCTCGTTGTGAAAATATATTCGCGGTCATACATTTTTCATTTACCACCATATACGTTTCATGGGCTTTTAGTCATAAGATTGTTGATTTAGGGAGTGCTAGTCACTATTTTCATTTGTACATAAAGTGAGCCGAAAGTAATTTAATGGCTAGAGGAAACGGGTTTTTCACTAAAAGGAAAAATATGATTTTTTTGTTGTAGACATCCTATGGGTGATAATATGGAAATATAGAAAATCAAGTTGTTCCCATTGCCAAATATTGTCCCATGGGGGTTATTTTCATGAAAGTTTGCCGACTCACAGAGATTTCGCAATACGTCAAAATTAGGGGTAGGGGAAATATAAAGCTAATCTATGTATGTTTAAAATTAGTTTTTGTAGGCAAATATGGTATCATTTGAAAGGTATGGCTGTGTAGAATATGTTTATTGCATTATCTATGTCATCAAGTCATTATAGACATCACCAGAGGTCAAAAGGTCATGACCTAGTGGCTGAAACTAAAATCGGCCACCATTTCTCTTTCAACTCATCCAGCAACCTAATGAAAAGGGCCTCACACTTATCCTTTTTAGGAAAGAAACTGTATATATACACGCAGTTTTTAAAAAAGGAATGAATCATTTGGTTGCAATATTATACTAATAATCTGACATCGAAAAAACTCGAATTTGGCGAGAAAACGGCCTACACAGAAAACAAACGTGGCTAACACTAAAACCAGCCCTTTTCTCTGTTGCAACTCCTTCTAGAACATTAAGTACGTATTTGAAATCAGGAAAATCATTGGAAAATGTCTGGTTAACTTGTCTATCATTACAATTTCAAGTAAAATTGTGTGTTTAGTTTTCATCAAGATCACTGTCATCATCACTTTCTTCCATTTCTTCCTCATATTCATCATTGTGTTCAAGTTCCTCTGCAGTTTTTTCAACTAAGTCTGTCAATGATGGTGGAAGCACAAGCGAGATGTTCTACATTCACAGCCATTGACAGGGCCGCATGAGATAATTGAAGTTGGCATTGTTCTGGTGGTCAGATTGAAATTAACCCTGAGAGATAATGATGAACCAGGAAGAGGCCGCAAGCCCCACGAAACGAAATGGGTCCACACTAATCATATTGAGCCATTTGTAGCAGCTAATGGTGGTATGGTGAACGTGGTGGACTCATAAGATCTTTTCTACTCCGCTACTGGGGTCGCCCATGCTCGCGAGTGGAGCTACTACGAGTATTGGAGGTCGAATTGTTAGAAAGAAAACAAGGAGAGTTCAGTTTTATGGGCGTAACTTTGCGCCTAGGTGGAAGTGTCTTATGAAACAATTGGATATAGTTAAAGGCTCTAATCCCTCCCACCCACCCTTTAATTTGCCGTGTGTTTCATTGTGAAACTTGGGGGAGAGAGGGAAGTATTAGCGTCGTTGGTGATGGGAATGGTGAAGAAAATGAGGCTACGGTCATGGGCCGCAAATAGTAGGAAAGCGAAGTCATCCCCGCTGACTGGAATTGCCGTGATAGCGGGGGTTATGTAAGGTCCGAGTCAAGAAGCGGACAGTTAAAGCACCATTGCGGGCGGAAAATGACTCTCGCAGCCACAGGGTCACAAGGTCAGTGCGGTGAGACAATGAGACAAAGAAATCTATTAGTGCTGACCTGAGAAAACCCATCGCGGGGTAGCTATTGTCGCAGACGTGGGCTTGGAATAGCAAAAGGACGGTACGAAGATGGCCACAGCCTTGATTGGTCGAAGATGCATGAGCGAGTAATACGGTAGTAGAGATTGGAGTATTCAATATTCAGTCACTTTGTCTCTTGGTGTGGTAGCGAACGGATTGCAGTGCGCAATTTGTTCATTTTTACTGTGAAGGCGACGTTTTTCCTTGGAAAGAATACTTGAAAACTGGAGTAGCATGTGATAATTCCCTTAGGAAGCATTTACTAATCAAGAAGGCTAGGGTTAGAAGCAAGAAGCCTGTAGTGAGGGATTTGGTTGTGGGGGAGAGGGTCCGAAGGAGCCAGCATGGATGATTTGGGTCCCAATGAAGAAGCTGGGGGTGGCTTGCACATGCAGGCTGCCTCCCCTGAGGATGAGAGAGAGGACTCGCCCTCTCACCAAGAAGAAAACGGAGGGCATGAAGCATAGGCTCTCAACAAAGTGTCCGCACAAAAGGGCAAGCTCTCAACATACTGTTGGCAGCAATCAGGAAGAATGGAGCTGGCGGCCAAGTTAGAGGAGATTGCTGGCCTAAAGAAGATGCAGAGCTTGCGGGTGATAGTGGCCACGATGTCTCTGCCCTCAACAGCGAGGAGGACACCGCAAGCGTTTCAAACGCCTCGTGACGTTCATTTCAGTGCAATGTGCAACAGCCGCATCGAGCTTGCGACAAGTCGATCTTGCCCTAAGCGAGCACCTTCCCCGAGGAAGAAGCCTACAGAGCGAGAGCGGCGAATTTCTATGCGGACCCCTACATGTAGGAAATCCTCTACCTAGGCAGATTCATTGTTAGATTACCTGCAGAGGGTGTGGACTTCCTACCGGATCACCGTACAGAGCGTGCCCAACACTCCTACCATTGAGACTATTGAGGAATCTCAGATATTGTCTTGTTTATGTTATCACTGGTGGCCATTTTGTTTTCGCCATGATGATTAAAGTCGTATTTGCTTTTATCATGATTGGTAGCAATGAATAAGTTGAAAAAGCGTTGTTGTTCATATTTTAGCATCCTATTGTAACAAGATTCAAATACCAAAATGAAATAAATATGCTAATGATTTTACTTTGAATTACAGAGAACTATTTATATGTGTTTGTGTTCATCTATGCAAAATTTCACAATTTTTTCCCCTCTGATTTTGTAATATCAAACACATGATAAATGGCAAGCACCCAACCACTACACAGCAAAAACAAATTGGTATCCTAATGAGAGACCTCTTTTATTTTTTACTTATATTCCAAATTAAATGTTTTTGCTTCTCATCTGTACACGCATTTTGTAAGGTATTGGTTCCAAGATAGCATTCCTAAAATCATGTGGATGAATTGAAGGCTGGTCCTCAATTGTAGTTTCAGGAAGTATTTCACAATTCTTCACAACTGTAGTGCATAAGACAAATAACCTGGTCATTGCGAGAACTTCACCCGGACACACTCGAGTCCCTGCTCCAAATGGTAACAGGTGTTTTCTTTGACCCTCGCCAGCAGGCACTAGTTGACCATCATCAGTAAGAAATCTCTCTGGCATGAATTTCATTGGTTGGGGGAAGTAGTCTGGATTATGATGCTGCCCCCATAAATTGAGAAGTGCAATAGTGTCTTTTGGTATTTTATAGCCATTAATTGAGGAGTCTACGCCTGCTGTTCGACCAATAAAAGAAGCAACGGTTTGGTACCTTCAAGAGGAAAAAATACAAGTTTTAGATGTGTGTGCTAAAGCATCAGATATGGTCATAGATATATTGTACTAACAATACTTATGCTAATACACAACTTTTCAATAAACACAAACAGCTACCTTAGGGTTTCCAAAATGCACGCAAATGTATATGGCATTTGGTCCCTTTTGCTAAAAGCCACATAATTAGTATCATCCAAAGTTTTATCAGCTTCAGTCTGGAGTCTCTTCTGAACATCAGGGTTATGAATGAGAATGGCCAAGAAACCAAGAAAAGCTCTACTTGTTGTACCAGCCCCAGCAATGAAAAAATCCATAATGACTCTTCGAGCATCCGTCTCTGTAAAGTCTTCATTATCTTTGGCTAAAGAGAGAATATCATTGAACCAACATTCACCTTTGATGTTGGTTTTCCAAGTGTGAAATAGATCTATCACAATTTCATTGATTTCTAAGATCTCTTTGTATGTTTTATTTCCAAAGAATCTCAACCATGGAAATGCATCTAGAATGTTTATTTCTCCAAAGATTTTATTTGACTTTTGATCAAACTGCTTCAGCTTTTCAAATTCTTCATCCAACATTGTAACTTCTTTTCCAAACATCACAGCATATAGAAATTGATAGATGCGGTTATACAAGGATTCTCGAGGATTGAAAGCTTCCATGTTTGTATTTTTAAAGTCTTCAACAAGCTTAAGAGCAATGTCCAAGGTCAAAGCTTCTATGTGTGGAATATTATGTACTTTGAGTCCTTTGAGAAAGAGTTTCTTTTTCATTTTGAAGTGTTCACTAAATGAAGGAACTATAATACCATTTTGCCTCCCCATGTTCCAAAGGTCTGCTGAATAACTTACCATCCTATTAGAGAAATCATTGCCAGTTTTTAGAGTTACTTCATGGATCTCATTTGTTCCAGAACAAACTACTATTAGAGTTCCATACATGTTTATCTTGTAGATAGGTCCATATATTTTGCTCCATTGTGCTAGCTGAATAGGCGGTTTGGAAAACTCAACCTGTAAGATATTGGAAGCAATGGTCATTACTAAATAGTCGTAAAAATAGAAGTAGAAATAATAAAAAGCAGCTAAATTATGATTCATTTTCTGCCTAAAGAGGTATAATTTGGATGTATTTCATGAGTACCATACCTGTAATCCGTTTCCAATTATTGGCCATGAATTAGGTCCAGGTAATTCTGATAAAGGATTTTTCCTGAAAATTTTATATAATATGTAGGATGCAATGCTCCCTAGAGCCAATTCAATGAGCATGGTGCAGCTTGTGGCCTTCACAAATAAGTGCAATGTAATAGTCACTATCATATTTATACAGTTGGTGTTGTACTCTGGCCATATTATCTTGATAAGCTTGAATTATCCTCATAGGCCCCCATTCAGACTTGGGGTCAATTACGATTTTCAATTACAATTATAATTACAAATTTTAATTTCAGTGTCAATTACAATTACAATTGCAATTACAAATTTTATTTCAGTGTCAATTACAATTGCAATTACAATTACGATTATGTGTGCTAATTATAATTACAATTATAATTACGATTTGAATTGTCAATTACAATTTCAAATACAATTTTTTTTTCAAATAATGTGTGATATTTTATTATAATTTAAAATGCATTTTGTTATGCATATATATAATAATATCAATATCCCATGTATTATTTCGATGGCAATGTTTATCCACACTAGAACATGAAAATCTGATTATCAGAAAAACCTGACATCTGCTTATATAGGAAAGCAATTGGCATGAAAGTTGACACAACAATTGTTAATTCCATACTTACATAATTACCCCTGTTATGGGAGGCCACAGATCAAAGGCAAGAAAGCCCAGTTATATTTGGAGAGAAGTACACAACACTTGTAATTGCATGCTAGCCTGTGGTTAAGGAGTGTTTAAGGAAGGCCAGCAAACAATAGGCAAGAAACAACTCCAGTGTACTTGACCACTTATTGTTTACAGAGCAGTTACAGTTAAGACATTCATGCAGGTGTTAGAAGTTGGAACACACATTGTGGTCATTGTTCTAATGTCTAACACTTGCAAGCATTTAACAGAAACTATCAACTGGTCACTATTGTACTTTAAAGACAACCTTGTTGAGATATTCAGGTAAATTTATGTTTGATATTACTGCTTTAATTCTGCATCTTTTAGTATATGAATGCCAAATTATAAAGAAATATATTAAGATAAGAATTTCAAGTTTCACTTAGGCCACGGTAACTTGATTCTATGGATGACGAAAAAATTGGCCGTAAAATTTTCCACGAGGTGGGTAAGAATAATAAAAATAAAGCGCATGGTCAATAGCGGACAGGAAGGGGGAAAAATAAAAATAAATGAATATCCGAAGGAAAGTTTGGGATGGGGGAATAAAAAAATATTCAGTAGTCACTGTACCAATGGTCATTTTGGTCTTTATTTAGTAGGTATGGGTCAATGTGTATTTCCATGAAAGGTGAAGACACTAGTCAATTCCGTGCACACTCTCTCTCAGCCCGTTAAGGCCTATGGGGTCGATCACCAGGTCATAGCCAAGCATCAAGTATTACTATCAGACCACTGTATAATCCATCTATGGTCCTACCATTTGCCTGGTGCTGACCCATCTTAGGGTGGCCTTGAGGCTTGACTCGCCCATTTGGACTCTCAAAGGCTTTACCCAAGAGCCACTCATGCTTCTAGGGGAGTGCTACATGTGGCTGGCACACAGCATCATTTGTGTGGAGAGGACATCAGGTACGCAGGTGACTAACCCTAGCCCTACATGTGCAGCTGATTTAATACCCTGTATACCTAGAAAGAGACACCTAGGAACGAATGTAAGCTGTATGTGTATATACGGCTACCTTAGCCCTCGTAGGTAGTGAAGTAATTCCTTGTCTGATAGGTGTGAGTCCCGGGTTAAGGGCTGAAATAGCCTTACCCCAACCAGTCAAAGTATGATGATGGGTCTTATCATAGGGTATGTAAATATTTACATCTAGGAATATCTGGAAAGCTCAAATTCTGTCACACAACAAAGGAAACTCACTCATGTGTTAAAATCGGCATTTATTATCGCTCAGCCATCTACATTTTTGTCTAGTTCTACTATGATTCCGGTTGTCAAATCAATTGAACATTACATTTGTCACCTGCCGTTCTCAACTAAACAAATGTGTAAGCCATTAGTAATGTTTTTCAATGTTTTTTGCCAGAAAATAGAAAAATAAAACTTACTAATTTTAAGAGGAAACATATACACTTCTATTAATATCCCGCACACCTGCTTTAAAACCCGAAACCCGAATGCAAAACGTCACTAGAAAATGGCGCCAAACTTATAATAAAAACAAGGATTTTTTAGCTGCATTTTATAAAAGCACATGCCATTTGAAAGATTATTTATCTATCGGGGTTATTTCAATGCATATATCCATAGAATCAAGTTACCGTGGCCTTACAGGCAAAGAAATTTCATAGTGATTTACAAATGTTCATTCAGTGTGCACTGTATAAAGTGAACAAAACATTAAAGAAAGCTGACAATGCAAGTTACCTAACAGGCATTGTTCTTGGAGTGTTAACTTAACTTTGAACCAACTTTGTAAGCAAAGTGAGATGTGACCAGTACACAAATTAATCAATCTTGAAGAAATCGAGTTTGAACTGAAGGTCAAATACATTTACAATTTCCATTACAGCATATGTGAAATGGTCAATTACAATTACAATTACAATTATGGCATATCTGAAATGGTCAATTACAATTACAATTACGGCAGATGTGAAATGGTCAATTACAATTACAATTATAATTATGGGGGAAAGTGTAATTAATTATAATTACAGTGGAACTTGTCCATGAAGACACCTCTGTATAGTGGACACCTGCCTTATATGGACACTTTTCACTTCTCCCGTTTCAGTTTTCCTATGTAGCATATATAAAGTGAACCTCTGTATAGTGGACACCTGTCTTATGTGGACAGTGGACATTATTTCTACTCCTATAAATAGCTTAGATACCTCTGTATAGTGTACAGTTAAAAAATTCCCACTGTATTAGAACAAAGAAATATTCACTGGGGAAGACTCCTGTACAAACATAAATTAAAGACTTGTGACCTTAAGCAGCAGGAGGCATTATATGTTTGCTTACCAGTTAAGGCAAGTTGTCAATTAATGTGCTAATGTTTGCAGAGCAGTAATTAATGCATGCATTACTAGCTAGTTACTGCATGCCAAGTGCATGGTCATTAACCTTGTTGGGGTGAAAGTAATTAAAATGTGAAGTGAGCAGAAATTTGTGCAAAATCTTAATTAAGAAATTACAACTCCTTGTGGCTTAGTAGCATTGCTTTTTTCAGTGCTAAATGCAGACATTGTTCTCACCAACCCATCTGTATATAAACAACCATGCTAAATTGTAAGGTAGTCAGTTGATCCTGGATGTTAAAACTTTCACATATAATTGGTCGCATGATGGGGAGTAACTATGAATAATTTGTATTATGTCCGCAAGTAAAATTACAATATTAAACATTAATTTTATTTTGTTAATATTCTCACACCTGTATCACTTAATTAAGTTATCATTATATACAAAAAGGTAAATTTCTTTAACAGGCTGTAAAATAAACATTATCCCCAGACAAACTGTCCACCTGTCTTATGTGGACAACCTGTCTTATGTGGACACTTTTCACTTCTCCCGAAGGTGTCCACATAAGACAGGTTCCACTGTACACCAATTACAATTATAATTGACCCCAAGTCTGCCCCCATTTCACATGGCCGATCCTAGCTCCAGATCCTCCAAAACACACCCGATCTGTCATTTTGGGGTGGATCGGTGGATTTGTGTCAATATTTATTAAGTAACTGTCTAAAGACGATGCTTGTCATAGTCACTGAGCCGTACAAGCTGTCAGAGACGTTGTAGGTGACGGGAAAGGGCCGAAACAGACGAAGCATTCTGAAGAGGTGTGATGATCGGCTGCCAGAAATAGCGGCTTCGGGGCCATTAAACCGTGAAATACCATCAGTTTTGGTCTTTCAACACGTGTTTCTCTTCAAAACAGCAGCATGACGGACCTAGAGCCGTACCCACAATCTAGTCTCAGTATATGGTCGTCTCTGCTGGTGAGCATCAACTTGAACATCTTTAAGGCCGCCTTCTGAAGCTTCATCATCTTCATCTTCCACAGTCTCTTGTATTATTCTCTCTTCTCTCTTTCTTCTGGTGTTGTTGTTGAGCTACAACACGATTAAGTCCAACGGCTGTCATTGTTACAATTATTCGTTGCCTAATCATTGTAAATACGTCTTTGAGTTTAACCCTTCAAAGACACAATAAACAATGAACACCCCCCCCCCCTTGTGACCTTTCTGATGGACTGGAGGACAAGGCAAGCTAATGGGACCATTCAGAACTAGTACACCATAAAACGGGAACATCTTTGTGGAAATTGTCAGCAAACCCACCGTTAGCAGAGAGACCTAACGATGAACAAGTTAGTCTTCCAGACGAACCAGAAAACCAAAACGTTGATCCAGATCAACATCTCAATAATCATATAACGGGAGCCCACGGGCCGAAAAAAGTGAAAATCACTTCTCCAGAGAAGTGATAACACCTTTTGGACCCGAACCCGGCAGAAATGTGTCATTTTCCCCTGGTGGACACCATTTGTATTGGAGCATCGTGCTGTTGAAAAAGATGCTTCCGTTTTATGCTTCCATTGCTTCAGATTGTAATGGTACCGGTGGCACCTACGGTTTCATCAGTCACAATACATCTTCTCAAAGCAGCAGACGAAGCCACAGTTAAGCAAAGAGGCCTTAGGATGTTGCAAATGCGAGAGAAAGGCCTGTGGATGGTTTTATGTGGAATAGGTGTATTTAATCAAATACAATGTAGTTGGACCCGTTTGACTCGAATGTGCAGCAAGCAAATACAAATATTATGTTGTTGAAATTTTGATGTAAAGTATTAAGGTTACCATAGAAAAAACTCCATATGATGCAGGGCCACGGGTACGTACCATCCTATAGTCCGAGGCGGATAATTCTCCCCACTTTACCATTCATGCTTGATTCTGATTGGTTCAGAGCCATAGGAGGACAGTTTATCTCCCTACTTTGTGAATGGGAGAACAAAGACTTTCCGAGGCTCATTAACAAAATATATATGGATGTTCAGAGAAATGCGGTGTACGTTATTATTTGATGGGTTGAAGTTTTAAAGAATACGAAAGCACACAGTGTTCTACGTTGTTCGCTTTGTATTCTAAGAAACCTGCCGCCATGATAGTTTGGGTGAATAAACTCAATATTTCATTGATGGTCTGAATTCTGGGCTTTTGGGTTTATCTGTGCATTATGAGTATGTATCCAATATGCATGTAACAAACTAGAATGTAATCGCAGTAGCATGGCCCCAGGAGCATGGCATTATTCCAACCACTTGGATGCGCAATTCTATTGTTGTTATCACGACAGGAAGGTTCAAATTGGCAGTCAGAATCAACCAATCATGAGGTGCACAAAGGGAAGACACAATCAAGTTAAAAAAAAAAATATTATAATAATAATAATAGGCAAGTATTTACAGTGCCCGTATCCAAAGCATGCTCACAGACACTTTACAATAGATAAACAAAAAATACAGTAGAGTATATAAAAGTTAACAATGCAAAAATTAGAATAAAATTGATATCATAATATGATTCTTTAAAAGTTAACCCTATAAAATTCTTCGAAGAGAAATGTCTTAAGTTCTTTTTTAAAAGTATTGGTATTAGAGCATAGAGCAAATTTGTTAAATTGGTGAGAAAAAGGGCAATGGTTTGTTTTAATATTGAGGTCATCTTATCCTTCACTCGTTCGCTACCGCTCACTTGTGCACGCAGGTTGATCCAGCGTATAATCTCAACACTAAACATATCATTCCCCTCATACTGTGTCAGTCACCACCAGGACGGGTAACATTTGTGACTTTCCCTATGGCCGCGTATTCTCAGTCACCCCAAACATCAGTTTCAATTGAATTTACATGGAGCCTTTTGAGTTGGACGTGTCTTTGTTGTGTTAGAACATGGTACGAGGAGCATCAAGAACTGTCTGTGTATGTAAACTGTGCGGTGTTTCACTAGGAATTGATTGTTGGGTCTGATGGTGGGTGTTGAGCAAACTTACCTCCAACAGGTTGCACTCTACTCCGTGGTACCTACACGTTAAATAGGTACAGGTCAGGCGAGTGAATGCTAATGTGAGTGATTAGGATGTCTGCGCTACAGTAGCGATGTGCTGTATGCTCCCCGGGGAGTGGAGAAGGATATGGTGTGACAAGGATGCCAATGACCTGGTGTAAATATGTAAAGTCTCTAGAGCACGATAGCAGTGAATTGCGACTATAAACAACCACCTTTACATTTACATGTAGGAACGCCTCTGCGCCTGCGTCTGTGGGAGGGACGTGTGTGTACGTGGCTGAGCGGGGGGTGGTTGCCGTGGTGATGACCTCGCAGTCGGGGGCTCCGCTGGGTCCGCCCCTCATGGAGGACTTCGGGGCGGCGCTGGTGGGCAGACGCTGGGTCCACCTCATGGTGGCTGTCAGCATCCTGCGCGCAACAGTAACCATACAGGTACACCTATAAAAATACCATGATGTGTTGTAAGCTAAAACACATGCAGTCTTTGCCAAATCCATCGGTCCGCCGGTCCTGATTGATAATTTTGACTCAATGTCCGACAATTATTTGCAGATGACCGAGATGATTTCTAGGCATCCACAAAATGAGGGAAAAGATAGTATATAATATTCAATTTATACTACTGGAAATTGTGTGTATTAAAACAGACGTTTCATATGGCATCCGCCATATTTCTTCAGTATTGTGACGTACAACGTAATATACTAAAGTTCTATAATGACGTAACCCCAAGATGAGCGGTTACTTTGGTGCTGCTCTGCCAGGGCAGCATCCCACACTGTAGAGAGTTCCACCCTGAGTCCCCCTTTTCTGTTTAAGAAAGGTTGATGAAGTCTCTCATAGACGGCCTCTCTTACGCCCCGCTCGAACCACCTAGGTTCTCTGTCCAGGATGTCTGTTGTTTCCATGCTGAAAGAATGTCCTTGATGTTGCTGAATATAATGGTAGATGGCAGAAGAGTACCCACTAGCGCTGGCTCTCTGTTGTTTGAACCTTTCTTTCAATGAGTAGATCTAGTGAAGTAATTGTTGTGGAGATTCGCATGCTTTGATATGAAATTTAGTAGGGTTATAGTGTCGATTTAACATGCATGGTACTTTTTAGTACATTCAGAACCAAGTAGGCTCCATCAGAGTTTTACTACTTGGCCTGGGCGGGGATCGAACCCCGGACCTCTGGGTCAACTGCGCCGCTTAGCGACTAGCCAACAGAGCCAACGCCATACCAACTACGCCATATCCACAAGGCTAAAAAAACCTTTGCTTCAACGTGTGTCGATGACCTGGTGTAAATTGTAAAGTCATGAGAGCCAGACTGGGATCAGGACTATAAACCACCACATTAATGTTGGATCTTATTTCTTTCTTGATTTTATCCTTAGGGTGTACTAGTTTCTGCCTCAAGGTAGTGTAGGGTTTGAAAAGATAGAAAAGGGAAAAAGATAGTTTTAAAAAAAAATAAAAAAAAAATCTTCATTATCCTTTGAACAAATGCCCGTCACATCAAAGATATTCAGTATTGATTTAATATCTTTGGTTACAATGGTTTAATCTATCAACCTGCAGTAACTTTGTACATGATGCGTAGTAAATAATACGGGCACGGCTGAGTGCCTGCCCTATGGATTGGAACCACCCGTAAAATTTTTCAATCTGATGCCAGATTATTCTTATTATTATTTCAAAGGTGCCACACCCACTTTATCCACACTGCTATAAGGAGAATCGAAAACAGAACTGGTCCCTTGCTATGGGAATGTCTTTGGCCAATAACTCGATAAATCATTATAGTCTACTATTACAGTAGATATGATGAAGGGTAGTAGAATGATCTCTTTTGCAACTTGATATAAAAATGCTTGTGGTAAATTATGCCCCCAAACTGCCTTGAAAGGCTTGTATATTGGCTGTAGGCGCTTGCGTTGTCCGCTCATCTGCAAAAAGTTTGGACTGACAGAAAATCATTTGGACTGATAGTTTTTCAGGTTTTGTCAGAATGGATGACTGACACAGAATTTTCACATTTGGCATAGACTGCACATGGTCGTCATGTGATGTTGCATAATCGAATGATTTTTGCCAGACGTACCATGGATTTACAACCGCAGACGTCCAAGTTAACATTGAGGAGGTAGGTGAGTTGTTACGTCCACCGTGAAGTTACGTCTGACGAAAATCATTCGGTTTACATTTTGCTTCTTCACGTGTTTTGATGGTCACTAGCTGGCTGTTTATGTTGTGGTATTTAGATTGCTCTACATACTTTAATACGCTGTTTAAATGAAAGAAACTTTCAGAATGAACAGAACACATCATAATCTTTTTAAGAAAAGATTATAGATTGTAAATAATTGCCTTATTCAAAATATAATTAATAGTAATTTATTCATTCTCTCTTCTGCATTATACAGAAGGTGGAATGATTTGCTATACTTGTGATGTATTTTATTATCTTTTATTTTTATTGCTATGGACTGTGTGTCTGAAATAAATAATTAAATAAAAATAGAAACAATGCTTCTCTACAAGCATACTTGTTTGGCCACTGAGCAATATCTTTAAGGGTGCTGATATTACTATTATTACTATATGAAAATAAGAATGACGTTACGCACTGATTGCTGCATTAGGTTGACGACGACCTGCGTGTGCGTGAGAACCCAGCGTGGCGAGGGGGAGCGCTCGACCGCGGAGACATCACCATCGGATACGGCAGGTGGGCTCAGGCTAGCCGCTAGTTTCTTCCAAGCATGTCTTGAATAGAGGAGGAATTAAAGCAGTCTCCAGTGTCAGTAGATACGTTAAAAACACAATGCTGTTTACATAGAAAATGTGATATATACTTTACAGTCTTTCTTGAAATGGTTTGTAGCGATGACAGCTATAATGCAAAAAAGAGTATTACAACTGTACGATTTTTCAAAACTACAACAATGATTAGTCACAGTATCCTTTCCGTGCGACTGTAAATAAGCACGATAACATTTACATTTTTCTTGGTATTGACAATATTCAGTTTTCAAATACACTGGAATATGCTGAACATTGCTTTGCTGGATGTTTATTATTCATGTTCGGATTCATCAATACACATTGACGTAAATGTCATTGGCATTTAGATGGTTGAATACGCTGTTATGTTAGTAAAGAAAGGATAGAATCCTTATTCAGATGCTTCTTTTGAACGAAGACGTTTCGGAGGGCATTCCTCCTTCATCAGTTTCTGGTGGCAAAATGCGACTGTTGTTGTTGTGCACCTTGAGTAAGGATTTTATCCTTTCTTTACTATGATGAATCCAGATGCTAAGAAATCTCTACTAGATGACACTGTTATGTTATTTACCGACAGACTGCCGGGTTCTGCAGACGTGTTCCACATCAACGCCTCCATTCACACCACGCTGCTGTGGGATTTCTACACCGACCTGGCGACCACCGACCCTCGCACCGAGGCAGGCTTCCTCAAAACAATCACCAGTACGTGCTAATCTAATCATTCATTTTATCAATATTGTGACAATTAGCTATTGTGAAAAAAGCGTTGTTATTTCAGAGAGGACTTCAAAATCGTACTTTGAGTAATACCCAAGCCCCGATTGGGTTGGTTAAGACTATACACACGAGGTCTGTAGGCTATGAACTCAACTCAGAATTCAGCCAAAAATTCAGTCAAAAATTCAGCATGAAATTCAGCACGAAATTCAGCCAAACGCACCCGGATGACCCTGTCTTTACGTAAGGTTTTGAACGAATGACGTACATCATGTTCAGATAGCTATGTTACACGTATGTTGATAAATGCGGTCGCTACACCTACTGTACTCAATTATGCATGAGGTAACACTTTCATATCTACGGAGACAGGATACTAGCTGTCATTATCCCGATTCCCGCTGAACGTTGCCACTTGAAATCCTGTGGTCTGTCTGCAATGCACGTTTATCAAAACCGGAATAGTTCAATATTTAAGGTTGTGGAGCTTATAAAACTGCGTAATTCTTCATACACCTACGTAAAATTTACTACTGAATCCGATTTCATGCATAATAGATGTTTACTTACAACATTTCTGGGTGAAAACGTTTTTAAACATTGGTTGTTTATTCCCGGAATCGGCAAAATATCTGTGTAGTTGACACCATCATTTTATTCGTTTTCAAAGAAACACACGATTCACTGAGCCCAGCTTTCATAAGACTGCTGTCAAAAACCTTATCTGTGATCTGACATTTGAATTGTCATCAAAATAATATCCATTTTAGAAGACACAAACCAAACATCTGTCCGTGTCGAGTGCGAGCATCAAATGGTACAAAATAATTTGAGACTGGATATGAACTTATGAGGCTGTATTTTGCGGCCTATGTTCCTCTGCTGGTATTCCAATAGTGCCTAACATTTCATTAAAATCACGACTCAGCGAAGTGAACCTGCTCATGTGGACTTGCATCAGCCATCATTAATAGCAATGAAAGTGTGATATATAGCTGTATACATAATTATTCTTCAACTTGTGTTTCATTTTTTCTCTATTATACAGGAGCGTAATTGGCTTTTAGTGTCTATAACTATAGAGTTCTCTCTGTACTTCTTGTGTGCGTCCTCATACCAATATTTTTATACTTTATGACCATCTTTTGTATTCATTTATCATATTCATGATCATGATAAACAATTATTCATAATAATTAATGTTCTGGTAATTTAATGTTTTTAATTATTTATGATAATTATTTTTCCTTAACTTTTCTGCACATAAGCAAGACATAATATGAGGGGTTTGGGCCTTAAGCAACTGCTTATGTATACATATTATACATGTTTAACCACTTTAACTGGAATTTGAAAGGTGTCAATAGAAATGAGTAAATCTGTGTGTATCTATTATAATGAGTGTTGATGAGCAAATGGAACCTTTGCGGCCGGCCACCGAAGGAGGTTTACCGCTCTATGGGAGTCGTTCGCACTGCATACATATGCTTCAATCCTTCAATGTTATAATGTTTCAAGATTGTTACCATGTGGTTGACTTGTGTCTCTTGTAACTGGGACATCTGTGCTGAGTGATTGAAGAAAGTTATGAGACGTTTTCCGGTACAAATGTAGTGGTTTAACTGTTTCTATGAGGTTTTCTTTCAATAACTTGTGAGTTGAACAATAAGCTACAATTATATGAGGATGAGATGCCTGGCATTTGACCAGCTGCATGAAGCAGGTCGATAATGTGTATTCCCGCCGGTGTTTTCAGCCCGGCGTAGCTGTGGCACGGCGGTGGCTGGGTTCAGTCAGTGTCTGTACGGGGGCACCTGCCGACCCCCGCCACTCGGATCGGCCGGAGAGTACCGCTGTGACTGCCAACCCGGGGCCACCGGACACAGCTGTGAGTCAGGCCAAGCTTTTAGTAATGGGGATTTCGGCTGTAAGTGTAGAGTGAAAGATCTTTAGTTCTAGTCCACAAGGCTAATTCTCATCAAAGCGAGGATGGGACTCCAATGTTGGGGTCCAGCTGATCACCCAAACTCACTTACTTGCGTGCTGTGATAAAATTATTACTAATGTACATAAATTCATCTTACTGTGTGTACCTCAAACTCACGACCATTACTACTGGACTGTTAATAGTATTATTGGCAAAACATAATCAGTCATTGACACACGATGTTGACCCCTCTGACCCCCTGTTGACCCCGCCGACCCCCTGTTGACCCCAGGTGAGACGTTGCTGGGGTTTGCTGCGGTGCCGCTGGGTTGTTACCACGGGGGTGTGGTTCGGGGCGGCCGCTGCCACTGCTACTGGCCGTGGTCCGGCCCCGTCTGTGGCGACCTCGCCGACCCCTGCCTCAGCTCGCCCTGTCGCAACGGGGGAACCTGGTGAGTGCAGCTTTTACATCACTATTCTACCTTATTGTTGGAGGTTTTTGTATACAGTACAACATCTTTTAAAGGAACATGAACAGCAACCACCTCCTCAGACAATTTCACTTAATAATTTTATTTTTCTATATACTTTACTAGCTGTTTACCCGGCGTTGCTCGGGCTGAAACAGATGAGATCCGAAACAGATTAAATGCTCCTCGTTCCCCATCCTTCCTCCCGTCCCACATCCCTCGAATCAGTTCTCGTCAGTGTACATGTCTGTGACAGATTAAATACACCTCCATCAGGCATCACCGTCCTCCCATCGTCATATGTCAGCCATTTACACACTAAATGTACTAAATATGGCAATGATTGATCCCTCTAATATCCCTCCCCAGCTACTGCTACCCATGGTTAACACGTGCGGAGCAGATTAAATGTCCCACTCATCCCCACCCTTCCTTCCACCGCCACCCCACCCCCCTCTTCTCTCCCCAACCCTCTCTACCCCATCCCCATCTAAACAGGTCCATAATTAATGCACACCCTTCTTGCTGCTGCTCTGGTTGAAACGGATAAGATCTGGAACAGATTAAATGCTCCTCCCTTCCCATTCTTTCCCCTGTCCCACATCCCTCACACCAGCTCCCGTCACTATACAGGTCTGGGAAAGATTAAATACACCCCCATCACCTTCCTCCCACAGTCATATGTGACAGCCATACACACACGACATGTATGTGACAATGCTTGATCCCTCTAATATCCCTCCCTCCAGCTACTCCTACCCCTAGTAAACGTGTGCAGACCATTATAAATGTGCATCTCAATCACCCCCTTTCTGCTGCTGCTCGGGTTGAAATTGATGAGATCTGGAACATATTAAATGCTACAACACCAGCCATGTCCGCCCCCCCCCCCCCCTGCCATATGGACACACACACCCTCTCCGCCAACACCCCTCCTCAAAACAGGTCCGGAGCAGATAAAATGTGTCTCCATCACAATCACCACCCTTCCCAGCTCCCTCGTTATACGACTGTATGTGTGACGTGCAACTACGTTTGACATATACAAATGTTTAACGTATTACGTATCTTTAACAATCATGGCCCTGTAAGCAACCTTTCTATAAAGAATCTTTTTTCTTGTTTTTATCATTAAAACCAATTTATTTGGTTTGAAATGTGACATTATAACGACCACCAAGTTGTCTTGATTGTACATACATAATTTGGAGTGTGTACGTCTTGTGGTTAAAAACCCTTTTGTGACGCAAAAAATCACCTCTTTCTTTATATATATAGATATGTTGAACCTAATAACTTCCAATTTTACATTCATAAACACGCGTTTGATAGAAAAATATAAATACTTTAAAACAGAGAGAAAAACGAGTTGATTGCCATTGGAAGGTTCCGTACTAATAATAGGACTGTAGCCTTTATCACTCGTGCGTCGCAAGCCGAAATTTGCTCAGCCAAAATCATATTAGTTCTGTAAAATTCAGTATCAATAGACGATGCCTTATCCATTGCAAGTGAGATGAAAATAATATTTATATTCTCCACATTTAATACTTATTTCACCTTTAAAAATACCATGCCGTCTCGTCAACTTTAAAAAACACAAGGTCACGTGATATTGCATAATCGAATGATTTTCGCCAGACGTACCGTGGATTTCTCACGACTGACGTCTCATTTAACATGGGCGATATAGGCGGTCTTTCACATGCACCGTGTGAGTTACGTCTGACGAAAATCGTTCGGCTGACATTTGTTGCTTCACGTGTTTTGTAGAGTATTTGCCGGCCTCTTATTGTGTGGTATTCATATTGCTCTACATACTTTAATACGCTGTTTAAATGAACCAAACTTTCAGAATGCACAAAACATATCATAATGCTTCTCTACACGTATACTTGTTTGGCCACTGAGCATAACCTTTAAGGTTGATAGAATAATAATATTGACATCGTCAATGTTTGGGTACAAAACATCTTCCCAGAGTTTTAAAAAAGGTTTAATTACGAAGAAATGGAATGATACAAATAGCTGAAAATGTATATATTCAACTGACGTAGCAAGTACCATTTACATGACATAAATTGAGTTTTAATAAGATCGTCATGAGTGCAACATTTTGAACCTGTGTAGCTGATACACTGAACCCAACCCGACGTTGGTTGACTAATCATGATCTACGTGCCCATAAGTTATATAGGTACATTGTATTTGCTGCTTGGGGATAAGCATTCAATCAATACAATATTTACCTATAAGTACTAACGGAAGTCATTCCTTGTTAATTTAGACTCATGTATACAGCAGGGGTAACCTTACATGACCCTGAGACCAGCAGTTAGTACGCAATTATTACACAATTGAATACTACCAGGTTTGCCAAAGGCCGCTAGACCAGGAGAACCTATCATCACTCGGATAAATGTGTATATGCTAAGTACATGTATATAACAAGCCTTTTAAGGGAACTCTGTAACTGGCAGTTAAAACTTAAAGATATTGCTCAGTCAAAAATATATGTGTTCTGTAAAATCCAGGATCAATAAACGATGCCTTTTCCATTGGAAGTATAAGGGAAATAAGATTCATATTTTTCACGTTTAATATTTATTACATCTATAAAATACTGTTATATATTGTCAGCTAAAACACAAGGTCACGTGATGTTGCATAATCGAATGATTTTCGCCAGAATGAATTCCAATGGCAGACGTGACAATTAACATAGAATATATAGGCAACTTCTTACGTGCACCGTGCAAGCTATGTCTGACGAAAATCATTCGGTTGACATTTGTTGCGTTCACGTATTTTGATGGGATTATACCGGTTCCTACTGCTTAGTATTTAAATTGCTCTAAATACTTTGATCCAGGCTGCTTAAAAGAATAAAACTTTCAGAATACACAGAACATATCGTATTGCTTCTTTACAAGCATATTTGTTTGGCTACTGAGCATAATCTTTAAACCGTTAGCGTTGAATACACACCGATGGTCCTTTATTGTGCTATTGTCATTCCATCATTTTTACAATAATAGATGTAATTTCCTTCAAGCGGTGTCCCACTGCTATATCTGCCCACGTGTGTGGTAGCTTAAAGAAGTGTGCTAGATGTTTAGACGCCGAACATGCTTTATTAACTGTCACATAGTGCCTTTTAAACACTAATGTCTAAATAGTGGACTTGTGTATAACTGACAAGCAACATCTAAAACTAACAGGCAACAAACACAGAACATATGTGACGCAGGCAGGAAAAAGCTGCGCGAGAATGTTGAGAAAATTTTGAACGTATCCAAAATGGTGCCCACAATTGAAATGACCAAATATCAACCTGACAATAAATAGCGTACGGACATCATTTGACTGCCAACTAAGTTAGCGATGGATCAACACACTCAAAAGTTACTTGATCGTTGGCCAATGTGTGGAGCGGTGGCACAGCATTTTTCCATGTGCAATAAATAATCTAACACCCCTAATACTGGCGAGAGTCAACAAAATAGGGACTGATATATGGTAATAAAGGTTTTTTTTTCATTGCACAGTTATGGTAATCAGGGCCGAGACTTATGGTAATCAGCTCACAAATATGAAATCCATTTTATGCTATCATCAAGTGAGCCTTCAATGAAATTATGCAGCGCGCAGATACTGTTTCCCTGGCAAAAAAACGAAAGCTATTTTAAGACCTTGCCTTATATAAAACTCCAAAATGGTTTCTTCTATACACATATCATGTGCCCACTGTAACTTGGTAGTCTCTTTTGCACAGTGACTATGGCTGCCGAGCCTCACTGGGTAATGTGCTCGCTAGCCATAAATGTGTTCGCTGGACGGAGCACAATTAGCTAGAGATTGACCCGAATGTTTATATTCATTTGCCCTGAAATTTTGCTTTGAGCTTATTTTAAGCCAACATGCTCACATACTGTAGCCCTGTTACAGTTCTGGTTCTGGTGGCGGGTACGCGTGCGCCTGCCCTTCCCCGTACAGTGGGTCAGCCTGCCAGCTCCCGGAGCCCCCAGCCGTGCCAGAACCAGCGCCAACCCTCTACACAGGTCACTCATAATCTACTCACATAATGCTTGAGAAGTTTTTCCATTATTCAGTTTTTCCATTGTTCACTTGTCTTTTGTTCAGAAAATTTATGGTATAGCAAGAACTTATTGCGCCGTGCTGCAAACAGTTGCATATACATGTAAATATGCCAAGCGATATAACAGATTGACTGATTGTTCTTGAGATGTGATAGGATGATATGTTTATAATTCGTCTGTGAACATCTAGTCTTTTTCATCCAGGATCGCGGGAGCTTCTTGGCTGCTTTGGGGATGGTGAGGCTGATGAAGGCTACGACTGGCTGACCAAACCGTCCACGATGACTCAAACCATGTGCTTCGACCACTGCTCCAAGGGCGTGAGTTTTTTACATCAGGCTGCAATTTAGACTTTCCTTGCATAATTGATATTATTCGGAACGGTCATTCAGTCGGTCCCATATTCCCATTTTCCCCTATGTGTTCTCTCCTCTCCTGCAGGGCTGGCCGTTCGCGCGTGTCCTCTATTCCTTCACTTGCGGCTGCAGCGAGCAGTTTGGGGTGTACGGTCGCCGTGACGACGCTGACTGCGCGACGCCGTGTCCGGGGGCGCCGGGCGAGAGCTGCGGGTCGAGCAAAGCCTACCTCGCCTGGAGCACCGGACTCCCCGGTCAGTAACCCACCGACATACGACTTTTAGTAAATATTTTTTAGTGGAGACAGTTTCTTAGAATAAATAAGAGACCATTGCAAATGCGCGCCCCACGTTATGTATCATTTCATACATCTTCCCAGAAATTAATGATGTCAAGTGTCACGTCAAGTAGAAATGCCTTTTTTTGTGTGGTAACTCTCTCTCAGGCAGACTATAAGACGGGCAGTGGAACAGTCCAAAAGACGGCTGGCAAATTGCCAGTTTGCTAACCAGTGCCAGTTTCAAGCCCTCTCTGTGTAAGCTGAGATCAAAATATAAATTAAGCAGTTCCAACCATATTAATTTAGAGTGATTTCGGTGTGTTTTAGCGAGTGTGTCTGTTGGTAACCTTGCCCGTGGCCGTCCTGCTCACGCTGAGACGTCCCAGCCGGGGAGGCTGCCAACACTCGCCACAGACGGAGACACGTAACTAACATCTTATATATGATTAATTACACACACCCCCACCCCTCCGATCCTCGTCACACAGGCTCCTCTCACAGTTGGCAATGCGAGTCACGAGGGTCGGGGGGCTGCTGTATTGATGCCACTCGCTCTATGCGATAGTCCTAGTGTTGGTTATGTCCTTATCTCTAATTGTTTGCAATATATATTGTGTCTATATGTCTTATTAGAGTACCAACATTCATATAATAGTCTTGTCATGTAGTGAACAACATGTGGTCTTATTTTTTAATTTATGTTCTATCTTCTTTGTTGTTCAAATATCAAAATAGCTAAATATCAAATTTTAAATTAAAATTTCTTAAACAGCATATGTTTCGCACACTTCATAGGTGCCTTTTCACTGTACCAAAATTACAATTTGGCTTTTTGATTTTATTCTATCTTTTGGCCAAGAGCAAAGCCGATCACGAAACTTGCATTTGTACTTTTGACTGCTGGCCGCGAGAGCCAGCAGGTTATGATTGGAAACTAGAATGTTTTGATGGAATAAATTTTGAAATCCTACATTCGTCACGCATTCACGCATATTGAACGAGGGTAGCACTGTACTGGTGTCATGATAATCCTGTTGTCCTTGCTAGGCACATGTGGGGGTCTGTGACGTGCTATGTGGCGGGTGCGGGTGCCAGCGCTGATCCCTGGTGGTTCGTCACGCTCGAAAGCCTCTCCTACATCCTCAGGGTCGTCGTGCTCACAGGTCAGAACACAGCACGCTCATGTGCTCAAGTAAAGTATATAAAGTGTTTGTTTAGTAAAGAGTCTAGTTGTTTTACTGTTCCTTATTGCTGTTACAATAATAGTCCCAATTTTCACATTTAGATATTGTTAGAAAATTATGGTAACACTAGCTGTTTACCCGGCGCTGCTCGGGTTGAAACAGAAGAGATCCGGAACATAGTAAATTCTCCTCCCTCCCTATTCTTCCCTCTGTCCCCCATCCCTCGCATCAGCTCGCGTTAGTATACAGGTCTGTAACAGATTAAATGCACCTTCATTACCTTCGTCCCATCGTCATTTGTCACAGCCATACACACACTACATGCATATGGCAATGATTGATGCCTCTCATATCCCTCCCCCAGCTACTGCTACCCCTGGTAAACACGTGCGGAACAGATTAATGTTCCACTCTTCCTCACCACCAACCATACCCCCACCCCATATGGGCACACACACCCTTTCTGCCACCACCCCTCCACAAGACAAGTCGGGAACTGATAAAATGCACTGAGAAAATGGCCCTCCATCACAATCACCACCCTCCCCAGCTCCCTCCTTGTATGACTGTACGTGTGATGTGCAACGTACGTTTGACATATACAAACGTTTAACGTATTACGTACCTTTAACAAACATGGCTCTGTAAGCAGCATGACAAACATTTCTAAAAACAATCTTTTTTCCTGTATTTTTATCATTAATTATCATTTGGTTTGAAATGTAAATAAAAATGACCACCAAGTTGTCCTCATTGTACATACAAAATTTGGAGTGTGTACATCTGCCAAAGATACAAAGCCTTATTAGAACAAAAAAGTCCCTTATCCATTTATTTATAGATTGATAGAGAAGAGTAAAACCGTGATAAATAAGACTTTCAATCTATTCATTGATTATTGCTGTGTATTAAGAGCCCTGTCAGTCGCAAGTCCATGGGGGGGTCAGATAGTGGTAGGGGGGGGGTCATACTTTTAAAACCAAGGCGCCTGGGGGGTCACACTTTTGAAATGCAAGTTCTTTTGTTTCCATATTTATCTATATGATGACATACAATCATACAAAGACTCACAGAAAAGCTACAAATTTGATAGATATTACTTTCACAGGGCTGCCAAGCAGTACATATATGTCGAGTATTATTACAGATTTCTGACCCAAAATACCCAAATACTAATTCTACTTTCAAAATACAGATTTCCCCACTTTGTTTATTTTCATTAATAATTACTTTTTATGAAGTAAAAGCACAGGAACTGCATCCCAACATAAATATGTGTGCTTGTGATTGGTGTTAAAAGCCCTGAATATTGGTTACATTACACCAGAAATACATACATATCAGTTCTGCGCTTATGGATTTCTTTTTACACCCAGTATTTTTGTAGACCGTTTGCCGTTCCACCACGGAATACCCCTAAAATACTAAGGGAGCGTTCACAATTGACGTCAACAACATTTTAGCACTTTCTGACCCCCCCCCCCTCGTCAATTTTCGTCAACTTCATGAGACCCACCCCCACCCCCCGCGTCAACTTAATGACCCCCCACCCCCCTTTTTCTTTCTCACCACTTTTTACCTTCTTCCACAATTCAACAGCGTTCTTCTGGATGTCGCTTTTGTGATTTTGTGGATGTACTTTTCAAATGCTGATATAATGTTTGAAATTTTTTATTTTTATTCATTATGACATGTATTATTACACTGAATCATTAAAAAGCACATGGCGTTTGAAATAGGTCAGCAAATCACATAAGAAACAGTTGAGTTCTTCATTACTTTAAAAATATTTTGCTAATTTGTTTTGAATGAAAATTTATATATGTGAACCATTATGAGCCACAAAGTTTCTTTCATATCTGTGCTAACTAAGATGACCAAGCTGGTTTAAATCACCGATTCAAGCTATATTCCCTTTGATTTATATGATATCACAATGTTCTCATTCTATTCTTCTATAAATGTTGCCAGTGTTACTGGTTAAGTATAAATTTAGTCCTAAATTGGTAACTTTACTACAGAAGTTAAGATACAAATTTAAGCTAGTTCAATGTACAAAGTTGGTGTCAACTTGCCAACCCCCTCTTCCCACGTCACCCAGTCAACTTTTCGGGTGCAACCCCCCCCTTGTCAATTTTCGTCAACTTTTGCTGACCCGCCCCTCCCCCCTTCAGGGTTGACGTCAATTGTGAACGCTCCCTAATTTTGGGCATCCTGAGTACGGAAATGGCCATTGAGGGGTTGGCAGTCCTGCTTTCAACACAATTGGAAATTGTGTTAAATATTGAACAGTTTTCTTGTCTTCCAATTTCCTTGAATCCTGCCATATCTACTCAGGTTGTGTAAGTCACAACCTCATAATAACGACTAGTATTTTCAGTGGCTTCTTCAAGCTCATATGTTATTTCATTTTCTGAATCTGCATTGTCATCATCATCTGAATCGTCAACATCATCTGAATCATCACCAGAATCAGCTAATTCTGAATGAGAATCATGATAGATGAGATTGTAGAAATGATAAAGATTCTTTGTGTTAAAAAAAACAAAGTACCAAGCTATTTTGCCAAACAAGGTTAGAGTTGGAAGGACACAGGAAGGGACAAAACGGAAGGATGAGGCACAGGGAGCCAAGAAAGCCAAAGAATAGAAAAAATAGTCAGGTGTATGACCTGAATGGAAATCTTAGGCGAACAATTAATTGGTTTCAAACCAGATATTGAAGTTGCAGATAAACCTACAGGCATAAAGAATATAAAATGCAAACCCCAATACTATGCTATTGATATGGAAACCATAGAACATGTGATTAAAAAAATAATATATTATGAAGTACCAGCATTAGTAGTTGCAATAGAGGCTGGTATGTTTGATCATGAAACCGTATAGTGTGCCTCATGCTTGATTACCTTTCCCCAACTTATTACAAAAAGTATGATGAAGCATATGAGTCATTTTATGACAATTTAAATGAGAATGAAACTAAACAACTCAATGAGATCAATGAACCTGAACATAATCATGCAGATGGCTCAGAAAATGTTGTTGGTGGTATTGCTGATGACGAACAAAACAATGAATGTCTTATAATGTAAATATAAATGGACATTGGATACTGCTTTTGATAAAACTGTGTTAAAGAGAAGCTACATTTGTATACATTTTTGTTTTTTCCCCTTTTTTTCACTGTAACTCATCATTTTAGCCATGCGTGCAACGGAATGTGATTGGGGGTCAAGGTTTTGAATCTTGGTGTACTGGGGGGGGGTCAAGGTCAAGGTTTAATTTTGAATATGATTGGGGGGTCATAGTTATGATTTTTATATAAAAAAAAATCCATCTGAAACCCCCCACGGACTTGCAACTGACTGGCCCCTAACATTGTAACTGCTGGTGAAATGTTGGTCGAAAAAGATAAAGAAATGATCCAAAAATTTGGATGTTTTAGCTCTGATGAAAGTATTTATTTGAAAGTAGCTACCTAATAAATTTTAGAAGATTTAATTCAAAATTACCTTTTTCAACCAACATTTCACCAGCAGTTATGACGTAAATACACAACAATAAAGAGAGGACCTGCTACTGTTCAAATATTGAATTTTGCCATGCTTTCTTGGAATCACACCCCCCCTTACAACATGTGAGGACTCTGAATTTCAAACATTTTTAGTGGGTGGGAGCTTCTACTCTTTAACACATAGCCCTCATCCTCAGAACGTACATGTAGATCTACTGTTGAAATCCTAACCGTATATCTAGGCTAAAGTTCAAAGTTTTGACCTTGAAATGACCTTGACGTTAAAAGTAGGCCAAAGTTCAAAGTTTTGACGTTGAAATGACCTTAACGCTAAAAGTAGGCCAAAGTTCAACTTGAAATTCTTTAAATTTGACCATGACGTTAAAAATAGGCAAAAGTTCACCAGTAATTGTCTTTAATTTTTGCCATGCTTTCTTGGAATCACACCCCCCCTTACAACATGTGAGGACTCTGAACAAACATTTTGAACAACATGTCAAACATTTTGAGGGGGTGGGGGCTTCTACTCTTTAACACATAGCCCTCATCCTCAAAATGTGCATGTAGATCCACTGCTGAAATCCTAACCATATATCTAGGTTTAAGTTCAAGAGAGGACCTGCTACTGTTCAAATATTGAATTTAGCTTATGTTGATTGATTGATAGACTGTTATATCCATCTTGGATGCACATAATTGTTCACAGTACCAAAGATTATATATCCTAATGGAAACCCAGTGAACTACAATCAAGTCTACTTAGATATAGATTGCTCCATGTTCACCAAACATCACTAAATCAGGATGAGCGGACTAGTGACTATAAGCGAGACTGCATTGCCACCCACCACATGACAGACATGTACATTTATCTATTGTTTTCCACCATATTGGTCAATGCAAGTATAACATAATAAAAACATGCCATGTACCTGAGTAGCGCTGTGTTGTGTGCTGCAGCTGAGGACCATGTGCTGGAGCGGGTGCGTGTAGGTTTGTCCAACTGCACGTACCCGGCACGCCCGCCTCGCCTCCTGGACCCGGGGGCCGTGCCCGACTACTTCCCCTTCGCCTACGTCCCCGGCCCGCTGCCCAGAGGCCAGAGGGTGCCCTTCTTCCCCACAGTAGAAGGTCAGTGGCACCAGGACGCAGCAAGCCTGATGCAGGAACACTTATAAACTGCAGTCACATTTTGCAAGTTTAAGCAGACAGAAAAGGTTATTGTAGGCCTTTAATAAAATTTTGTTTTCATTACACTTAGTGTTTATAGTATGTCCTAGAGAAAAAATCAATAGACGCATAGCAGTTTCGCTGCAGTACAACCCTAACATACACACTTTGGGCATCCTGAGTACAAAAATGACGAAGAAAGGGTTGGCACCCTGAAATTATAACATGATTTGAAATAAATTGCAGTAAAATTGGCATCTACAAAATGTTATAAGAGGAAGTTATTAATGATAAAACATTCATATCAAACTATACTGTTCTCTATTGTTTATAGTACAATAAACATAAAAAAAAGATTAAAAATGGATGATTCATCCCATATAACCAACCATGCAAGCCTGCAAAGATTGGGTGCTACAGATTGATGTACTCAAGTATTAATGGGTTATAACCGGAAAACTATTGATGTTCATTCAAGAAATTGCCATTGTTTATAATATGTATTGAAAAGATGAACATTGATTATTTATTGCATAAAATCTTTCTTGTCCCCTTAAAACCTTCTATTACAATACAATACTACCGTATATCTGTAGCACATATTCCATAAAGCCTGCTGCTGTAGGTGCTGTGACCCCGGCGTGGACTGTCACGGTCCAGACCGCAGCCTCCGACTCCACCTTCGCCCTCTGTGAGGTCATCGTCTACGGATGTAAGCCAACTCTCTCTTCACACGATTTCAGTTTTTTTTCTTTCTACCTAATAGTGACCAAAAGAGTTACATAAATTGATAATTTTCTTGTATACTATACTTGTTATACCGTAAACAGCTTCGTGCCTCATAATTTGATAAGGACCAAGAGGTCAAAACAATGTTATAAATAATAAAATTACAACTTACTTTTGACCCTTTGTTTGAAAATTTTGGAATACATGCAGCTGTACAAATGAAGAGGTAGAAAATAAACATAATTTTCTTGGCGTCACAGATTTCTCTGTTTTTTATTAACAGCGAGAGGCTAAAAAAATCATGATAAAAGTTCAAATGATTACATTCCCTAAATAATTATGTCTAATTTTATTCTATTCTAATCAAATTCATTTATTCTATTTTATTCTTCATGTCTCTAATGGTCTTTTTGCACCTTTGACAAATCTTTATCTTATTTATTTATTATTTACTTTATATTTTATTTAATTTAGAATTTATTTTCAAATATTTTAGCCATTTATAGTACAAGGCCTCATCGCAAGTCAACCTATTTCTGACATAAATAAAATATAAAGTAAATAATAAATAAATAAAATAAAGATTTATTAAAGGTGGAAAAAGATCATTAGAGACATGAAGAATACCACTGCACACTGGCAGATAAAACAATTGTGTATAATCTATTTTATTCTATTTTGATTTTATTCTACCCGTGTCAAAGAATGTGAAAGTTTTATGATGATGAGAGAACTATTTATAATAGTTCAGATCTTTATGAAATGTTCATAGTTGTTGGCAGAGGATTTGAAAGTGAACAGTGCAATTTTTCAATAGAATACTTTCATTACATTTGGAAATTTATACAAACTTGGATTATATCTAGATCATGAAGCGAGCCATGTTTGTGTGTTTCAGTCAAGCACCCGGACCTGAAGGCCCGCGGTGGTGGTCGCTGTCCCGGTCAGAACGATACACACTTTGCATTGTGAAGTTTTCCAAATATAAGATTTATGGTTACCAGATAAAAAGGATTTTCTAGTTGCGTTGGGTTTTTTTTTTTCTTTTAGGGACCTGATGCTACTCGAGTCTAAAATCACTACTTACGAAAATATTGCTCTGTGAAACATTCAGTGAAAGTCATTTGGAGAAAATATTAGAGATGCACTATTTGTTTAATGTTTATATTAGATTATTCATCCACGATGTTGACCAAATATTCCCAAATATTGGGTACAGTTTGGAACTACAAAAGAAATCGTATTTTGAGGACTAGTCTTCGTATAAATGGCGGTTTTGGCGTGACATGACCACACTGTGGTGGTGCTCACCCCATGTTACTGTTTTCTGGGTAACCTTGGCCAGTGCTGTTATAGGGAATATGTAAAAAAGAAGTGGGCCATTTATATTACATGGCCTCCTGTCAAATACAACCTATTTCTGACATAAATAAAATGTAAAGTAAATAATAAATAAATAAAATAAAAGATTTATTAAAAGGTGGAAAAAGATAATTAGAGACATGAAGAATACTAGGCTATAAGATAAAAGAATCATAATTGCACAGGCATCCTGTCAGGTTACAACGTACTCGACATAACGGGGATTCAGTGACTACGGCTGCGAGGCTACTAGGCTATAAATAGTATCATGGAGGCGTCAAGTGCTGTTGCGCAATTGATACTGGCTGAGTGTGAACAAGTCTATAAGGCGTAAGGGGGGTTAGCTCAGTGGTAGAGCGTCTGCTCGTACATATATGACTGGTCTGGTGTGTGCAGAAGATTGTGAGTTCGATTCCACGACTTTACAAATAACTTTACAAAGCCTGTCTCCTGAATTTCCTTACAAATATATATAAGTCTATACAAAATAGATAATTGCTACCCGCAATTAAATCCTCTATCAATTCAGGTTTAAATAGCATTTTATTTTTATTTCTTCAGAATATCCTCATCCGTATCCAATAGTATTACCAGAAGGTGAGAGTCGAAAGCTGAAATGCATTTTTTATTTCAAAAGTTGAATAATAATTGGATGAACCCAAAAAACTTTACCCTGACTTCAAAAAGTAACGTTTTGTTAATATAAGAACATTATGTTCTGATTGTATTCTATGCAACATACACATTTTTTATATTGTTTTCAATGTTTACTAATGAATGTACATGTATGCTAGTTGATTATTTGTAAAATTCAAAATGTTTTTTTTTATGACATGACAAAAAACACAGTAACTGGCCTCCTTTTTTTGTTGCAGAGAGCGACGTTCCATGCGATCCAGGCTACAAATGTGACGAGTCCGAAGCCTCCTGTCGAGGTAACATCTGCAACATTATCAGCCATCTGTAATTTGATCAGACCCAAATAGAAAAACGTGCATAGGCTGCATTTTTAGCATCCTCAATTGGTGTACCATAAACAGATGAAAACAAATGAGGCATTTTATGTGAATTTCTGCTTGCCGAATTCTCCTTTACTTAATGTCATGCTAGATAGATGTGCCACAGATCTAAACCATCTGGTAACATTGACAGTTTCGCTGAAGAATGTTGTGCATACGAAAGGTTGTGCTTGAAAATGCCTGACTCCGCGTTCCTCCCCAGGTCTGGTGCTGCACATGTCTCGATCTGTGAAGCCGGGGGGGCAGGACTGTGCGTGGAGCGGGGGGGTCACCCACGAGGTGGTCCCGGCTGCCCCCTGCCCTGCCACCGCCACCCGCTGCCCCGCCACCCTCCGCAGACCCCCCAGCCTCATCGGCTGGAAGTTCGACAGGATCACATACAGGTGCAGGCCCCAGCTGGCGGATCACGCTCAATTCTGTGACAAATATTACTGTTGTATTGTACTGTTGTTACTACCTCTCATGCATAGGCAGATCCAGGTTTTTGGAAAAGGGGGGCGCACTCAACGAAAAGGGGGGGGGGGGGCACACTTAAGGAATTCATCAAAAAACCTGCGAAAATGAAGTATTTTGGTGGGAAAAGAGGGGGCGCGCGCCCCCCCCCCTGGATCTGCCTATGCTCATGGGTTATTTTCTTATAAGCCTTAGCGTGATAGCATCACATGGAGGGAGAGTCGGGTTCTAGCACTAGCCGGTGGCGCTTGATACAGTTTTGAGTTAATATGACATTTGACCCTTGACCCTACCACATTAACTGTAACGCTCTGGGATGGATAAGTTTGTAATGTAAGCACTAACGAAAGCTATTATTTAATAGTATATTCATATTGAGTGATACAAAAAAGGTTTTAATTTTAACAACAGCCATTAAGATATCGATGTAAATAGTTGCTCATAATCCTGATTTCTAGGGCCACAATATAAAAAGACCAGCATCCTGAAAAACATGCCTGTCTCACTAAGATTTGCATGTTTCAATCAATAAACACTTTGTAAATGCAGTTGCTAGTTTTTAATTGAAGTGGTCCATAGGACTCGTATCTCCCGGTCCATGGGGCACACTGTCTTCTGCATCCTGCCGTATCTATACCATTCTTGCATGAGTATAAATGTTTGAAAATTGGTCCACAAAATCAACAACGTCCAACATGGTTTAACTTTCCTACTAACGGCTGGCAGTTGAAGCAACGTGGGATTGGAATTGAATATACAGGCAAGCTTGGGATAAAGTCCCGGTCCCAGAGGCTGCTGCGTGCTGAGTGATGATTGTAGAGCGCGTATCCGTGCATTTGGCACACATTTTAAAGCCATTGGCACACAAAATCATACCAAGGGTGTCATATCAAACACCGTTACAAAAATACTGACACATATACATAACTCTGATGTACCTGACAACTTTTTATGATAGATATTTTGATAAATTTAATAAATAAATTTGATGGATCTTAGACAGCCCCTACACACTGGGACAAGATTTTCTTTCATTTCACTAATCACATCCCAGAAATTAAAATCAAACATTATAGATGATAGAACCAACATCTTTTTTATTCACATTTTAATTAGATATTTTCAACCTTGCGGTCATCTTCAGAATATAATGTAAAATGAACCAAATTAAATTACAAAACAGTACTGTTTTCAATATACATGAATATAATACAGAATATGAAATCAAACAAGTTAATACTTATCAATAGTAATCAAAAACAATTTATACTAAGAGATGTGTCCTATGGACTAAAATATCAAGCAAATGTGAAAACAATGATGATCTCGAGGTGGAATGAAAATTTGGCACATTTTTTTTGTGCGGTTGCTACACATTTTGGAGGATGAGGATGTGCCATTCTGCCCACTTTTAGAAAATCCTAGAACCATCCCTGGTCTCTCAGGTTCAGTGAAGTATTGTTGTTGTTAAACCTCAACTATAACCTTACTAAATCTCAGGTTCACGGTGTTCTGCCACCTGCTCCTCCACGGCTCTCCCTCCCACGGTTTCCCGGCGACGGGCGGTGGCGTCCCCCGCGGCGTCCTCCTCAGCCTCGCTCCCGGCACCGCGGTGTTTGTGGCCGGACCGCGCAGCCTCGGGGTGAGCGTGGCGGCGCCTGGTGGCGGCGGCCGACACCGCAACGTCACCGTCACGCTCCGCCGCACGTGGCCGCTCGGGCGCGTCGTCATGCTGTGGGTCGCGGTCAACACGCATCAACGCACGGTCACAGCACGGGTGAGAAACACAGCGGCTCACAAACACCACTCTGAGTATCGGATGTCAAGCAAATTGACCTCTGAAATGTTTCGCCTGAGAGTGGATTAACATGATTTATGTGACCTGTTTAAATACTGCAACCTGATTGGTTGAACTCGCCACACCCATCTGGGATTGGTCACTTGACCTCATTTAAATTCATAACCGGCCTGTGATGATTATAGATTAACAGCCTGTGATTGGTCAGAAATTTTAATGAGAATAGTTGTGTCAGAGGTCTCTTCAAGACATCTGATACTCAGAGTGACAAATACCTCAGTGTTAGAACAAGTAGCTAAATAATGTGTGACGTTCACTGTCTAGTGAGAAACAAACAGAATGGCCAACTTGCTTACCCCAACTAGAGCTACACTGTTTATTACTTTTCATTCGATAACCTAAATTTAAACTTATTTCAATATATCATTAATTGTAAATCAAGAGAATTGAGTAAATGTCCAGTGAGACGAGTAATCCGTGGTTTATTGGACTGTGAACACTCAGCTTTATAACCTCATCAGACGAGTTTCAGAATGTACCAGGGGTCACCTGATTAGTGTATTTTGTGTTGGTTTTCAACTGAGGTCAATTCATTGTAGGTGGATGATGAGGTCATGACCGCTAGCTGGGAGGACTCTGACCCTGCTTCCATGGCAACCGTGCCCATAGACACGAGTGGAGACGTCCTCATCGGCCACGGAGACCTCCCAGGTCAGCAAAATAGGAGAAATAACCATGTGCACTTATTGCTTCGCTTCAGCAGCTGAAGTGAAAGCCTTGTGTTTTGTTTGTTTGTAACTATGTATGTAAGTTGGTACAATGCTTATATGCTTAAACTGAACATTAACTGTGTTCAATTTTGGTACTTTGCCAATTTAAGTATAATTTCTACAAGACCATTTTAGGTCATTTTTTGCATCTTCAATAGTTTCAATGCAGCTGCAACCATGAGCTCCAAATTTGATACACTGTTTACATACCTAGTGACCATCATCAGTGTCCAAATTTGGCACTTTGCCAAATGAAGTGTTCCTTCCAGAAGAACATTTGCAGTCAATTTCAGTATTTGACATAGTCATTTCAATACAGTTTGAAATATGACCTCCAATTTCATATGATATTTATGAAAGTGGTGACCATCACCTACTTTGATCTTTGGCCCTTTGTTAACTAAATGGAAAGTGCTCAGAGAACACAGCATTTTTATAAAAACATTATTGAAGCATATGACAATGATCATATATACTTTGTTACACATTTTACATGGTCAGTTACTCTTTATTGTGTGGTATGTTGTCTTTTTGTTAATTGCTCAGCTGCTTGTGTTTCAGCTCTAGTATGTGTATGTAAGCAAGCATTGTGTTTCGTTCGTTTGTAACTATGTATGTATGTATGTATGTATGTATGTATGTATGTATGTTTGTCTCCGGACAAGCTAGCGGGTGTACCGATGAACCGATTTCGTTCAAACTTTACACAACTATGAGGTTTGAAGCGACACCAAAGTGATTAGATTTTGGGCAATCTGCCAATTAAACTGCGCTTTCCACAGGGCAATTATGGTCCATTTACAACATTCTTATTACTATTGAAAGCACCATTATAGATCAATATTCTATTAGCTGCAAAATAGACTAGTTGGTGCTCTTTGCTATTTGCTGCTATAGGATCAATAAATAGACAGTGGCATATTATTTGTGGCTGCTATATTGAATTGCTTACTTTTTAATCATGATTTCTAAAACATTTTAGTAAACAACTTTATTGTCCATAAGTCAACGTTATTCTAGCGACGCCGTGTTCTTTGAACACATTTCATCTAGTTAAGTCATTGTAATCATCCTATCACGTGTACTGTGTGACAAATATTTGTTAACGGTAAGGTGCTGTTATTTCTAATCATCGTTAGAAGTAATTCTTTGTAATTTTGCTACGAGTAAGGGTCCTTGATTAGCTCATAGACTTATTCTATTCTATTAGGAAGGGCTTGTGTCACAAAAAATGAGTTTGTGTGCATTGAACGAAAAAAGTTGCCAACATGCATCATTTGAATCTTTTTACCCTAAGGCACAAAAATATAAACATTGGCATTTTTTTCAATCACCCTATTAAGGTCACAGGAGGGTTCAAATTTTCATAAAAATGGGTATATCTTCTTAGATGTAATTCTGTTCTCATTTTATTCTATTCCATCTATTTCTATTTCTCTTCCCTATCCTCTAATGTGGTCTAAATTGAATATCTGTTGATCCAAATGTTTCATATATTTTTATTTACTCTTTCGACATGTTTCAATAACAAAAGTATCCTTATCAAATTCAAAATTCAAAATACTAGTTCGAAAAATTTTACTATTTTGAATTTGATAAGGATACTGTTGTTATTGAAACATGTCGAAAAGGTTTATAAAAATGTATAAAACATTTGGACCAACAGATATTTAATTTAGACCACATTAGAGGATAGGCAGCAGAAATAGAAAAAAAGATGGAATAGAATAAAAATGCGACCATATGCTTCATACCGAATTTCAAGAATCTTATATAATTCCGTTCTATTAAAACTAGATAACCAAAGATCCAACAAAATTCTTGAGCAAAATCAACATCGGTTCCCATGACGATGTTTTACAGGTTCCCCGGCTGGGTCCACGCGGCCTCTTGATGCCTGGATCCAGGAACTCTTCCTGAGAAATATGATTTGAATGTATACTACACACCAGGTAAATACTTAGTCACAGCTGACGCACTGTCACGATCTGTCTCAAACCAAACAGCAACAGAAAAGGAGTCTCTTGTGGACGCTGTCCAGTTATGGGTTGATACGGTTGTTACAACCATGCCCATCTCAGACCATCGTATGACCGAAATCCAGAGAGAAACTCAAAGAGACCCTGAGCTGCTGAGTGTGATGCAAGCAATTGTAGGGGGTTGGCCAGCAAATCGAGCCAACTGCAGACCAGAAATAGCACCTTTTTGGGGTGTTCGAGCACAATTATCCACAGCTCATGGTCTAATACTAAATGGAACAAGAGTAGTGATTCCAAGAACACTAAGAAAGGCAACTCTGAGCAAAATACATGAAGGACACATGGGGATAGAGAAATGCAAAAGAAGAGCTCGTGATCATGTGTACTGGCCTGGAATTAATACGCACATACAGGAAATGGTGACAGCATGCTCTGAATGTCAGACATTCAGGCCATCAAATGTGTCTGAACCCCTACAACCTCACCAAATCCCGACAAAGCCCTGGCAAAAGATCGGAGCAGATTTATTCTCACACGAAGGCAAGAATTATCTCGTAATGGTGGACTATGCATCGGGATATCCAGAACTAATGAAGATGAGCACTACAACCAGCAGTGCTGTAATAACAGCTATGAAGTCCGTCTTTGCAAGACTGGGTGTACCTGACGTTGTTTGTAGTGATAATGGACCTCAGTTTACAGCCAAAGAATTTGAGGATTTTGCCATTGATTGGGACTTTAAACATGTGACGTCTAGTCCCCATTACGCTCAGTCCAACGGCATGGCGGAAAGTGCTGTTAAAGCCATGCAAGATATAGTGAAAAAATCACAAGACATCTACAAAGGTCTTCTGGCATATCGCACTACACCACTGCAACATGGTCATTCTCCTGCGGCTATCATAATGGGACGACAGGTAAAAGGGACTTTGCCAATTCACCCATCTAAGCTAATCACAGAAACCATGACTGAATTCACTGAAGAAAGAAGGAAACAGCATGAAATGCAAAAGATGTATTATGACAAAGGTAAAAGACAATTAAGTGAGTTGAAACCTGGAGATAAAGTGTATGTTCAAGATGAAAAAAGTGGTAGATGGGCAAAGACTGCTGTTGTAAAGGATGCTGAAACTGAAAGCAGATCATATATAGTTGAAACTCAGGATGGAGCGCAATATAGGCGTAATCGTGTCCATCTCCGACCGCAGGCAAACAGCGAACCCGTATCCACACCGGATCCTCCACTAATCCCTATACCAGACTTACCTCCAAAAGTGGTTGTTGATATATCCCCAAACACAGGAGCAGCACCTCCTCAGGAAATTGGTCCTGATGTGCCTCAGCCGCGCCGATCCATGCGTGTGAGTAGAGCACCACAGAGGCTTATTGAAAGTGACTTGTTGGGAAAGTAATTAGTGATTGGAACTTGCGTTTGATTGTGACATTATTTCATGCGCATATGTACATAGAAAGTGGACTAGTGATATCCTGGATGGATGTTAATTTTGCTCATGTAGTGTTTTTATGTTTATGCAATTTTATATTATTACACATGGAGTTTTATAGCTGAAGTTAGTTTGAAAAGGAAAATGATGTTAGCTTTGTATGCAGATATTGGTAGTATGATTTGTGAATGGTAACGAGTATATTTGGTCAGGTCCGTTCTGGTAAATTAATTGTTTTTTCATGTAACCTATCTGTTTTATATGACCAAGTTCTCTGATAATGTTTTATCTTCTGTTTTGATAAAAAAAAGGGAGTAATGTAAATTTTCGCATCTTCAATGCTTTATCAAGTAAAAAATGTTATTTTATTGGAACGTTATATTTACTGCCCATAATGTGCATCATGACACGTATGACGTAAAAACGTAACACTAAAGGAACATTAAACGTAAAACGTAACGTGACATATAATATGGTAGAGCAGCTCCAAGAACGTCCCTGTGTGTTGCAGACGCGCGGTCCTGCTCCCCCGCGGCGCGGCCGCCCTGTTTCCACGGTGGCACGTGCGTGGTGCGTCCGCTCCCAGACCTCCCGACCAACCACACAGAGGATTATGACTACGCCTGCCGCTGCCCCCCAGACTCCACCGGCAGATACTGTGAGCTTCACCATGTCAACAGTAGAATTATGATACTAGCCAAGATTTCCCTTTAGATTCTGACCTAGTTCTATCAGATTGCTTTCATGAGACACAGTCAGCACACTCTTGTGGCCAGTGCTGTATAAATAGACAAAACCGGGTGAGTTTGTGATATGAATTAGGGTATCAGGTGAGTTCTTGGGGCGTATCACGAGGAGCCAGATGCGCCACAAGAACGAATCCTGATTCAATAATTCCTATTACACAACGAACCCGGTTTTGTATTGATCATCCTTTTCCAAACAATTACAACACTGTTCTATAAATATGAAAAAGTAGTCTGGCTGAGTACAAGCATGAAAACCATGGTATCGCCCCTCTTCAAAGAGGGGTGATAACCCTCTCCGCGTTATCGGATACTTCCGGATCATGATAACCAATGAAATTACATCAAAAAGAATGATAAAGTTAGTGTCCATCTAAGGCCGCTGTATGTCTGCTGTAGGTGAGTCTCTGCTGCCGCGTCCCTCCCCCCAGCTCGGCTGCTCCGGGCCGGCCGTCTGCTGCCCGGCGGCACCTGCTGGTGCTTCTCCCCACACGCTGGCGCCCGCTGCGAGGCGCTCATGTCGCCGTGCGCCACCCAGCCCTGTCGCCACGGCGGCACATGCACCAGGTAGGGGGGCTCATGGCAACTGGATGGTCATGTTTTTGTCTACCACCATAATCGGTCCAATTTATCCAATCCCACACCTGCAGAACCCACATCCTCAAACCAAGAAGCTTAACCTGCCACCGTTATCATAGGCCTCTGTCTTCCGTATCGTCAGGTGAGATCTTGCAGGGTTCAATTTTACGTAAGTTCATGAATTTCTAGAAACAAATACTATTTACTATAAGCCCTAGGATCATTCTTGTTGTGTAAAATTGATATACTTTTGTGTGTGACCGACATATTTCATGAGTGGTCTACTTTGGCGACTTTGCAGTGACCCCGCGTCTGGCCGTGCAGTCTGCTCCTGCCAGCCTCAATTCTCCGGCTTTGACTCCAGCAACTGCGAGGTCCAGCGAGAACCGTACGGCCGGAGTAAGTCAGCAGCTATAGTAACATGTTTTGTTTAAAAACAATCTTTATTTCACACACCTTGAGGCATCTAATAGTTGACGAGATTCTCTTAACAGCTAGTCTGTAGTGTTGAATGCTAGTGTCACTGACCATTGATATTTGCAGTGAACACGACGTATCTGGGCTGTTACCGTGGTGACCCAGCGAGGTGGTCACTGACCCACGACCGCGTCTACGTGCCGACTCTCATCCCTGACACGTGCGCGCGACACTGCCACCTCCGGGTACGTTATAGTGATGTGGGGGCGAGTCTGGCGTTTCAATATGGAATGTGTGAGCTTACGTCATACTCTAAGTAACTTACCAAATCCTCCCTGATAACTGAGTTACATGATTTTCTGATGAATATTCAGCATAGTTTCCTATATTTTTAAGTAGGATTATGATTGCATCACAGCTGGCTTTATTGCAGCATGCTGTGTGGCTCAGCCTCCTCACTGATTTCCATGCTTCCTGCTGTAACGATTGCACTTTCTGTTATTGTTGTCAGCAGAATTCTATGCCCTCTACAACTATCCAGTTGTCTTGCTCTTGTTCTGAAACATTTTAATCAATTCATTCCAGTATCAAACATATGTAGAGACCTGCAGGTGTTTTCTAAAGATAACCAAATTAATCGTTACAACGTATAAAGAATGTTACAAGCTCAAGCTTTCTACCACCCAATGAGAACATCTCTGGTTGACGTCTGTGTCATGGTTTCAGGGCTGGAGTTTCTCCGCGACTCAGGGCGGCAAGAACTGTTCGTGCGGCGATGTGTTTGGGGCCGCGGTTGCCGATGACGACGCCTCGCCTGCCGAGGTGCGCGTGGGTGAGGAGCAGTGTTCGGTGCCCTGTGGGGGCGACCCGAGGCGCCGCTGTGGGGCCGCCGACAGCCCCGACAGCCCCCCCACAGCCGGCGTCACAACCACAGGCTTCCGTGAGTAGGACACACGAGTTGTCTAATGGGAATTTACATTGTATTAGTGCATTATTATTTGCTACGTATTGAATGATTGTATGAAGTAGAAAATGATGATATACATGTACTTTTGGTATGCTCAGACAATGTCTGTTCAGGTTTCATCATCAGATTATATCCTGATCTGTATCAAATTATTACAAATTTTTCTGGAACATTTGAAGTCTATTCTGATGCTAGAAAATATCTCCAATATTGATGCTAATTAGTGTTACCATAAATATCCACAGAAGGTCCCATGCTCATGTAAAGATCCACCTTACAGAAAAAAGATCATATTTAGAAGCCCGTGTAAGTTAAGTGTTTGTGTAAGAGCCCAGCCGCTAAACCCCAGCCAGCGACAACTACATGCCAAAGTTGACGACCGATGCTAATACACGCCACGGTAGCTGGTACCTCTTTTCCAAACACTTGGCCAGTGTACAAAGAAAGCAATAGGCAAATGTTCTCTAAAAATATCTTGACAATCTGAACAACTTACATCCAGATTATTTTTAACAATCATGCTGGTAAACATTGTATAATTATGAAACACTAGCATAGTAAAAGATGTACCATCACACCTACTTAGGAGATAATTATGTGCTGTATTCTATTAGACTAGTTTTTGCATAAAAAAAACAAACTTCAATATTGTAACTAACATTCTTTTGTCAAATCTTGAATTGTACTTTTTCTAAAAAAAAAGGGTACACTAGAGAGCACTTACATTAAACCACCTAAGTTGGCTTTGTGGCTGTGGCATTGCGCAGAAAACAGCCATCCTCTCTGTTGAACATTAAGCAGATCTGCCGTCCTGTCTGGTCGTAGGGTGCACTCGTTTGCCGCTGCCACGGTTTTCTGCTGTTTTTTTTTTGGTTCGCTCTCGTCTTTCTTCTGTAGAAAGAAATATGCTTTTTGCGGATCTATGTTGTTCCACTCACAATGTCCTTGGTATGCTCTTCTACGATGTTCATCGTCTAGTAGCATAACAGAGGCATCTTTACTTACTTGTAGATAATCAGCTATTTTCACATTGTACTTGATGTACTGCTTCATTTCTTCTTTCCCCATCGTGTTTAACATCTCTCCAAAGATGTGGAAGGTCGCTCCCGCCCAATGTTCCACGGTCACGTCTTCAGGTTTCAATTTACTCCTACCATCCCTTATTACCAGGCCCCTACCTTGATTATGCTCTCTAGCCCTGGTGCTGACGTTAGGTTTGATTACATGGTCTGGGATTAGATGAAGTAACTTGCCTGAAGCACTATGGGAAGCCATATCCTCACCATCGGGTAGGGGGAAAGACAGCATGTCCTGAAGATGACTCTGTTTTAGAATTTCAACGGCAGCTTCTAATTCTTTATTGCTGGCTAGGTCGGAGGCCGTTACTGTGTGTTGCTGTACTCCTGATTCTGCTGAACTTCCACTGGTGGCGGTGTTGAGACCATGCTGTTGGAAGATTGTAATGCTTCCATTTCTGCCCGTCTTCTGTCTATCTCTTTTCTCTTTTGCACTAATTTCAGTTCAGTGTCCATCAGTTTTTCTTGCTCTTCTAGCTCGGCCAATAAGTTCATCTTTTTGGCCAATATATCCTCAGTTGTTTGGGTTTCATCATTCTGTCCTTGTTTGCTCATTGTTTCTTTTGTTTGGGTATTTCCCGCCGAAGGCATTTCATCAATAATTTCACTGACAGTCTCACTATTACCACTAACACTATTATTATCACTATCCAGTTCGAACTTAGGTTGTATTTTTTTAGCTGCAGGAATTTTTAAACCTTTTGCTTCCAGTTCTTTGTAATTCAACCTGCTTCCACGTGGATTATAAGCCATAAATTTGATATTATTGTCTATTCCATTGTATATCCATGCATGTGTTTTTATCCTTGTGATAACTCAATTTTGTGCTGTTAGCGGCTTGCTTCCCAAGTTTAAACTGACAGCCTTGTTGCTACCCAAAGCTATGTTCACATTGAAGATTGTTCAAATTGTTATGCGTGTAATTATATTTTAAAATCCTATAAACCTTATTTTATTGTTCACGAAAAGTCATCTCACTTGCCAAACTTTGGCTGGTGCTCATTACTTTAAGCAGGTGATCTGGAAAGTCTCAACTTCCAAAAAAGCTGGTGGTTGGTGAAATGAGAGACTCTGTAAATAAATCAAGGTTCAGCCGGCCATGGGCTTTTACAGGAGCGCTTAGTGCAAGTGAAATGAGAGCGTGTGTTATGATGCGTTGTTGTTTGCAGCGCTGGAGAACCGCGCTCTGGGCGGGGAGTCGGTGCAGAGCGGCGCGGCCTCTCAGTTCCCAGCGAACCGCGCCATCGACGGGGACATGTGAGTACAGGACACAGTAAACACCTTTATTTCTCTGACACTTGAGAATCAACTTTGACGTGGTACTTCAATGACCTATACATATTATATATTATATTATATTATATTATATATTATATATTATATATATATGATATGTAACCTGAGGGCTTGAATGAAATAAGGAAAATACTATATCTGTCCATCTTTCTTATTTTTATTTTTTCTGTTTCCTTAAGTCTGGTTATTTAGATTTTAAAGTATTCACATTGTAATGGTTCATGATCTAGTCAGCGCAGGTGCTTGTTATTGATTTTTGTTATGCCAGAAGAAACTTACTATCAATGTGGAAAAAAGTTTAGGGTTCTGCCATATTAGGAAGACATGTAAATGTTAATCCTGAAACGAATAATCCCAGGATTTCATCCTTGATCAATTAATCACCATTTTTGTCCTGTATGACAGCGGTTTCTGCATCTACACGGACCGAGCCCGTGACCCCTGGTGGGTCGTGACCTTGGTCCAACCTCTGCATGTCATCAAAGTCACTGTTGTGGAGCGGAATGCACGTGAGTGAAACACGCGGCAAACTTGTTACTATCATACATTTTGAATCATGCACAACCAGGGTATACAATCTGCTCCCACCCCTTTGGGCCGGCAACTTTGAAAAGTAGCCGGTTCCAGATAAAAAGTAGCTGGGTCTGTATTTTTGCAGATTTGAAAATACCATAAAGTTGATTTTTGCGCCTATTTAATTTTGACAATTTAGATCAATTATTTTGAGTTTTACAACTCAGGGTATCATATCGTTCATTGCAAAAGGTGTTATCCTAATTTTTTACAACAGTAAATCTTAAAGTTAAACTTGATATACTCATAACGTAGGCTTACAATCTAAATATCAGTAGTCTGCAGTGTTCAAAATTTTAGTTTCACTCAGATTCGCGTTGTTGTTTTCACGGCTTTATCATTCACGCTGCTTTTACAAGGCCATGTTCAATATCACGCCTTGGGTTCAGTGGTAGATTTTAACTAGAGAAATATTGTGGGGTTAGAACTAAGTCAAAAGCAAAGTCAATACAAGTTTTTTCCTTACTTGGCAATGTAAAGGCCGGCCCCACTCATTTCTGCGTATGATCGACGCATAAATTCTAGGGATTTCCAGGCAAAAAAATTGTACGTCGAGCATCTGCTAACATTATTTTGGCATTAAATGATTTTTCCCCCCAGCGCATACACCAGTTCGCAAATAGAAATATTAGCATAATGTCAGGGTGCGATCGTAGTACCCGTTTTGGCCGCTAGGTGATTAGTCTCGATCAACCAGACCATGTGATGGCGAAGACGAGGAAACTGATCTAGTCTCTATCAATGTTTGTCTAAAAAATTCCCAGAATGCACTGTAAACCACGTGAAAAGCCACGTGCCTTGGTTTGTTTGTCTCAAAATTACCCAGAGTTCATAGATAAGTACATAAATATTTCATTGAGACAGCGATTAGAAAAGTCATGTATAGTCAACTCACAGCCGGCGCAAACCCGGCGTAAGAAAAGCAGACGGTGAACGCAAGGTCAGCGGGGTTATTCATGATTCCGAAGCCCCGCCCCTTTCTATCGATTTGTTACCACATGCACGAAGGTCTCACAAACATTCCTATCACCCGTAGTAAATAGAGAGAAATTGCCGACATTCTACCCAAGAGTTTTGTATTAAAGTTGTGCTAATCTTCTTATTTTTAACTTAGGGTGAATTCGGTAACCTCTGTTCTACAACATACCAGAAGTATTCTCAGAAATCATTGATAGTAAAGATTTCCTGGGACATTTAGTTTTCCATCTTTTTGCATCCACTACCAAATGACCAGTCCCGTGATAACAGGTTATTTGAGCCGCTACTCTTATCGCATATTATCCTTAGTAGCTCTTACTATTTTCATCAGAACATTTCCACATTTCTAGTACACATTCTGAAGACTGTCTAGTTTCCTTACAGCAACAAGTCCGATTTGGACAATATCGAGAGCAAAAATCTGTTCGTAACACCTGCTGTTGTTAAACATGTTTTTAGACTAAAACTTCACACGCACTAGCATAGCGTTAGCCTCGTTCAACCCGACCATGCACTGTATTGAATTGAGTGCAGCCTTCACAGTAGCTCGTTGATTGAGACTACACCAGCGCTGGTTAAAAAAAGTCTACTATTCAGTATCATACGTCATTTGACGAACCGTTGATGTAGGCAAGAGTGGTGACTTGACTTGGAGAGTGTACGGATATTGTGAAATAAACAAAGAAGTCTGTGTTGTCATACATTAATATCAATATTTCTGGATAGTTCATGAGTTGAACATTAGTTATGTATGATTTTTTTGTGTTAACACTAGTATTATTCATTAGAAAAAGACCTCTAAAATGTCACATATTTTAATGCTTTCTATTGTGTCAAACCGGTGTTTGTGAGACCAAGATGGCGGCTGTTATGTTTGCATCTCAGAGTGGTCGCTGATTGGCTGACAGACTTGAAAGGGGCAGAGATCGGAGCTATGAATACGTTGAACGCCTGCTGAATGTATGCCATTGTACGCTCAAGGTGCGCCAAGCTTACGCCAACGTTTTCATCTGCCGAGCATCTGCTCCCAATACGCGGCGGATATTCAGCTCATGTGTAGCGTATGTTCGGCGTATGTAGGACGTACGCCCCACGTAAAAAAATCAATGGATTATCGATTGGCATATGCCGTTAACTCTTTCGATGTTTTGAGCAGCCCAAAGTATTGGCAACGTAAAAGAACAGACCGATCAATAATCTTCCTAGAAATATTTTGCCGGCGTACTGGCAGCGAGTGTCACACGAACGTCACACGCACGTAAAGTGGAAAAGGAACGTTGAATTCACATAAGATCGGCGTAGTCGGCAGATGCTTAGCGTAGAAGAAAAAATCTGGCTATCTGACCGATTTTTATCAACTGGGCGTAAGTTCCCAGTAAGTTCCCAGTGCGTCGGAACCAGTGGGACGCAGCTTTTAGATGGTAAGTCAGATGTCGCTGAATATTCTGGCAGTGGGGCTTGTGTTTGGTGGATTTTGTGACGAACTTCCATGAATATTCCGGGCCTTGAATCATGGCTGTATACTGCGTATATACCATTGAGACATGACGATGTCAGATTCTGAGTCGATGGCATTTTAATCAGATCCAAAATTGTTATCCGATCCTTCATGCAGGTCAGAGAAATCAAAATAATCTGAATTGTCATAGACATATCATTTGATATATGTATATGAATCTAGGGCATATACACTGGGCCTCAAATGACAGTTTACAGTATACAGGTAACATAGGATCACTGGCACAAGTGGTGTGGATTTTATTCACAATAAAACACAACAATTAGATTGCCGGTGTTTGGACCTATATTTTGTTGTGTATTTTCGTTGTAGTGCTGCGTGAGCGGACGATGCACGTCGGCGTTAGCAACACGTCCCACGAGGTGGCAGCACCGCCATCACCGCCGACGGGCCACAGTACACGGTAACACCACACGGTAACCATGGTAACACCACACAGTAACCATGGTAACACCACACAGTAACCACAGTAACACCAGACAGTACACAGTAACTGTGGTAACACCACACAGTAACCATGGTAACACCAGACAGTAACCACGGTAACACCACACAGTACAGTACAATGCAACCTTACAATGTCTTGCAGTTGGTCAATGCTTCATTATTTGTTAGCTCTCGTCAGCAGCAATTGATCTACAGTTATACAACTATATAAAAAGCAGCTTGTTTAGTTTTGACCGTGTCCAGTCAATACAGTTTAAAATGGATGAACCGGATCTTCTCATTACTACCAGTCTGTTCTGTGAATGAGTGGATAGGGAGATGGCCTCCGGATCAGAAGGTTGTTGTTTTGATCCCCGGTCTGGTCTGGTGGTGGGTGTCAAGTTCTTCCCTAGCTGGCGGCACAATGCTTCATGTCACGTTAAAAAAGTACAGGTCATGGGAGTTATCACTAAAGTGTATGATAACTTTGATAAGCATGTTTGCAATATGGATGTAAAGTGTTGTATTTTCCCCCAGAGGTTGTGACAAGGCTGCGTTGTGTGACTGTCGGTTTCTGTGTCAGGTGTGCGCGACCAAGACCGGCATCCTCGCTGCCTACAACAACTTTGTGTGCTCGCTGGCATCGATTGAGGCTAGCCACGGTCACGTGAGTGTGCAGCTGGCGGGCTGGCACTACCTCGCCCTGTGTGAGGTCATGGTGTACGGAGGTAAGCGCAATACACAGCACAAACACTACCGTATTACAAAAACAAATTTCAGCAAAAATAAAACAAAAAATAATTAGCGCACCCCAACAATTTTTCGCGGTTCATGCATTTATCTCTTTTTGACCCCACACAACATGATAACACAACGCACCCGGATGGTTATGTGGTGATCCGAATACAGAATATTACCGGCGTGTTATAGTCTTACAATACTGCGCCTGTAAAAAGAGCAAGATTTGTATAATATTTAATCCGCATTAACAGGGTGTGCACTTATTGGGGTGTGTGCGCTAATAAGATCGAATACGGTATGTGCCAAACAAGTAAAATGTATCTTTTGCCATATGAACAAATTCATATATGGTGTGTTTTGTCTATTGCGGTGAAAAGCCTCTTTTGATATCAAGAAGGCAGAAAAGTGAAAATAGCCCATTACACAGTGGCAGTGTATGCACCTGTGTACAGTGTGTACATAATGTGAGTGTGTAGATGTGCACATGAATACAGAGTGCACTCGCACAGCCACAACCAGTGCCCAGCGTCTAACTACACAACTATTATTGCAAAAAGTTATTTGTCTTCTAAAAATGTTACTGCAGCGTTAACAAAAGTTGGTTGTATGGGGACGAGTAAGCTAAAATTCTTACTCATCCTGTTGGTCTCTGACTAGTAGACGAGTCTAAAAAAGTACTTATCTGGGGCACTGAGAACAATATAGTGCTGTGATTACTGTACGGGTGGGAGGTGACATTGCTACATTGCTACGTGCCTCTCGCTTTCATCCAAATGGGTTTTTTAATAGTTATACACATACATGTTCATTCCCCCATACTTTTCTAAATGTCTGGAGCTGCCAGTACTTATGGTCTAAGAATTTACACACACAGCAGTCATTGTCATAAAATGTTCATAATCGAGATAAATGTCAAAAGCAGAAATTCTCTTGCCTGAGAATAAAGACTGCAGCCTCTATCTGGGTTTTTCAGTGACGTCCGAGGAGTTTGCGACCCTGGATACCATTGTCATGGCAACAGCGGCACCACCACTGCCGTCTGTTGTCGTGCAGGAGTAACTGTGATGACTGCTGCCACAAGTGTAACCATGACGATGGTCGCTACATCACAGCTAACAATGACAATGGACGAGTCTAACCATGTGTGACCAAGGACAGGCGTAACCGTGATGACCGTTGCCAGGCATAACCATGACGATGGTTACCACAACAGGTGGAAACGACAGTTGTCACGATCTGAGCAAAATTCAGCAAATGTAAAAGCAGATAATGAATGATGTAACCTTCAATATAGACCATTGTGGGTATAAAGTATAGATGGAAGTGTCTTGGAGACATGCATGACACAAAAATTAAGTTGAAATTGCCAATTATTTGAAATTTGTTGACTTATCAGTTTGGTAGAAGAGGAACTTGAGTTTTGAAATCAATAGTTATTTCAATTATGCCCACTAACTACCATTCACCTGTTACAGTTAGAGATTTGGTTTAAATTATGGTCATTGTAGATATGTTTCACTTTGTATTTAGGTAATTGAGAATTCAAAATTAGGTTTCATATTTGCTAATTTTGCCTTCTTTTGAATGTTATGAATCAATTTAGTAAATATATTTGCAATTAATGCTTTTTGGATAGATAATGATGAAGATTGCTCAATGCTTTATGTAGGTGGTTGGTGAAGATTTTTGCAGTTCATATGAAGTGAAACTTTTTAACACGATTAACGAAGTAATTTTAGTTGATAATCAATTTAGATTTGATATCTTGTGTAAAAAAAGCATATTGATCAAACCTACTATCATTCCATTATGTATCCAATACCAGCAATACATATATTGTTCAGTTTGATAATTCATATAGACCCAAACACACTTGCATATTTAAAACATAATTATGTTTTTCCCTTTTCCTTGAACGTGTTCATTATGATTATGTTTTTATTGACTTATTTCTCTTCGTTTGTAATTAGCAAAACTTGTGACGAATGTTATATTGCACAGTTGTCATAGGACAATCAATAGTTTAGTTGATCTGTTACGGACTGATGCTGTGATTTTCTTCATTGATTAAATGATCGAGTTAGTTTTGTGTGTTTCAATCGCATTGCCATGACCTGCCGCTGGGGACCTACGATAAACATGACGTTCTTTCATGGGTCTGATGCCTAATGTTATGTGCTCTGGACAAAACATTTTCTCTTGCGTAAAGGTCTCAGACCACTAAACAAATGCTCAATTGTAAGATCTATTAACAATGTAATAACCAGCCCCCTCTACCCTGCTTAGCTTTGAGTGTTGGCCAATAATCTTATTTTTCTTCAACAGAGTATTTCATTTCCAGTTGCTGAGGATAAAATTCATATGGGCATAACCACCTTCCCAGAGCTTTGGCAGGCCATAGATCAGACCTACCCCCTGAAATCCTCTGTAGTCTAGCACTATTCTATTTGATACATGGCTGTCTTATAACTGACTATGTGCACTAACTATTCAAAAATAGTTAAATAAAATAACTGGTTTGACACCTATTGGGTATAAGCTTAATTTTTTTACCATATCTATAATCAGTAAATAATCGGAACCACGCCTACTTTTTAGTTAATATCAACTTCCGGCAGCACCGGCGTGTTCGGACCGAATTTTTTGCTGATTTTGTATTGATTTGGTGGTCTGAGACCAAATGAAAATATCATTAGCTGCCATAGAGTATAAAAAGACCTATCTGTTCTATTCAGGGTTAAATGATACAGAATTGTTTACAGCAAAAAGTGCAACAAAGAAAAAACTCAATAAAATATATTTCTTTATTCAGTATTATATACGAAAAATAATATAATCAAGTGTAGATAACATAGCATTCAATATACACAATTCATTTTGACGTGCAAGAAATACATAACAATTATCAAACTAAACAGGAACATCAATTTTAAACAAAAAAAAAAATCCTTAGAAATCATGCATACAGGTGACATTCAAAACTTGTATTTCTGTTTACCAACTATAAAAATTATGCCTAAATTTAACTCCCCTTATACGATCTAGTGCAAGTTATATGATATACAAGACAGTGATCAATACTTTGCATCATATGTGTGGGAGATACATTTTTATCAATTAACCATAAAATCATAAATTTTAATGGCGCTAGTAAAAAACATATCAAAGTTGTGAGAATCATTCTAATACCACACATGAATAAAATTACATCAATTATTAAGTTTCGTGGGTCAATTGTCTTTCCTTTCACAATAATGTGGTAACCACATTTGCAAGACCAATTGCATAACTTGCATGACTGATCTCTTCTGTTGTATGTGGAACGACGTTCGCAAGTGAATTTTGAACATGCTCAAAACTCAGTATGGGGTCGTAGACTGGTGCATTTATTGATTTTTAAACTTATATCACACAAGTGTTGCACAACATTGTATGTTTTAAGGTCGCATGGTGATCTCATTTGCACTCCCGGGTCCAGCCCACATAAACCCAAGACACGGTTGGTATTAATGACGTCATCAATGACATGCATTGAAAGTGTCAAGGTAGTGTCCTAACGGTACATCTCTTCAAAACCTTACAATAAACCAAATATCAATATCAATATTGTATCACATTATAAAAAGTAAAAAAATGATAGCCTCGGCAAATTTCTACAGATGAAATATTTATTTTCTTGAAACCTAAAAACATGCATCCATAACGTACACACACTGACGAGCATATTGCATCCGATTGCTGCTGGAAGATCTTTCCACGGCCAGAATAAAACAGGCCAAAACAGGTAAACAGGTAGGTCCCTTGTTCACATAGTGTGTACTTTTGAAGAAATATTCACGACTTTTTAAGCTTTGGCCATAAGCTCAACAGTAGCACCTTAAAGAACATGGATTGAGACTTTCAGAACATAATATAACATTAATAGACAATGCTGTTGCAGTGGACACAACCAAACTGAAAAGTAATCATTACTAATAAATACTAACTTTAGAAATGGCTATAATTCCGTATCATAACAGTATATTTAGAGAATGGTTATCAATGACATGATTTTTCACGTAATTATAACCACTTAAACTCCTCTAAAAGATTTTAATTTCAACCTTTATAAATCAAAATATTATCAATTTGATTCAGATTAAACAAGTGCACAGCTAAATATTTTGGTGTGAACTAACATACTTCAAAATATCATTGTTTGGTTATCCTTGTAATATACATATAATACACTATCAGCTTCCAATATGAAAACCATATCTATGAGATTGCGAAAAATTTCATTGCCAGCAATTTGAAAGAGATAAATAAAAAATGGTCCTCTTAAAAAGTCACAAAGTATCGCCATTTTAGTATACTTATACTTCATATATATGGCAAACACATGCAGATTTCAATAATAAGCTGATTATAATAATTGCATTTCCAGTGACGTAGCCATACACACACACATTGAAATAATGGGTGTTAATGCTAGAGTAATACAGTAAATCTTTACTGTTAATAGCCGGCTATGCCACTAATTTCAATGGTAAATGCAATTCAAATAGCTCTAAATGAAAATATAATAAATATTGGATGACGGTATCCTGACGCAGTCTCTGACTTCTGATTGGCAGCTGATCCTTTGGTCTGATTGGTTCAGACGCAGTCTTCCTGGGACATAAGAAGTGGGTTGACGTATTCAAATCCCTCGAATTCTGACTGATCGATCTTGCTGATGGCACTCCTGAAAAATAAAAATAAAACATTTTTCCAACAGATTCTTTAGTTCAAACTTTTAAACAAAAAGCCAACTTAAAATTCAGTTGATAAAATTACACAGGCTTCACAGGTAAACATTACTACTCATCAGATAAAGTAAACTACAAATAAATATTACTAAGAGAAGAGTGAACTGATTGGCAATAACCAAACCTCAACTGGGCATGTGGCCACCATGAGTGCTTATCCTCCAACCCCCACCCCCCCCCCGCCCTGGGCCCCACTCACTGGTCGTCTGGCGTGAGCTGCACGGGTTCGTTGGTGAACTGCGGGTCGAAGTGCTCGAGGTCTGTGTCGGAGGTGACAGTCGGCTTGTAGGGCGGCGTCATCTGCTTGTTGTACAGCAGCCCCCAGTCCATCTGCCGGAAGAACGGGTGGGACTGGATGTCCGTGAAGCCGGTGTCGGGGTGGCAGCCCAGGCGCTCCTGCGGGGTCTGCAGGAAACAACCGCACACGTCAACAGACAGCGCTAATGTGATGCGCCCCTTAATGCTGTATTCTGATTGGTTTAGAGCCCAAAACAGATTAAGTATATTTCTCCACATGTGCCCCTATAATCCCGGGACTTTCTCATGATAACAAACTCCGTGAAACATTTTGCATGCCATTCATAACGCAAAATTACAGTACTTTTTCTAATTTTCTTCAGCAAAACCTATACTGCGAGGTACATAATACATATACACTTCTAAGTGTGACTTAACATTAACCCATAGTCTACCGCCGATTTCATTTACTTGACAGAAAGATAAACGCCCACAAATAAACCGATTTGACAGTTTTAGGTTCAAGACAATAACTTTTCGTACTGAATGTTAAATAGTACGTCTGATATTGTTTGGTTACATATTACATCCTCTCTAAGTTAATCATTGGGGTTTGTTGTATGTATATACAAATACTTGCGGTGTTCAATATCGTATGGCTTTATAATTTTCATAAACACCTTTACTTGTAAATTCCCGGTTTGTCACATTATAATGATAATATAGCATGTTTAACAGTTATAGCCCTACTAAACACGGCATCGCACCTTGTTGAGGAATCCTTTGAGGACGGCGGCCGCCTTGACAGACAGGGAGCGAGGGATGCGGATCGGCTTCTCCAGGATCACTGCAAAAACAGCAAAAACATCAGCACAGGATAAAGGACACCTGGGAAATAATCTGCAATCTGTAACAAATATCTATGGAATGTCAGGAGATCATAAAATTTGTTTCAGATTTTGGGATTACTGGATTTCTACTGACACTTGAAAAGCATATCATACTGAACTGAACAATATCTTGGCCTGGTTGAATACTGTAAAAAACCTTTATGTTAGCGGATTTCAAGGTATGCAATTTTTAGTGGCTTTGATGTCAAACAGTCGACATAAATATCCATAACCATTTATAAATACAAGCGAACTTTAATTTCCAGTGTTATTCTTGCATAACATGCTCAGTACTGTTCTATACTTTGCAGATGCACGTCATATAGCCAGAATATATAGAGTATCATTTGCCTGGATTGTGGCGCGCATCAATTATCAATATGCCTAATGTCTGTACTAGCTGAAAATAAATACACGATTCTCGGAATTGACGTACGTTGAAGAGCACGTTCTGTGTCTGTTATGAGGGGTTTAATTTAGCCCGGATCCGCAAATATAAAAAGACCTAATTTTCATAGATCTGCAAATTTAACTGGCTGGAAAAATATTAAGTTGGCTTAACATGAATATTAAGGTTGTGAATTGAAAGGGTTTTACAGTATTTGAATATCCCTATCAAAATAATCATTCATTCAAGCACCAATTATGGAAATTGTATCTTAAAAAACAACTGTCTTGTCACATTGCACCTGGTGTTGCGGTAATTGTGACGTTTGTAATCTTTACAGTGCTGTTCATTCAAACATGCAATTATTCAGATATTTAGAGTATGTATTAAATATTCTGACATAAAAATATGGATAAACAAAAATATTAGATCTTTAGATTGTTGGTGATTATCAGCTGCGCTATGTACATGTATTCTTACTGACAAATCTAGGCAACAAAAAAACAAGTAAAAAAAACAAAACAAAAAACAATCAATCCATGAAATGACAATACCTACCTAACTTGCTCTTAAAATGCTTTACTGCCATAACTCCTAATTTTGTAGAAGTACAAAGGAAGCAATTGTTCCATCTAATACTAATACACACTGATGTTTATTTGCAGTATATGACCATCACTATGTTCATTATTTAATTATAAGGGTTTTAAATGACTGGCAAAATGTTGGTTTACAGTCAAATTTCCATTTTCACAATCTATTTGCCTTTATTTTGGTCAATCTTTTTAAAAAGTAAAAATGATTTTTTAAATTAATTTGCTGATGTTCATTCCAAGCAACAATTATTTGGTAAATTTCAAAAGAATATAGCGGTACACACGCAATTCTCATTAATAGAAAATCTGTTAGTGGATTTTTTTTTTCTAACTAGTTCAATAACGTTACAAGATATACAATCACGTATATTAAAAGTATTATATATAGCACTACATAAGACCAATGAGGATCAGAGATCACTCACCCTGGAAGAGGTAGTCCTCGGTGTTCTGGTCAGGGTTGTCCGTCTGCCCCACGATGTCGAAGGGCGACCGTCCGGCCAGCATCTCAAACATGAGCACACCCAGCGCCCACCAGTCCACAGAGAAGTCTGAAACGGGCCAAGTCGCTTTAATGCTGATTGGTCGACACAGTTCACCTGAGGTCATTTTAACGATAACGATACATTTATTTCAGATATGTAAAAGTTACAATCCATATAAATAAAATTATGTATACAGTATATACATAATAGCTAACAGTATTAAATAGTCTAAAAATACACATATTGAAGTTAAATAAATTTTAGGCATTAAAATTATACAGTGTTCTGTTCCACCTGTTTGATTGACTACAATCAATATAATATACAGAGTTAACAATGGTTCTAATTAAAATATTATTACTCTTTTGGATAAGTTGTCTAAAACTATATATCAACTGCCGCTCAATTTCATCAAAAGATTTGACATTATACTGTGACATAAAAAGCCTCACTTCATTCCTATCTATATTAAGCAAGTTTTTAAAAACTCTATTATATGCACTCTTTATCTTTCTAAATACCGAAGAAGTAAAATTCCTCCATTGACTTATACAGTAAAAACTTGCACAATACGCTTTAAATAGTTTACATTTAATTTTGTTACTGCTAAATTTGAATCTTTTAATAAAAACATTGCCTCTTGCATAAATACTTCTTATTTGTCTCTTTATATCACAGTCAACGAATCAGAGCGAAGATAGTCTATTCTGCAATGGTGGCTGTTTCGATCAGTCAAAATATTCAATATTTGTAAGAAATAATGGATTATCATTGTTACAATAAGATACTCAACAAGAATTCACACATCTGTTCAATCCTATTAAAAGTGATTAGGAAATCACAGGCTAATAGATATTACTCAGATGACAAGCATTGCTTGATAATCGTAATGTGTTAGTGTTTCTTGTTGTCAAAGACGCATTGTGACAGCCGATGCATGCAAAAACTTTGAAGACATTTTAAATATATAGTAAAGTTCATCACCCAAGTAAGTTGTCAAGTTTAAATAAAGTCAAAAGGGTACGAAATATTTATTAAATACAAATTTTCGCTCCATCAGAGCTTCATCAGGTATAAATAAACAATTAAGTACATCATACGTGTTACTGGCTAAAACGTAAGTCAGCAAACGTATAACGTATAAAGTTAACGTATAACGTAAAACGCATAACGTAATCAACCTAGAAATAAGAAAAACCAACAATTTAACATCAGAATGAAACAAAGCATTACAATAATTATAAAATTAACATTTTTCCAGCTGGGTATCAATTACATTAATTTTAAATATTATTCGAGTAAGATTATAAGTAGGTATATATAATAAGAAGTCATCATATATGGAATAAAACTATGAAACAACAATGTAACAAGTGGCTATAAATATCACACACCACTATCATATAACTACTATATAACAACAATGTAACAAATAGCTGTAACTATCACACACCACTATCATATAACTTCTATATAATATATTTCATAAAACCTGTTTAATAAATTATTAAGTAAAACAATACCATTATTATTTTACTCAAAATCAACAAGATTAACAAAGTTAAAGTCTGTATTCATTCCCCTACCTAGTACACAGCCTAGTTTACCTATAATTTTAGCTTCTTCTAACTTTCTTTGAATTGTTGAACTACAATATTTTAAACCTTGAATTTGAATATCTTCTAAACTATGTCCATTAGAGTTAAAGTGTAAAAAACTATTTCATTGTTTTCATTTTTATTTATGATATTTCGTCTATGTTCCCTAAATCTATCACAGAGAGCTCTACCGGTTTCACCTACATATAAGTCTCCACATTTTTTACAAGATAGGCAATATATTAGTTCCTTAGATTTACAGTTGAAGTTCTGGCATACTTCATAAAAACTTTTAGGTCCTATAACTAAGGTATCACTACAAATATATTTACATGTAAGGCATCTTGTAGCATTACATGGTGTAGTACCTGCGGCATCATTTGTACTTTTAAGTTTTGAATGAACTAGGGTATCTTTTAAATTTCTATCTCTTTTGTATGCTACAATTGGTCTAGTATTAAATATATCCTTTACATGTATCCTTTACATTGTTTATTTACACCTGATGAAGCTCTGATGGAGCGAAAATTTGTATTTAATAAATATTTCGTACCCTTTTGACTTTATTTAAACTTGTATTATTATTTATTATGGTACGAGCAGCACCTAGAACATTTTGTAATACTTTCAAAACTGAGTCTCTAACCATTCATTTTTAATCGAGGCCGCCGATGATACATTGTTTGAGGGAAATTATAGGCAATCTTGTTACTACTTGTTAAAAATAAGAACGGCGATGCGATTCTGAATAAGCATGTCAATCTATGTAAAGAAATAACTATCAATGGGGGCTCCAGAAAGGTTATTGGCTTGACCATAAAAAAGTAAATACAACATTCTTCATGGGCATTTCTTTTCCTGCCAAATCAACGAAATGGCTAGTAAATAAAGGGTTAAAAAGCCCTCATATTATGCTGATATAATTACCTTTTTGCAAATACATGTATGTGTTTCATAAGTTCACAGTTTGCACCAGATGTCAATAACAGATGCGCAATCAATGTTTAGTAAATAAACAAGTTAGATGTAAGAATATGCAGATAACAACATGATGCTGGGTTTGGGAATCATGACACAGGCACCAGCACTGAAAGTAGTGGTTAATAAAATATACCTATGTATCTTTAAATCATCTGTATTAGTTCATGAAGAAGTATTTAATATTTAGAAGGATACAACATAAAGTAACAAAAGAAGTTATTGTACAATATTATTCTAAACGTAAGGTGCAGATTCAATGAGGACCTAGGAACATGAAAGAAGAAAGACGATTCTGGCTTTAAAGAAATTGCGAATCCTTTTAATGATTATACATTAACAATCACTTAAATCTAAATTAACTCATGTCCAAATATATAAAGTAAAACCTGCAAAATACATATGACACACCACTCCGTAACCCAGGTTCCATTTAATTGCCATCCTGAGGTGCCGTGAAATGCACGCCCTGGCATGCCGTGATGCCTCGGTTTTCCCATGATATCTCTCTGTAGTTCGTGACATAACAACTTTGTACATGATTGCTGTATTTTTAGCACATTAATAAATCCAATACATATTACTCTTTAGATATTCACAAGCACTTTTGCGGTGACCTTGCTTGTTTTGGCCCAGTTTCCATAAAACAAACGACATACTAATCATCACCGCATGCAGGGATTCGGGTGTTGGGGAAAAATAATTCATTAGTCGAAAATTGAACTTTTTAGTGTGGTCATGGATCACGTTATGACTTGGTGCATCAAATGTTACACAGATGTAACGTTTGCGATTTCTTGCAAGCCAGAAATAGCATGTTCCTGTTATTTGATGTTAGTGGGTACACGGCTCCTCCTCGCAGCATGCGTCTTACTGTAGTCCTTTCCACCCAGAATCTCGGGAGCAATATAGTTGGGCGTGCCACAAAAAGTGCTCGTCATGTCGCCTTTCTTCAGACCTTCCTACAGTGAGATGCACAGCTTTATGACACCTGCTACAGTTACAAGAGAAAACACCAGTGACGAGGATGCAGGATCCTTACTGCATTTTGAGGTCCGATGGTCTTCTGAAACAGTGAGCTGTACAAATGAAAAACCATTAGACTACACGACCACATTAGAGGAGAAAGAACAGAGAATACATCACCTACAAGTCTAGGAAATACTACAATGAGAAAGAGGAAGACAGTAAAAAGTACCAAAAACCAAGAAGACCCAACAACCACAAAAGTCCTTAAAAAACAAATTTCAGAAACACTCATGGCCAGATATTATTTCTGCAAATGAATTATACTGTGAAATAAAGGTGGAAATTTTTACATGCAAAACCATTATAATACTTATAAGATATATATTTTTTTCAATCCTGAATATACACACAAAAAACAGATGAGAAACCAAACTTGAAGACAAAATTAAAAAATAATATAAATCAATGAAAGATAATATCTGGCCTGAGTTTTGAAATTGTCGTTGCGAGCTGTGACCGCCGCGTGACCCCGCCGTGACCCTGCCACGACCCCGGTGTGACCCTGGTGACCTACCGTAGTCCTCTCCTCGCAGCATCTCGGGAGCGATGTAGTTGGGCGTCCCGCAGAACGTGGACGTCGTGTCTCCGGGACGCAGACCCTCCTACACACCGCACACACAGTACAGTCGCACATGCACACACGTTACAATGGAACGCAGGGGGGAGATTTTGATGAAATAGGACAAAAGTCTGTTTGCTAGAGGTCAAAGTTGAACTATAATCGATTCAAAGAACATTCACGTGAGTGGAAATTTGTATGGATCAGGTTATTGATTAAATAGTTCATATTACAGTAACCAAAAGCAAGTCTCTGATTAAGATTCATCAAGGAATACAATTACTATGAACATACTGTTGCAAAAAATGTTGAATTATCCAAGTTTTTTATATTTTCGTAAACTAACATTAGCAAGCATGTAAGTACATAAGAACATGCAGTTCTATTTCCATCAAACGCCTTTACAAGCTCAATGAAGTAAAAGTAAAGTGGTTTGTTTCAAACTTGATCTCTGACAGACAACACATTGCAATATTTGCTATACAATAATATGTTGGTTAAGAGTTTACTTTAAACATATCTATTTGCTCTATAATGTACAACATAGAGATTGCTCAACAAGTAAAAATGCAATATTTGCCTTCTCATCCATAGCGTTGCTGTCACGTACCTTGCACATGCCGTAGTCCGTGAGTTTGATGTGGCCGTCCGAATCCAGCAGCACATTGTCCAGCTTCAAGTCACGGTACAGGATGCCTGAAAACAGCAGTGCTCATTAGCATATACAGGATGCCTGAAAACATCAGTGCTCATTAGCATATACAGGATGCCTGAAAACATCAGTGCTCATTAGCACATACAGGATGCCTGAAAACATCAGCCCCACATTCATATATATACTGAAACGAAAGTCAGTAGGGTATACATGTAAATGTATTTTGAAAGGCCGTGGAATCGAACTCACGGTTTCCTGCTAACACCAGACCGGTCATTATGTGTTAGGCCAAGGCGTCTTACCACTAGACAACCTTTCCTACGAGAGAGACAAGCGTTCATACTGGCCTATATGCTGTATTGCGCAATCACATTGTCTGACACCTGACGCTATATTTAGCTCATCAGCCTTGCAGCTTTGATCCGACATACGCCCACTGACCTCGTGTCGGGTACGCTGTAATCAATGCAGGATGCATTGTGTTTCCTGGACCACTTTTGTTACAATACCTTTATCCACACGATCGGGTAGCGAGTCCTCACCTTTCTCGTGAAGGAAGTTGAGCGCGAGGCAGATCTCGGCCGAGTAGAAGCGCGCGTGTTCCTCCGGCAGACGCCGCTGACGCTGCATGTGGAACATCAGGTCCCCGCCGTTCACAAACTCAATCACGAAAAACAGCCTGAAACACAGCAACACATTGCTTACAGACAAAACAAAAGGCGGTGCAATAATCACTGTATCCAAAATGGATTTGAAAATCCACCAAACTGTTTTGGTCCACTTATTGAAGCTTCCAGGAACATACAGCCGGACAAGTGGAGATTTTGAAAGCTTCAGGAGCCTTGATCAACCCCAACTACACTACACCCTTAATCATATGTATTTTATGATTTAAGATTTTGAGTTGTGAATGTCTTAACTGCTGTTTAAAATGATGGTTGAAAAATGATAAATCAAGAAAGTTTTTTTCTGTCTCTCTTCCATTTGACTATATTAAGTGGCCCTGACAGGGCTCAAACTCACCTCCGCAAGGTTGTGAAACCAGAATGATACCATCATCCCAAGCAGCGGGCTGTTAAAGATATTGCTCAGTCAAAATCATATTTGTTCTGTACACTCTTTTCAATAGACGATGCCTTTTCCATTGCAAGTGTGATGAAAATAATATTTACATTCTCCACGTTTAATACTTATTTCACCTTTAAAAATAACATGCCGTCTCGTCAACTAAAACACAAGGTCACGTGATTTTGCATAATCGAATGATTTTTGCCAGACGTGCAGTGGATTTCTAACGACAAACGTCTCATTTAATATGGGAGAGATAGGCAACTTCTTACATGAACCGTGCAAGTTACATCTGACGAAAATCATTCAGTTGACATTTTGCGACTTCACATGTTTTGTTGGGTATATGCCGAACTCTTATTGCGCTGTATTTAAATTGCTCTACATACTTTAATACGCTGCTTAATTGAAAGAAGCTTTCAGAATGCACGGAACACATCATAATGCTGCCCTACAAGCAAACTTGTTCGGCCACTGAGCATAACCTTTAAAAGGTTACACGGACGAACTGTTGTCTCTTAACTCGCAGCCTACATACTTGGTCAGTTATCATCTCAACCCAGAGCCCAGAGGTTGTGGTTTTGAATCCCACCTAATTCAGGGCCACTTCAAATGGAAGCTTAGGGCTATAACATCTGTCTTCAGCTATGTCAATACAGTGGTACCCGGCAGGAGCTTGCTTGATAGAGAGGACAGAGAAAGAGAGAGAATGACAAATTTACAGCTTCGAACACGAGCTATTGAGTGATAGTAAATGTTGTGTACCTGCTTGGCGTCTGGAAGCATGAGTGGAGTCCGACCAGGAAGGGGTGGTTGGAGGCCACCTCGAACACGTGCTTCTCTGTCTGCACCCAGTCAATGTCCTACAACACACCACAGTCAGCCACTGGGGAAACTTTATGTATTGTTCGCTAGGGGACTGCCCATTATTTATTGCCCAGGGGGAGAGTGAGGATTTGGTCTGATGTTCATGTACAAAGTTCATGACCCCTCCTTATTTTTATTTACAAAAAAGGCAACCCCCCCCCCCACCCTATTTTTTCATGTACAAAATAGGTGACCCCCCCGATTATCAATTTTTTTTGCCACGATTATACGCACTAAATTAATATGTGTTTTACCCATGAAATGACGGTAAAATACAAAATGAAAAAAATCTTTAATATTACGCTGGCACAAAATAGACAACGCCCCCTCTTCACTGTGTCGACGTGAGGCGAGTAACGCGCGTTCAGCGCATCATTTCAGTATTTCAAAATGGCGGACAGTATTCACATACAATTTTGTTTGGGTTATTTGACCAACATAAATGCGTTGATGGTTACTGTTTTGTCTTTGAATATCAATTCAAGTGTACAGACTATGTTCCAACGTAATTGTGTGGGTGATATATAGTTTAATTTAGCTGTATGAGCACTCCTATTTTTTAGCCCGATGCGAGTAACTTCCGTAAGTGATGCGCGTAACGTGTATACTCTACCTCTTAATAAAGAGGGTAACACCAAAAAAATTGATATGAAATTTAGTAATACTTTCACACATATATTAATGTCTCTGGATAATATCACAACTAACTTGAGTATAATAATTGATGCACACACCATTAATTGTCATTGTTTATATACATATATCTGGATATTTCAACTTTTTTTACGATAATTTGCGGCCCACTTCAAGCATATTCCGATAAGTCTACGGTTTCATGTAGTTGTTGATAGAAATTCTTGAAAAATGTCGTCATTGACGATTTTGGGCTCTGGAAGAGGGATAGGCTGCAAGCGTATCTGAGGGCAAGAAATATCACTTGCAATGGGCGAAAGAGGAGCTCCTTGCTCTGGCATATAGTGCGTTTTGAAAGGTTAGTTAGTAGTTAGTTAGATAATGGTATCTGGTATAAAAGAACAATGAAAACAAATAAGTACAAGTTGACAGTATACCAGCCAGCCTAGGCGGCTTACTAGTGCAGTACTTGTCTACATGTCTAGACTACATATAGACAAGCAAACAAGCAAGCAGACTATATCTAGTGCATTATTCTGAATTAGTAATGAGTTATGTAAAAAAAAATATCTGTACATATATATATGTAGTTGTTGATATATATATATATATATGTAGAGCACTCTCTCGACCAAAAATGTAGAGCACTCTCTCGACCAAAAATGTAGAGCAAAAAGATGTAGAGCACTCTCTCGTGTAGAGCACTCTCTAAGATGTAGAGCACTCTCTCGACCAAAAAAATGTAGAGCACTCTCTCGACCAAAAATGTAGAGCACTCTCTCGACCAAAGATGTAGAGCACTCTCTCGACCAAAAATGTAGAGCACTCTCTCCACCAAAAATGTAGAGCACTCTCTCGACCAAAAATGTAGAGCACTCTCTCGACCAAAAATGTAGAGCACTCTCTCCACCAAAGATGTAGAGCACTCTCTCCACCAAAGATGTAGAGCACTCTCTCGACCAAAAATGTAGAGCACTCTCTCCACCAAAAATGTAGAGCACTCTCTCCACCAAAAATGTATCTCTCCACCAAAAATGTAGAGCACTCTCTCCAAAAAATGTAGAGCACTCTCTCTCACTCTCTCCACCAAAAATGTAGAGCACTCTCTCGACCAAAAATGTAGAGCACTCTCTCGACCAAAGATGTAGAGCACTCTCTCGACCAAAGATGTAGAGCACTCTCTCGACCAAAGATGTAGAGCACTCTCTCGACCAAAGATGTAGAGCACAGTTCAACAGTTCAAATTAACGATTTATATTCTAAATTTTCACTAATAGTAGTAATATAAGCAAATAGTAAGCTGGACATTTACATTACCATAAAGTTGTGAATGTTCACATGTATGTTTGACAATTACATTCTTGTTAAGAAAAGTTTAAATCCTAACACAAACTGATCACCATGAAAAGAATTCTTAAGATGTTATTATGGTACAAACTAATACAAACAGTATACAGAGCCTTACTTCAAGTCTACTGGCACAGTTAGAATCCGTAACAGTCAAAATTATGCATATGAGAGTGGCTAAAATGTCCAATTTTGTTATTCTAGTTTGTACGTTCAAAATTTTCTGGCAGGGGCTAGACAACTGCTGTACAACTTCAAACACCTCAAACCCTCCCTAAAGAAGTGTAATTTCTGTTTGTGTGAATTGTGTCAACGGGACATGGTTGAGGGCAACAGGACATTTGAAATATCTCTGCTATTTTAAATGGCAGGTTTTAAAAATGAACTTTAAAAAGGATTACATTTCTTATTACAGGCTCAATACTTTTTATAAAAAAAACGTTAGTGTTAAAAACTATTGGTATTTTAGAATGTGTAGAAGTGGGAATAACCGAATGTCCAGTTGGTGGAAGTAACACATGTCCATCAGACGGTGGGGGTAACTGGACATTTTATTTTTGTTAAATTGGTCATAGGATATCCATGAAACATAAAGAAGGATTGATTTAGAAGTATTTTTCACAGTGGCACTGCTGTGCAACTGACACCTCAAACCTGCCCTCAACGGCTTTATTTCTGTATGTGTAAATTGTGGTGGTAACAGGACATGTTGGGAGAAACAGAGTGTTATTCTCACAGATCGCATTCAGGTCAATTAGGATATGTTATCACCAAGAACATATCATGACTTATTACAAAAAATATGAAATTATATCATTAATTATTGATATAGAAGCAAGTGTGAGAGCAACCTAATGCCTATATGTCCACAAAATACGAAAATGACATGTTTGGCAGAGGTGTCAGAATTGTTTAAGCACTGTAAACGGGATGATTTTAGGTGATTCATTTACCAAACATGTCTTTTACACGGGGCAAGCTTTAAATATGAGATATGTTGGTTTGTTTAAAAGTTATAGTACAATATGTGGGAGTGACCACTTTTAAGGACAATGTGGAACAACACCGTGACGATCCTCATATATGAATATGAAATAAATAATTTAAGAATTCAACAGCGTTACCCGCCTCAAAAAATCGCGTTACCTTCCTCGCCTACTGACATCTGATTCGCGTTTCTCGTATCAGTGGCAAAAAGAGAAACTCTTAAAACAAAGCAATCGAGCAATAAATCATGTAAAAAATGCACCAGGTGTAGTGTATCCACTTAAAAAATATATAGTCATGAGTAGATCTAGTGAAGTGTTGTTGTGGAGATTCGCATGCTTTGATATGAAATTTAGTAGGGTTATAGTGTCGATTTAACATGCATGGTACTTTTTTAGTACATTCAGAACCAAGTAGGCTCCATCAGAGTTTTACTACTTGGCCTGGGTGGGGATCGAACCCCGGACCTCTGGGTCAACTGCGCCGCTTAGCGACTAGCCAACAGAGCCAACGCCATACCAACTACGCCATATCCACAAGGCTAAAAACCTTTGCTTCAATGATATTGATACCCACTACTAGCTCTGATGTCATGTCTTAGAGTCCAACGTATGTCCATGATCGTTAAAAAAGTCTCCTTTATAGTACTAATAGATTAGTAAGTGTTGTTGTGGAGATTCGCATGCTTTGATATGAAATTTAGTAGGGTTATAGTTAACGATTTAACATGCATGGTACTTTTTGGTACATTCAGAACCAAGTAGGCTATCAGGGTTTTACTGATTGGCCTGGGTTTACTTGGCTAAGCGGGTGTTAGGATGACCCAGATAGTCCCATGGCCAAGTAGTAAAACTCTGATGGAGCCTACTTGGTTCTGAATGGCGTTGCTAAAAAGTACCATGCATGTTAAATCGACACTATAAACTAAATTTCATATCAAAGCATGCGGGATCTCCACAACAACACTTCACTAGATCTACTCAGTACTATAAAGGAGATACTTAACGATCATGGACATACGTTGGACGTAAGACATGACATCAGAGCTAGTAGTGGGTATCAATACGTCATTGAAGCAAAGGTTTTTTAGCCTTGTGGATATGGCGTAGTTGGTATGGCGTTGGCTCTGTTGGCTAGTCGCTAAGCGGCGCAGTTGACCCAGAGGTCCGGGGTTCGATCCCCACCCAGGCCAAGTAGTAAAACTCTGATGGAGCCTACTTGGTTCTGAATGTACTAAAAAAAGTACCATGCATGTTAAATCGACACTATAACCCTACTAAATTTCATATATAGTCATGTGTAAAAGATCGATACTACTATCAAAGTTGATAAATTAGTGAAAGAAAAAATTGTATGCAGTGCCTTCCGCCATGTTGAAATACTGAAATGATGCGTGTTACTCGCCTCACGTTGACAGTGCCTCTTGTACATGGTACAAAATTGACGACGACCCCCCCCCATAAATATCCTGTACCTAAATAGAGACCCCCCCTGGATTTCCTCAGACTCCCCACTGACTTCAATAATGAGCACTCCCTAGTGGACACATATAAGACGTGTTTCTGTTGAAACTTAACATTCGGCAATGCCCTGTGAGTAGTTACCTCGTCGTCGTTGACGAGCTCCTTCTTGATGACCTTCATGGCGTAGATGCGCCGTGTGCGCTTCTGCTCCACCATGAACACCTTGGCATAGGAGCCGCGCCCGATCACCCGCACCAGGTCAAAGTCCCGCAGCCCGATCAGCCCCGCCGGAGGGTCCTCACCCCCCGCAGCAGCCTGGGACAATAACAGTCAATTTAATACGATCTATCACATTTATGTGTAAGAAATAAAGAAAAAAAGTTAGAAAGGAGCATTCTCATTCAGATATAGATATAGTGATCACATGACAATTATTGTACTTTTTTTACCATGTATACGTCAAAAGCATTTTTATGTCTGATGAGCCTCACATTATGAATCAGATTTGATCAATTAAAATGTATAAGCCATAAGAATTCAACACATACCACGATACATGAGCAACGATACGATACGTAGTGCTAGGCAACAACCTTGGGGATTTGAATGCATAAACTGTTCAGTTTATGACCTTTCATTTGAACGTGATTTGCACATCTTGCTGAATTAAAGTATTCACATAACTCACTTAATTTGTCAACATGTCAAGCGACCAATGCAAACACATAGGGCTACTGGGTATTATGCGATATTTATCATAGATGTAGTCACTGTATCGTGATACGTATGGTGGCTGTTTAAGATACGATATATAGATACACATATACCAGTTCATCATTACATCCCTAATGAGCCATATAGAGAAATATATTATTCTTGCACAATCTATAAGACAATCACAGCTTGAAAAAGAAATATACAAGCAAATGCAGCCATTGGATCATCTTCAAAACTTTCACAAAAACATAACATTGGGTACGATTAATATCAAAATGTACACATAATCAAACAATCACCATTTCAAAAATATTAAAAAATCCATTGATATAAAAATATTTCTGTAACAAAAGAAAAATCACCATCAATTGAAATTCACAATAACCAAAATGTAAGAAAAAAATTAGATTGTTTACAATATATCAAATTTCCTTGTAATTAAATGCTTGATACCATGAGCTTTTTGTAACATTACAGATACACAATTTTCAAATTTACTTTTAAAAATATAACTTGAAATAAATAATTTTACTGCACATATATATATATAAAAAATAATAGTAGTTTTGCCAATTTGCAGAAAATATTAATCTTGTCATAAATATGAAATCAAAATACAGATATACATAGAGAATTATGTTGGGATAGGTTTATGCAAAACATGTATTCTTAATTTCATATGAATCTATAAAAGCCCATGACCTCTGGAGTCAGCTGTCGCTGCCCATAGCTTTGTGCAAAACCACAGCCTTGCTGAAAAATTCACCCAAATTGAGTTTCCACAGTCGGCGTCTTTAACTGTCCCAAACATATTATGTGCACCAGGATGAGTGGGGACTTGTGGCCACCAACAGCAAGCGACGGCTGGCCACTTTTGGATGACTCTGGCCCTCATCGCAAATTATACTAAATATTTTAGAAATTGTCCATCCTCTTTTTAGTTTTAGGGTTCACAGACATATCAGTGCTGCATTATAGTCATGGAAGAGAATTTTTTTGATTAAGGGGCAAAACACATAGCAATGTACGCACGGCCGTACAGTGTGTAAAAAATTCATGCTGATTGCTCCAATGCATTTTACATGGAGTTAAACCCACAGTGAAATTCTGCTGTACGGTGCCGTGCATCAGCAGACGGCTGCGTACGTCCAATTTCTGAATTGCCTAGAGGGGCGATTGACACGATCAAGCCAAAACCCATACTGACACATTGGTATCTAATATCAAACAGAGCCTTGCGGCATATCACCTTAGCACACCTGCAATTAAAACCCTTAGATCATTCTATTATCACCAGACCATCATACCCTCAAGTAACTTTAAAAGAGACACCACCACTCAACCAGTGGCTTGAAAACATTGTGTTAATACTTTACTAGTTATGTGTTTATTAAGTTAATTGAATGCTTATGTGTTTCAAATAACTTACAATCTTACAATGATTGTGTGCTTCAATTTAAATTCAGATAAACCATCACATATGACAAGGTTTCTATGTTTATAGTTACTTTCTGTTTAGCGGCGTTCATGTTTGTATAGTGACGTAGACAGTAGCCTATATACTTACGCTTTTAAAATTGATACGGTTAAAACAAAACCAGTACTCTATACAGCTCATTTCAGTACTTATTCTGATATTACGATTTTCTAAAGAAATCAGTTGCGCTAATTTAAGAGCCACACGGCAGCCACACGGCAACTAATATGATCCGTCACTGCGGGTATATAATTGCCATAAGGCAGCTGTACGGCGGCCATCCGTTGCTGTGGGTTTTCTGCCTAAGTCCCCAGAATTCTTTCTTTTATATCTTAAATAATTATATTCTTCTGATTTGCTTAAATCTTGGACAATTTGTCAGATCTCCCTTTCCAATATGTTTTACTTGAAATTTTTCAACAAGGTTTGATAGGTTTTACACATAAAGAAGGTTTTGATTGGAGGCGCCACCAGCTTGTACAACATACGGTTTGTGAACGGTCGCCAGCCACATTTGGTTCCAGGATTATTTCTTCTTCTTCCAGCAAATGTTCCGTGGTCTGTTCAGTAAGGCACACAATATCATTTTGCAGATTAGATTCTCAACGCATCTAAACTGATACTGTATTGAATATTTATAAAATTACAGTTTTTCTACGATTGTAAAAGACATCATTGTCATAAAAAAAGAAATCACTGTCATAACATAAGAAATCACTGTCATAAAATCAAAGCTAACATTACTTTTGCAGCTGGTAATGACATAATAACGGAAACAATGTAACTCTTCACCCTCCCTACTAAATCCAGGACTGTGAATAGCATGTGAAGAGACAATATGACTAACATTCCAGCTTACACACAGCCATACTTTATATCTTCCATTCCAAAAAAATGTGAGCTAAAATTTGTTTGCTGTTCTACAAAGTATCAAATTTGATATGCCAAAGCTAAAACTGTATGCTTCTACAGAGTTTACATGGGCTGCCTCGCCACTACAGAAAATCTAAATCTAATGATCATCAATGGCGCAAACACTACATGTCAATGCACCGTAGCCTGAACAAACGTACAATGGATTGTTCGTCATTACATCACTAATCACCACTATTGCCAGACTAACGTACTAACAGAAATTCATAAACAAGAATAATTTGAGCTTTAACAAAATGCACTTTATTTTTAATTTGTTTCTTTTAGGATGTATGGGCTTGGTGAAACCGAATCTAAAGAAAAGTATCACCAACAATTCAACATCCATTAAGTTCTTGAAATGGAGGACAATTTTGTCATTTGACTGTACAAAAACTCACATAATGACTATAAGCGCCCATTCCACATGCAAAAAATTACCTCAAAAAATATATCCTGTGCATGAAAGAAAATGTTAGTATTGATTAGATACTAATTCTACACATAGATTGAGAAACTAATACATCTTGTTAGCAAGCATTGCCGTTCCAATAGGATTCATAAGTACTAAATTGAAAATATATAAAATACTCGGATACTTTTTGCATTTAATTTCCTCAAATTCGAAGGCAGCATCATCATACAATTCAAGTTAAGGTTTGAAATAATTGTTTTTTATAAATTCACAAAATCTTACACATTTTATTACATAATGTCTGAAATTCCCAATAAATTCACAAAATCTTTACTCTTTTTCTCATATGATGGAGGTTCGCAAAGTAGTACATAGTACACGCATATAAAATTTGAATTAAAAATTCATTGACATTTCACACTTGATAAGTTATGAAAATATTAGTAAAAATTAAAAAAAAAAAACTAAAAGAAAACAATTATTCTAATATCACTAATATCACAAATGGTTAATCACTAATAAATTAATCATATTCATTTGAAATCTCTCAAGAAATCGAACAGTAAAAAAAAAAGTCTAAAGGTATGTAAATGAATTGAAACTTTACCAAATTTAATCAGTGCAGGATTTGGAAAATGGGTAACATTGACACAAAATGTGTATTGCTGTTTAATTCCTATGCACAAAGTAGCCCAGAGTTTGCTCAAAAGAAGTACATCAGAATTGTCCGCTCAAACAGCAGCGCTAGGAACTCTGTGCATTGCTTTTACTTTTCTATATCCTAAGGCTACAACCTTGACATAGTCTAATTATGTACTTAAACCCCTGGAGTTTACCAAGTTACCTTAAAAATCTTAACACCTATTAGCACTAATGGTTAAGAAACATTGAAACAAATTTAATAAACTATTAATCATATACTGAGAGATCGAAGTAAACACACTAATAAGAATAAAAAAGTTAGCTCATTATCGTTAGTAACACAAACATACTATCGAAAATCTCAACATACAAAAAAGTTTGAAAACAGATAAATATTGTTGTTAGATTTTACCTCTTTTGGTGAATCATCTTCAAGTCCTTCATTGTCATAAAACTTGCCACTTCCTAAAACATATAAACGTATTTTTATTCAACAATTGTTCTCATTATCAATATTGATATTTTAATATTTCCCTCCATGAATGGAATAGCATTGCATTGCAAACCTTTCTAATAAAACTTTTAAAGATACATTAAATTAATTATCAAAGGTTCTTAACATTGCTTGAGCAAAATATTTGAAAGTACCTTGAGAGCTTTCAACCTATTTTCTAGGTTTTCATCATTCTGCCGCCAATCCACCTATTCGTTACGAGATCGTGGTGTGATGTCTTTGGCAGTGGTCGGGAGGATGTTGTAGAGTGCAGGCAGTTCAGCTGCCCCCAGGTTCTTGTTGAGGTCCAGCTTGAGGCGTCAGATGTACACTGCCTCGAGAATCTTCCTTTCAAAAGTGTTTGAGTCCCGGTCCAAGATCTTAACATTGTCTAATGAAATCTGATGGTTCTGTCTGTCTGGTTGGTGGAGATGAATGGATACGTGCGATGAAGTACTGCTCGGTCTTCGGTGCTGGTCAAATCTTGTTTTCACGGTCTTGGATGTCTCACCAACATATGTGCTGGAACATTCTTCTGTTTCCGTGCCACCACAACTGATCTGATACACCACGCCAGATATCTTCTTTTCTTGCCGGGTCTTTTGGGGCACTCAAGAGCTGTCTGAGTGTGTTTCTGGGCTTGAAAAAAGCACTGCACCCGTAGTCCTTCATTATTCTTCTCACACTCTCTGAAAGATCTTTCACATATGGGATACCCACCATAGTCTTCTTCTGTATATCTGTCTTGTCTTTCTTCTTGCTGGAATCTTCCTTTTCCTTGAAGGTGGAACCTCTCTTTATGACCCAACTTTGGTGACCACACTTTACCAATGCTCCATCAATGTGTGTGCGCTCTGTCTCCCTATCTTCCTCTTCTGTAATAACAGTGTTGGCTCTGTGGTGTAGGGTACGAACAACACTTAATTTGTGCTCCAATGGGTGATTGGACTCAAAGTGGAGATATTGGTCCGTGTGTGTGGGCTTCCGATAGATCTTCAGTTTCAGGCTCCCATCCTCCCTTTTCACTGTGGACATGTCCAGAAAGGCCAAACCACCCTCTTCCTCACCTTCCGTCGTGAACTTAATATCTGGATCTAAAGAGTTCAGGTGGTCAGTAAACTCTTGAGCGTGTATGGAGTCCAACTTCGCGTGCGTATCATCAACATATCGATACCACCAGAAGGGTGGGTCCGGTGCGATCTCGTGACGAATAGGTCGATTGGCGGCAGACTGATGAAAACTTAGACAATAGGTTGAAAGCTTTCAAGGTACTTTCAAATATTTGGCTCGAAAGTAGTGTTAAGAACCTTTGATAATTATGTCAAACTCGAGCAGATGAATATTCAACATATACATTAAATTGATTAATAAATTAATTGAAAAAGGACTTGAAAAACTTAAAGGATTCAGAACATGTGACCGAGTCACCAAGAACATGAAACCATGACTCTATACACCCAACATGCCTTTAATTGTACAAAATACCCTTCACGTTCAATTCATTACTTGGTTAAGAAAATCTCTATCACAATAGCATTGATATGTACAAAAGAAAGTACATAAATGGGTCCAAACAACGTAAGAGTCAATCTATCAATGTACTTAAGGTTCTCATTTTTTTCCAGAAGATGTCACAACAAAATTGCACAATCTATTCTCATTAAAACATACATAAAGCCACCTGGAGTTAGCACTCATCTAAAAATATTTCACAAACCATATTTTGGCCAGAAAGCTGATATTAGCAGCTGCTCACCTGTGGACGTGTCTCCGTTCCTGTCCCCGGCTCCCAGACTCTGCTGCACCGGCTCCTAAAACAACACAGCAGCCTATAGTGCACCACACAAAGAGCTACGCAGCGCCACACTTCTGTAACTCGGCCCTTCAATAACGTGTACTCAGTTATTCGTGAAGACCAATTAACACTGGTTCCAAACTGGCCAATAATCTTCTACAGTACGTGGTTATGTAAAAAAATAATTGTATAGAATAATATGCAATGATGAGACAAACATTTAAATGAAGGAAAAAGAACATCTTTCCATTCAGAATATAAAATTGGCCAACAGATTCGATAGCAATAAACCTCATTTACATTACACTCACTTTCTGCATTGAAAACACAACTTACAATGGTAATAAGGCGATCATAACTTGATCTTATGGATGACGATTCCGACGATGTGCTAAAAAACACCCCGATATAAAATAAAATCACATACTTCCTTCTTTTTTAAATACCCCGACGATCTACTACCACAAATGTCACATTTTTTTAATATTTCATGTTCCGACGATTACTTCCGCCATCTTACCTGTAAAAAAATCACCCCTGTGCCGCTATAATGAAGTCAGCAAGCGCACAAAAACCGAATATGCCAAATAAAAGAAATGCGTGGCGCATTACTTTGGTAACAGAACTGCAAAAGCCACAGCGGTTTAGTAATTCGAATTCGCCACTCGGCTGTTGCCGGCTGATTCCGTGATTGACAGGTGAGACAATATGGCGGATATAATACGATTAGATAAGTTTTCTTGCTATTTTTCATCAATTACGTCATTATTTATAGGTGTCAGTGTTTTATAATCAGTGATAAATCCTCTTTTCGCGGGAATTGGGCATTAGTACTGTTGCACATGCCGGACATACTGACAAACAAAAATATTAGAGGTAAAATGGCTCATAACAATGCTACTGGTACTTCAAATATGATAACTGATTTTTTTTTTTTTTTTTTTTTATTTCCCCTGCCATGGCATATTTGTGAAATATTTATTTTTTATTTTATTTCCCCCCTGCTGGGTTTAGTGTTGAACTTTTTTTTTAATATCTGTACCCCTCCTATGCATATTTTTTAGCCCCAAAAAGTGGTGATCCATAAGATCAAGTTTGGATGGCCTAAGTATAACATGTTGATTCATGTCAAATTCATAAATGCATAAAAAAAACTCTGATCCCTTTATACCTATTACAAAAACAAAACAACTATAAACTATCAAATTTGTAATCATTCTTTAAGCAGCAAATGGTAAGCACATTCAATGATCCATTTGAAATTGAAAAGACCTATTCTTGATGCGCTATAATTTCTGCTAATTAATTGATGGAAATTAGATGATCAAGTGATTTTTTGTATATTTACATGTGAACATCAGGACAATAACATCACAATACAGCAGTTGCTACATTAAAAATAAAATGACAGTAAAATTAAAACGAAAAAACTTGGTGGACATTTGGTGAAATTTTGTGACAAATTTTCAACATTGATTTTTTCCATGTTTGTGTGAAAAAGCACGACCCCCCTCATAGGATCCTGTGGCCGCCATCACTCCGTGCTACTGGTTTATTGGCTTGTATTTTGCTCATGAACAGATGGTCATACTACATTGAAATGTGCACATCAAACTTTTGCCCCATTTCAACTAGCAAGTAGGTATTGAACTTTATTATTTTGCAGTAACCAATAGAAACACCAAGTGAAACAGAATGGAATACACAATACCACAGACAGCATGCAAGACACCCTCTACTGCGCTCCTTCAAAACATCAAAACAATTTCATGTATTTAAACAATTTCCAACTGTTAGCTGTAAACAACAGGTTTGTTTTCCAACCACAAAATGTAGTCCTGACATGGTCTAGATCATATATTTGCGTAATGAGTATTAAATTGATAATCTGTAGATATTTTAAAAGAGGCAGCAGTGTGGGATATTACATCATTCCAGGTGTTATGGTCTTACTGGCGACAAGCCTGAGAAGTTAGTATCTACACCACTAGGTGTCGCCGGTCGCTCCTGTTCAAAGGGCACCTGCAAGGTCAAGGTCACGACATGGCCACCGCATTGGACTCACATCTTCAAATTCATATTATTATCATTCTTAAAAATTTGCTTTAACATGTCATGTCAAATATTTTGTGGCAATTTTGTACTAACAGACTACATGTTATTTGAACTAAACTAAAACTATGCCTCTTGACTTCTTAGAAACTTGCACAAAATTTCTAAATGAAATGAAGACCAAAGAAAACCAGTCAATAATCAATAAATGTAACAAAGTCCCACACAGCAGTGGTGTGTCCGAGCAGCTCCCCAGTATACCATGCTGAAGGTCGTACACCGAAACAAGGTCAAGAAAACCAGAGATCCAATGTGGTGTGTGAACTGACTTTGGAGGATGTGCTGCGTACACCTGGAGACAAACTAAGCATAGGGGACATTTTCAAAATCACCAAGACATCAGTTATTTTCATGCAAAATGTTACTTTTGATCATTAGCTTATTTCCTCCCAACGTTTTAACAAATACTTTCTAGAGCCAGCACAGTTAATCTTTGGAGCACTACCACATGATCCAACAACACCAAGCACAGTCTGACGCTGCTTATACACTGCTACTCGACAAAGAGCCAAGGTAGTTCTAACGTACAATACACCAACAGTTGCATCAGTCTTCTTTAGAGGAAAGGAGGGCTCAGAGTTACATTATCATCTGCATGGGACCCAAAGGTCATAGCACCCTAGTAACCCCACCCATCTTCACAGTATATCACATGATCAACACGCTTAAGATAAAATGATGGATGTCATTTGAAAATTTGGCGCAAGTTTCTAAAAAGTCCAATAGTATTGATTTGAACAGTTTAAGTAATGTTGGTTGAAGTTTTGAAATAGATACTTTGACTCCAAAATAAGTTACTAAAACTATGATTTTTATCCTGAGTCTGTACAAAGATTGTGCAATTTGATATTTTTTTTTTATTCACATTCGTAACTAAAATAATTACATCTTTCCTGTACACTGTAATTTTAAAGCTGTACATGTTTATGAAGATGTTTGTACATGGCAGAATGTAGAATGTAAGTTCTTATTGTTACATTTCTTACACTAATATTTCTAAACAAATCTCAATTTCAAAATCAATCTAAGATCAAAATTATTTCATATTGACACTCAACATGAATGGGTTAAAAAGCTTCATTGGTGTATATCAATCTCCAAATTGAGCAATATACAAAATAAAGAAAAATATAAAACTATGTAATCAACATCAATATTGAGGAATTAAATCTTGTTTGGGGATTTTAACTGCAAAAGGGTACCGTATAATCGCGCATTAAGGCGCACGGGCCTAACATTGGGAGTGCGCCCTGTGTTCGTATTAAGGCCCACGGGCCTATAACAGAGACTAAGAGCATGTTTCAAGACAGAATTTACATTTTTTTTAAATCTAAAATCGCCCGAGGAAGATGCGTGATGAGGCTGATGAGCGAACAATTTATACGACAGTAGTCGATTTTGGTTTCGTTTTCACGACACAGGACATTAGCCTCGTTCAGCCAGACTCTTATTATACTTGATGGGTGCATGCCAGCACGAGTCTTGTTCATCGAGACTACGCTGGACATTTGAATTTCTGAGCATGCACACTTAAGACAGAAGTGTCATGTGAATTTTTTCTTCAGAAATAAGTAGGTTATTTTGATTTTCTGACAAGCATTTGTTATAGATTATTAGGAGTATGTTGCTACTGAATTATATACTCCCAATATTTGAGAACGACAAGTGACAAATGCCATGACAAGGTGCTGGACACAAAGAAACTCATCAAAATGCATACAGCTGAGCGATAATGGATGCCGATGAGTACCATCCGAGTTTGTTGTGTTTGTCGATATACTGTATCTTGTGACATATACACCAAGGAAAGTTACTTTTGGTAAATAATATGTATTGTGTGTTGGAGGTGGGGTGCGCTCCGTGATCGTATTAAGGCTCATGGGCCTATATCAGAGATCAAACATGACCCCAGGGAGACCCCCAACGTAGCGATTTTTCGGTTACAGGCACATGTGGCTTTATGCACGAGGATACGGTATAAACAGAATGTCCTACCCCCTTTGAGCCTTTCTGAAAAGGTGTTGGATAAATTTTAGCAAAAGCAATAACTTAAATGACAGATAATCGCTACATTTTAGTTCCTCTAATGCTGAGTATGATGACGACACTGGTGTTTGCACCCAGCTTCACAACCAGGCTGGAGAAACACGCGCACTCCCGCCCGTGGAGTCTGTGATAGATATGAAGAGCTTCCAGCACTTGCCTTCTCGTCTCATCTTCTTTCCCTGGTATTCTACTGTCTAGGATGTTGCAGGCTGGTGGTGGCAAGATGTTCAGTGAAAGCGGCATTTGGATGGTTCATATCTGTAGGATCTTTACGTGTCTTTTCGTTTCCCCAATGTCTTGCTGCTTACCACATATGATCTCATAAAACACTCCACACGGGTCTTGGAGTTTTATCCTTTGGCAGAATAAAGAATTGCGTCAAAGTATTGATTGGTATGACATTTGCGTTCACAGCATTTCTTTGATAGATTCTCTTTTGAGTTTCTCATAAATATATAGGATCTCTGTCAGGAATTTTCCACTGGTGGTACAGCTGTTCTTTTCGGTTGCTTTCTTTTTCTTAGTGCCCACTTCTTGTACTGTTGATGCACAATATTTCTCTTACACGACTTATCTCTTCTTGTATTGATTAGCACTGATGCTTCTCCATCCTGGTTGTGCAAAAACGTCTCCTGGAGAACGTGGGCTCCAGCGAAACATAGCGTCTTCCCATAATACATTGCATTAAATGTAGCGATTATGAATAAACCTAATGCTGTTAACCTACACTCTGTTAAATGATAAATACTACCATAACAAAGTTACATTCCATTCCATTACATTTTAATTTCCAAATGGGTAATTTAATTACACATCTTTTTTTCTAAACTGAAATAAATGTCATAGCTAAATAGTAAATAACAAATATGTCCCTGTTTCAAACATATGTAGAAACATTTATTTCAACATGTATGAAAAGTGATTGAAAACCTATCAGCTGACAGTGACTATTGTTAGAAGTTCCTGGTAGAAGTATAAAAGGGTTGAAATAAAAAGAATAGGTAAATATTAAATGCTTTTCCCCAAAGTTGATCTTATATGGTGCGGAAGCTTAGCACTTACCGGCATGTGTGTCCCGCACACAAACTTGGTCAGCTTATGGCACTTCTTGTGCACCAACATCTTGCACGTGATGCATTTGTAGCCTTGGCGGCCCAGGCCCCACACACGGTCACTGCAGTATGCACAGATGGCGCGCTGAAATGACAGAGGATACATTTCAGTACAACAACCAATTTTATACCAGCCGCAGCATAAGGCTGGGCACACGGCATCTATGATTTCTGACTGTCTCAATGTCTCCTACTAATTTCTTGAATTTTGGTCGCCATTTTTTTTTCTCTCACTCATTGTGTAAAAACATTGTAGACATTTAAATTACACGCACGACAGATCCAGTGTCTTTACAATTTCATACTTCTTTCACAAATATTTCTTACAAAACATGCCACACATCTTGTCTCATTATTGTAAATATTGGGGTTCGTTTTTATTCACCATTTACATTTGTGGCCTAGTTGTACACAGTGCCGATTCGAAAATGAAAGGTTAAATAAAACACTTATTACAAAGATAAATATCATATAGGCACACCCAAGAAGTAATATTTTTCCTTTACCTTTCATTTGATACATACTTTTTAGGGAATTTAACCCCGAATATCCCATATGCAGCAAATTTGTGTTCGTTTTTAAACAAATCAGTACTCTTTCCAACATACGCGTGACATACAATGTAAGTAAAGCATTCACGACAAGCGTATGCTGGAAAGAGTACTGCCAACCTCCAAGTAGCAGTCATGTAGGAAGGTCACTTAGACTAGGAAAAATATTCTAACTTTTGTTAATATTCTAAACATAGAAAGTTCATAATGTGGTAGTATAGAAAATGTAAAAATATACTGGGGTCACTATGCATTTAATATGACCATACAGACAAGCAGAAAATCCGTGATTTTAACATGGCGTCAAAGGTTGTCATAATTCTTTTTATTTATACACCCATATAGTTCAAGCTTGATATTGCAAAATCCTCCAATATGACCTACACTGCATGGTATTCACATAATGTAATACGCAGTTTTTTCAGACATTGTTTAACATGGAAAAAAAAGTCTCAGAAACGCTAACTTGCAAGTTTGCAACAGTTATCGGGTCTATCCATTTCAGAGTAGAACAAACAAAGACTGACATGTAAAAGCACAAGACGTAACAAACCAACCAAGTTAAATGCACATTGACTCATTATTATCATATATATTAGAGAACACTATGCACTTGACTTTTACTAGGAGACCATGAAATCATCTTATATATCATTCGTATCACATCCATTATCTTTTCAAAAATACTGACAATAAACAACACATTATCAAGAGAAATTTACTTTAATCAAGACATGCAGATATTTCAATAACCATGCATAGTTTTAAGAATATCATAAATTTATTGTCATAGTTTGATTTTCTATGGTATTTTTGTCATGTAGATGTTTCAAAAGTATCTTATTCCTGGTCTTTTTCAGTGGGATATAACTGATAATAACAAATAGCTATGACAAAGTAAGATCGCTTCTTCACCAAGAAATACATAACATAAATGAATAACTCTAATGGCTAGGGCACATTACGCCGCAAGGGTTGTCTACTGCCAGTCTACGACCAAAAACGCACGGAGATCATAAAGATCCGTGAGAGTTAAGTGCAATAAATGCAGCATTTTTTAAGGCTGTAGGGTGGCCTCAGAAGAAGTTTGGCATGCCAATATTCTTCTGCAACCACCCTACGTCATGGTCTGACCGTAAGGAGGCAGTGCCGACATCTTACGCTAATTGTCGCATAATCACAGCGGATTTAGCCGCACGTTGTCGGTACAGATACAGCACTGGCTCCTTGCGTTCCTTGTACCATGCACGTACGAATGCCGCACTTTAGTAATCACACCGTGCATATAACTAAGTTATACATGAGTACAACCTGGCCTTACCAGGGTATGAAACTCATCAAAATTTGCTTACGGACCACAGGGCCGGCCACTATAAAAAGTAGCCGGCCCTGGCAAAAAGTGTATGGCCCTTCATTATGTTCATTTAGAACTCCCAAAAAGTAGCCTACCCACTGGGCCGTGAACTTTTAAAACCAGCCGGCCAGGGCCAAAATCAGCCGGCACTGGGCCGGCTCTATTTCATACCCTGGTACGACGCACGTTCGATGCATGTTGACCTCACGGCCACCTCAATAAAAGCATTCCCAGTGCAGACGCACCTATAATGCACGGAGCCCGTACTTATGTGCCCACAACTGTACTTTGCAAGGTCAAATGTGCCCCTCTCTTAAGCTGCTTTGCAACTACAACTTTTCCAACTCCACAATGATCCTAGACAAGGACACTTTTTATTGAAAACTCGCTGACCGATATACAGCAGTATTGACTCAGTGTGGTAATCTAACCACATGTTTATGCATTTGATTTAAACATCTGGCCCTTGAAATATACAATAAGCAATAAGCATGACATCCTCACTAAAGTGAAACCATCCAGCAACATTCAATAAACCTGCTGGTTATGTAGGAAGGTTTTGCCACACTATGTGACTGGTTTATGTAAGGGCCTACAGAAAACTGCTTTCACTTGCTACTGGGAGGTAAAACAAGAGTCTAACTATATACAAATGTCTTCATAGCTGCATTTCAGGATATGATTTCAAATATATTTTAGGATGTAATTTACTCCCTAAGGCGGGATGGGATGTCTCATGAGAAATAATTTGATTCTTAGTCTAGGAGTATCATGACGCAAACCTTTCTTTATTGTTAATCACAGATATTTTGTCATTTTTGATCCCAAGAGTGAGATATAGAGGTAGCAAGAGTTAGGTATAGAGGTAGCAAGATAAAACAAAGTATGTGATTCTTGCCTGTAGATCACACAATATCATAAAGGATCAAGTAAACTTAAACATACACTGTTTCTTCGTGCTTTCAATAGAAACAATTAACAAATAGAAGTAAAAATCTTCATTCAAGTGAGCTGAACACATACCAACTTCCACTCACTGAATGTCAAGGATGCAAGTTTTTGCACCTCACCTGACGACTGACCTTGAGAATTACATTTCTCAAGACTTAAATAGAAATGTAACACATTATCTTAACGTTCAATGAGTTCACAGTTTACTCAGGACTCACCCGGCCGAACCTCTTGGCCTGGAAGAGGTGCCCGTTGACCCTGTAGAGCTTGCGCCAGCGTCTCGCCCCGCGACGGTAGATGTTCCCTGCAACATGCACAACCCTATAACGTCCCTCATTTTCATGCTAAATCCTTGAGAAGATTATATATGTAACCATAATTTTCAGTTATTCATTGTCTCGTGGTATGTCTGATGACCATCCCTCCATCAATCATATCCCATCCCCACTCACTACTCCTATACAGCCAGCCCCTGCTAGTTACAGCCGTAGTTCACACTTACTGTCCTCCCCCGTACATGGCTTGCCTGGCTCCGGGATGCTGGGGAATACTGAAAAACACAAAAATACATTTTTAATTATCCCATACAATGTTGAAAGATTCTGTATCAATGTTATCAGCCCATAGCTTGAGGACGTGGATGATCGAGACTAAATGTATTACATCACAAATTTTCTATGGCACTTTTGCTCGTGTTTTTGTTGACATCAGAAATTCTCAAATTAATTAGCAATATATATGAATATCATGAACTGGCGGTCAACCTACCTAATATACACAGATTATGTATATGCAAACAATTTTGTATGTTTAAACCTTGTTACTTGATCTTTAAAAGCAGTCCAGATTACAACTAACCATATGCAATATATATGGTTATTACCAATACAACTTATTTTATAAGGAGATTCTAGATCATGATAACCAATGAAAACATGCAAAAGGATTATGAATAGACGCACGTCGAACCACTGAGAAGTATGTACAAGTCAACATTGATGTATGTTAGAAAGAACATAGAAGAACGGTCAAAAACAAAGTTAAACACGCATGACTATATATTATCAGAGGTTTTCTGGTCTAATACGTAAGTGAGACTTAAGATGGAAATGGAAGATAAAGATGAAACAGATATGGCTTAACTCTTACATTTTGCCAGGTACTTATTATTCTTTTACACATCTATATCCATTGTAAACGATTCCATAACTATAATTTGTAACATACTTTCAGTCATGCCATTGCTCACAATTGGACAGCATCTTGTTGATGGCGGACACAGCCCGCTGCTGTGTACCCCCACAGGATATACAAGCTGCATTTAAATGCATAGAGAACAGCTTTCTATTCCCAGCTTCATGGCTGCATTGTTAGAAAGTAAGGTCAGAGGGAGAAGAATGGATCAGCTATTCTGCTAATTACTAAGTAGTCCTGTTTACAGCAAGTTGCTAATTTCTGCTCATCATACTTATAATTTTACATAGAGATTTCTTTAGGTGTGTGTTAAGACTACAGCAGATGTCTGTCGGCACAGGGCCAAAATAATGTGCACAGGTCGACAAAATGTTACAAAAACCAGACGCTGGCAGGAATAGCTAGAACATGGTATAACACTGTAACGTTTTAATGTAAAAATCCTATTTCAAAAACATAGCTCATTTACACAGGCAGGTATAAAAGAGAGTGACGACATCCTTACATTTCTTGACTTTGAAGAGGCAGTGGAGCCAGTGTGCCAGCATGGCATTGGAGGCGTGCAGCACCGCCTCATGCGCCTTGCCCACCACATCCATGCCTAACACTGAGCACTGACCACAGTCACCATTTCTAATCAGTTATAACTTATTCCAGAAATATTTTTTGTAATCTTTAAATATTCAATCACCTGAACAATTTGGTCAGTTTTGTATCAGGTTTGTATGAAATATCCTAGTATTGTCATTTTTTTTTGTAATTATATCCTGAAACGGAAAATTTTAGCAATATTATTCACTAAAAGTTTGATGCTTCCTGCTATTATATATAAGGAGGAACTTTCACTGTGTCATAAACAATGTAGCCAAAACACAAGTGATAGCTCCACATTCAATGGGAGATATATATATCTATAGTTCTCTACAACATGGAAAATAATCTGCCATCTGCTCAAACATAAAATGTTTCCAATCAAAACTATGTTATGTTTATTGCAAATAGAAAGCATTTGTGATTGACATTTCTTCTTCTATTCGAATCTATATAATATACACATGAATGAACATCAGGGACATGAGAAGTAGATGTTTGCCTGACAACACTAAATGCCCCTCGGTATCAGTACCAATGGTTGGTAAACATTCACCATAGTGTTTTGATTTTCATTCATTATTTTCCATTTTATCTGCTAATTAACTATCAATTGATTTCCATGTACTAGAGCTATTATTCAATAATGGCATTAGCCTTATGACTGCAATTTTATCACAAAGCACATGTATGGTTTTCTTTGAGAATTATCCTGAGACAAAACTGGTCATCTTCGACTATTTAGTTATCACAACAAACTGTAATATCCATCCTCCAACTCTGCAGTGTTTTATCACCTGCAGTGATCAGAACAAAGAGCCTGGACACAATGGTCGCCACTTGCAACATCAGTGCTTTCCAAATCACAAGATGAGTGAGGTAATTTTATAATACAGTATAATCATTAGTAAAAGAAGTAATGATCCAACTAGTCCTAGAGCATAGATTGCAGTAATTAGTCAACACATCACACGATGATGTACAGCGTGTATTTAGTGTGCACCAAGTGAGTGATGTTCGGAGGCTGCTCAGTCTGAAGGCTGCACACAGGTGGATGTCGTCCATCAACACAACCTGACTCGTCTGTAACAACACGTCCAAAGATCAACGTGATCAGACACAAGCTGCATGCTCATCCCGGCCACGCTGTCGATACCCAGAGATGAATCACCTTTATATTTTATCTTTGTCTAGTCGCATGTGTGCATCAAGTAACTTACAGCACTTTATATCGTTATGTAACACAATTCCACTTTATCTCCCCTTTGCATGGAGCTATTTACACCCCGCAGCAGGGCGGATCGTGCATTACTCACACGTCTAGCTGGTCCAGCAGACTGCCGCCTCCAGTGATCCCACTGAATGTCACAGGCTCTAGTTACACACCTCTTGCTGAGAGTGATGATTATATTGACGGTGACCTATTCTGGGTACAGTAGCCAAACAATTGCTGTATTATATATCAGTGATGGATGCTACTGTCACTGACCAACAACCTGCTTCCTGCATGTCATATAACATGTAAATGTTGTGTTTTGTGCAATAGGGATACTTATAACAGTAATACAAGTTTAAATAAAGTCAAAAGGGTACGAAATATTTAATAAATACAAATTTTCGCTCCATCAGAGCTTCATCAGGTATAAATAAACAATTAAGTACATCATACGTGTTACTGGCTAAAACGTAAGTCAGCAAACGTATAACGTATAAAGTTAACGTATAACGTAAAACGCATAAGTAATCAACCTAGAAATAAGAAAAACCAACAATTTAACATCAGAATGAAACAAAGCATTACAATAATTATAAAATTAACATTTTTCCAGCTGGGTATCAATTACATTAATTTTAAATATTAATCGAGTAAGATTATAAGTAGGTATATATAATAAGAAGTCATCATATATGATGACTTCTTATTATATATTTCTTATTATAAATATTTCGTACCCTTTTGACTTTATTTAAACTTGTATTATTATTTATTATGGTACGAGCAGCACCTAGAACATTTTGTAATACTTATAACAGTGACAATCTAAAGAATGAGTAAGTCATGTTTGAGATCCTCATGTTGCAAGAATTATAAAGATTGATTTCTTAACATGATAGTTTTGTTCTATTGTGTTCTTTTTGGCTGTGCAATAATCACGAAAGAGAATTTTTAAAAAAAATATTATAAACGTTTTCAAGCTCTACAAGGCTCCTTATCAAATAAAATGTCTCCACAAAATTAGGTATGAAAATATCACAGTACACAGAGATTAACATTGAATACATAGATTAACATTGGGTGGTCTGTATTTTTCGTTGCTTTTCATTGTGTGTTTTGTTTCTGTACAGAGGGCGTACACCTTGCTTATCATTTTCCACTTGCTTCTCAAAAGTTCTTAATTACTTCCATTCTGAACTTGTGTGGGTATCCACTCTCTTGTTCCTAAGTATGCTACAGACAGGTGGTGGTCAGCAGGTGTTAGCACACTATGTAGACCCTGTTCACAAAAAACACACTTAATCTTTGCTCCACTTGCATCCCGTTTTTCTAGCAATCAGTTACCGAGTGACACAGTCTACCACGGCTTTCATCTGCCAGCCAAACGCTGCTCACACAGACCAGTAGAACAATCCCATATTAACCTACTTAATAGAAGAACATCAAACAAAAGTGCCAGTCTCTTTGCTTATTTTAATATGTAAATTTCCATAAATCCAATAATAACCATATGGGAAATGCAAAATTAACTGTGATTTCGGTTGAACGCTTATATAAATAATACATGGCAACTGCTTCCAAGTAATAAATTCCATTACAAGTGCACTTTCCTTTACTGAAAATCTTGATAATATATATTAGGTTACACTTGAAATCGGGAACATTTTAGACCTTATTTAAAGTAAATAAGACATTCACATTTCAAAATTCCATGACTTTTCCTAGACTTTGTTGACATTGAAAAAAACAACACTTTTTCTTGACTTTTCAGACGAGCTTGTTGATACCATCACTAACCTATCAGGCTCAAAACAAGACCACTTTTACACCAAGAGCACAAAATAATGAAGAAAAAGTTAAAGTTAAAGTTTATTTTTTGGCTTTTACAGAATTTGTTATAAACATGACATAGTAGTTATCATATTTGAGGCAGCCACCGAGCAGCGCCCTGCTTGGTGTCATGGTAATACAATAATGATTTCTTTTCAATATTTTACACTTCAAAAATCTAATTACATTCACATCATTCAAATCAAAATGAAATATACTTACAAGCAAGGAACGCTTCCCAAAATCCCATATCTTTTTGTACGAATTAATTTCACAAAAAATTAGTTTCCATATATTTCTTTCAATAAGAAAGAATTCAAAGCACAAATATAAATGCAAATTTGAAACTGACAGAATACATGATTTTGACCAGTAGAATAGTTTTTACCATAATGTTCATGTCACAAAGGTCACTTCCTCAAAGCTCACAAGATACATTCAAGATAAATCATCATATCCTTTTGAATGAAAAATTTATCCTCAAAAATAGTATAATTAATTACATATTTATCAAATCAAAAACTTCTTATCTATAGTTCCTGATGTGTGAAATGAGAATGAACAACAAATATAGAACAAAGTGATTTGTCTCGAAAATAATACCAATCATATAGATGTTCATCACTTCGACAAAGTTACTTGTTTCTTAATTCCAATGGCATATATTTTTGTAATATATCTCTTTCTTATAAATCCAAATGCAATATCATTTATATTTTAGAGACAAAATCATATGATCCCTTTAATCCATGTCCTCAAGAATCATCCTTCATAAAAAGCATCCTTACAGCTCTGTTTCAAGCCTCCACATTTCCATCTGAAACCACAGCATATGCGGAAACATGGCCCACATGGTCAGGCCTTTCAAAGGATGAAAATACAGTGAAACTTGCTAATTTTTTTCTATAAACTGAACAAGCACTTAAGGTTGACTTAATTTCTTTAGGTAATTTAAAAGGAATTAATTAAAGCTACCATATAATCACTATCTATATAAAAAAAAAAGCAAGATGAATATCTTCCAATAATAGAATGTTCTGTATTTAATAAATAGGAATCAATATATAATGGAGAAACTGATAAATGAAAGCTTATAAATGGAACATTTGTGCTTTGATGTTTGCTAATTATTGCATGTGCTTCAGTAGGAGGAAGTGTGTAGTTTGAGGTGCTCATTGGGGATGCTGTGACGCCATAATTGAAGGCTGTAGATATGGGCAGAGTAAACATTGCTAATAGAATATTTTGCATTGCAAAACCTGGTGTCGTCACTAGTAGATTGAGATCGAAGGTGATCAAGTAAAATAGTCTGTTCCATCTAAATTTAAGCACTCTTCTGTATTAAAATAAATATCACAAATGAGTTCATGAGTCCATTTAATGAAGTTGCATTTTACAAAGCTACAAAGCTGACGTAATAAAGGCAAAAAGTAGATTGAGTTCATCAATATGAAGCCAGCTGTGACTCACTAAAGCCAGACCACTTCAAATCCTGCTGTTCACAAATGTACTTCCCAATGTAAACTTAGGTGGCTATACCATTTATCATGGCCCAAGGGTGTATGAAAAGACATGGGGGTGGGGAGAGGACTTGAATTCTGTGTTGCCCTTATGTAGGCGGCCTAGAAAATTGGTACTAATTGTGTGTAAAAAACCAAAAAATATTCATAACAACACTCATGAGAAAAAGAACGCCTCCCCACAGAAAAAACAAATTAACCCATAATCTACTGCCGATTTCATTGGCTTGACAGAAAAATTAAACCGATTTGACAGTTTTAAGTTCAAGACAATAATGAAATTTAAGGTTATAGGGTTACTTAACATGCATGGTACTCTTTTTATAGTACCTGAGGTTGTTTAGTACATTTTAGTACATTCAGAACCAAGTAAGCCACTAGAGTCTTTACTTGGCCTGGGCGGGGTTCAAACCCCGGACCTCTTGGTCGATTGCGCCGCGAAGCGACTGCCAACAAAGCCAGCGCCATACCAACTACGCCTTGTAGTACGCCCTTTAGTTTGGCATACAGGATTATCACGTGAGTATGGACAGTAGTTCTGTATGAACAGTTGGTTGATAGAGATGATGATTTTCCAATGAAAAAGTTGGGTAGACTCCAATCTGGTAGACTATGTGTTAAAAAACAATTAAAAAGCAAATGACTATGTGGATGGTCATGTACAGTAATAATCCATGACCTCAAAAGGAGCATTTTGATCACATTACAACTGATTAACCTTTAGATCTGTGTTTGAAATATACATCGGCCCGAGACAGACAAGAATTCCTTTCAGCCAACTAGGTTACTAAGTTGCAGGCCAGACATGCCGGTACATTTCTAGACGTAAATTTAATTACGATCATTTTTGTATAAAAATTGATTCTTTACCGGGATATCTGTAACAACTACATCAAAGGACCTGCAGCTTTTCAGACCCGCAGACCCAATGGACATGCAACCAAATTTGCTGCCGCGAACACTGTTTAAGACATTAACTCTTTTTAAATTTCTTGATAGATCTCTGAACAGTAATATCTCTTTATACTAATTGGTCAACAATGGTGCAAACACTCCATTCTCATGTATGAAAAAACAATACCACAGCAGTGTATGCAGATAGGCTAAAATTTGAAGTGGACCACAGGTCCTGTTACTCAGTTTTTTAACAGGACCGCCAGAGCTTTAACTGGACCATAACCTAGAACAGCGTTAAAAAAATGCAACGGTCAAGATAATGGATCAGAATCACTTGTGATTTGCTTGTTTTAAAAGAGGAAGACCAATACTATGTACATGTACAAAGTTTTATTTAAAAAATATCAACAAATTTTGTACACACTGTCATCACTTAACCCATCTAATTAACCACACTCAGTCATGCCAGGTGGGGGGGGGGGTCGGGGGTCGTTAAACTACTCATATTTTCGCTCATATAATATTACGTTTGTGAGGTTTAAACGAATCATACATGACTCCACTTATTACTAAAATCTAACCTAGTCTAGCAGCATTGATTCTTCATCATTAAGACACACTGCTGCACTGTTAATCCATAGAATTTGCAATAATATTGAGATATTTCTCAGAATTTTGATCGCCGTCGCCATATTGTCAATGTGAACATGCTATTCCCACAACGCTGCGCAATTTTCCTACGATATTGCGTATTTATTTGCACAGACCACAAGGTGTTGCTTTTACATTATTGTTACGGCACTGGACAAATAGCAACAGGTAAACAAAATGGCGGCCACGAGGCGCAAAAACAAATGCCGAAGCTTGTATTTTTATATATTTATGGATATATATTGCCGGTTTGACCCCAAACTTTTACTGGACCACCGGTTCGGTAGATTGTTTTTCTTACAGAATATTCACCGGACATTGTCCGACGGTCCGGTAGGTTTTTCGAACGCTGTACCACAGCCTTAAGATGTATCATGTATACTGTACTGGTATATTTCTTATTCATTTTATGTTTTGGCTTGTATTGAAAAAGAGTGTAACTCGAAAATGTTTAACATAAAACACACCGTATTCGTTCTTATAAACGCACCTGCCCCATTAAGCGCACCCCCTGTTTATGCAGATTAAATATCATACAAATCTTGCTCTTTTTTTGGCAAAGATTTCACCTAGCGGCGCCATATTGTAAGACTATAACACGCCGGTATTATTCCATATACTGATAAGCACATAACGATCCGGGTGCATTGTGTTATCATGTTCTGTGGGGTCAAATTAAAAGAAAATGCATGAAACGCGAAAAATGGTTGGGGTGCACTTATCAATTTTTTAATTTTTTTTTTGCTGAAATTTGTTTTTGTAAGCGCACTGTGCGCTTATTAGAATGAATACGGTTTCATGAATTTATAATTTTTCAAATCTATTTAGATCCTTTTCTGAAAAAAAATTAACATTGGCAAAAGAAATGAATACAAATTTGATAGGAAACAGACTACTGTACACTAAATAAATAGAATTCTTTAAAGAATAAACAAGGATCTGGCATGAAATTCAAACAATACTCCTGGCAAGAAAATAGTTTTATTGGGTTTCACACCCTGGGACATGCATTCTGACTCAAAGAATACTACTATTGTGGAGGTAACTATTGTAAGCAGTGTACTGACTGTGGATGACAATCTCCGCCTCCTTGTTGATGTCGTAGAGACGCAGCGCTTCATCCAGCTCCACCTGCGACGAGATGGTGCACGGGTCGCCTGAAAACAACACACATGCTAAACAAACCACACTCGAACACGTTCGGAGTAGCGTCTTCACGATAGCAATGGGTCATGGGGAACTAGACCATGGTCGGGTTTGGCAGATTCGCAGGTACAAATAATAAATAGTAGCGCCGCGACACCCCCCCGCCCCCCGTATTTTATAAAAAATGTAGGTGCAACGAAGTCAGACGGAGTGAATTTTGTACACACGACATCACAAATCTTGTTGTGACTGTGTCTGGCGGAGCCAGACATCGCGGCGTGTGAATGTAAAATTTTCCACGGACCGTTGGACATCGCCCCACACCATCAAACATCGTGAGACTCCTCTACAGCGTTTGACGATGTCCAAGGTGGAGTGCTTCAATCCATTGCAGATATTTGCGGATGCCGCTGGCGGTGTCCCACGGCGTGGGGGGAGGTAGACAATTTAACATAGGAAATTTACTCGCGGTGTCACTCGATGTCTGTGGCGACATCTAACGGAGTTAGGCGGAGTTACACGGCGAATCACGTCAATTTTCCGATTCGTTAGGTTTTCTAAAACGGCGTGGGATGGTATATTTTACTCCGCAGCGGAGTGGAAAATTCCTTTGTTTTGGAGGCAGTGTCGACGCTGTAAAAAGCGGTGACTCGCGCCAAACCTGTCTCTCTCTGGACAAAGCAAGCACCATGTAAGGTGAAATGATGTATCTGTAGCAATTTAAGTTATTTCATATTATACTATTGACATTCAGAACATTTGGACACAAATTTCAGATATCTCTACTTGAAACCATAGGCAATTGCCCAAGGAAAGACAAGAATTGACTTTAAAGTTTTTGACCCTCATGAAGAAAATTGAGTAAAATAACTCTTTCTAGACTCCATTGCACATTGACATGAGACACTCATATCGTGAAGCTATACACATCACTACCAATAACTATCATTGTAACTCCTTTTATAATAGACAGTCTTGAAGTAATATAAATTCCTGTGTCATAAAAACACTTCTCCGTAGTCTTGGGAATCAGTTGGAATTTGACAACTAATCATCACTTAAAATCAGTTGGCCCAAGTGACCGATCATCAGAGTTCGTTTCATACGATATTTATATGTAATCACCCATTTTAACAAATGGCGGGTAGAAATGCTAGAACTGGTGTCCTTTTAAAACGAGCATCGCCATTGGCCAATAGCGCAGCCCTCCCCATTTACGCATACAAAATGTTAGCCAATCACAGCGGAGCTTCCACAGGCGTAATCTCGGACGGAAACGAGGTAATATCATGAATATTGTTAAACTATTTATATTTAATACTTGCAGCTTTTTGACATACTATTATTATTTGGTTTGGCAATGTCATTATCTGAAGTAAAATTTTTAAAACGATAATCCATCATTAGTTTTACTCAAATAATCTTGGTTAAATAGTAATATTGAAAAATTAAAATGTGAATTAATTTGTTTATGTGACTGCTGTTTTCTCCATTTTAATTTTATAGTCAATATTTGGTTGCATAGCTATAATAAAGAATTTAAGATTCTTAAAATAGGTGTTCTTTAATTGTCACTCAAAATACATTGTAAAAATATAAAATCTGTCAAATTCGTCCTATGTAATTGTCTTTTCTCCAAAATTTTGTAAGCAACCACAATAATAGTAATAACTCACTGAAACATCTAAAGGTAACTTCAAAAATATTTTATTCTCTCTCTCTCTTCTTGCTCCGTACATGTTATTTCTACAAATCTCTTTTCACAAGTGCCAATCACATGGTATGACCGGAAACTCATCATAAGGAAATACATAATTAATCAATTCATCACACACATATATAATTCACTAAATCGGACCATATCTAGTATTTTCAGCAATATCATCATCATTATAAAATAAATCGGACCATCTCTAATATTTTCTGCAACACACAATATCTGAAATTTAGACAGTTTTGAGCAATCACTAATAATGGCAGATCTACAGGCTGTCCATAAATTATCACTTTCACTGTCACTAATACAATTTAGTACATATATCATTGCTCTGTGTCAGCTCGATTTGACGCCGTCCACCATAGCAACATTGAGAGGGTTAATTTTCCCAATAATTTCTCATTTTTACTGACTTTTTTTACGAAAAATGGACGCGGAGTGCCGACACCGTGCTCAGGCTAACTGGCCCTATCAGTACATGTTTACAGAACATCCAGCCTTTGTCTATGTCTACAGTAACATCCAACGCCTTTGACCATGGACCCCAATTTTATGAACATATATATGAAAATATCAAATACACTTTCTACACGTTGTTTACCTTCTTGGCAGCCATGTTTGCGCGAACGGAAAAGCGATGCGCATGTGCAATAATTTCTGCGTTAAGGTCTCAGTTCGCGTTCTTTGTCCACGTTATCTCGACCAATGGCAGCGCATCTTGGCAGCGGTTAAGGAGGCAGCCAATAACGGGTCGCGGGTTAACCGCGAAATCAATAAATCGGTTATAGGTTATGTTTAGGAACACTAGGTGTTTTCTGGAACAATTACTGATAATATGCATCAAAGGCAAATATGCCGCCAATGGTACTTATCCCACTTTAAACAATGGCCCCGAAGCAGGGTGGGTATTCAAATGGAACCAACAATTGCTGTGTCAAAATGTCAGAGACTGAGCACAATGATCAAAGACAAACCCTCACATATTAACTTACAAAAAACTTCATGAGAATTCCTATTTATGTATGTTTTTATGTATGCGTTACTTTGTTTTGTAAAATATAGATAAATAAATAAATGATGTAAATAAAGTTTAGTTATGCATAGAAATCTTAAACGTTGTTTTGTTAACATTTATGTACTGGTTCATTTATTGTGTTACGAGACCTTGTAATAAACTGTGACGAATCAAACTAAACCATGTTTACTTACTTCCTTACTTACTCGAAAACATGTAGTTGAGCTCAGAATTATTTCAATTTGTATTTATTTTAATATTCAACATACAACATAATACCACTCAGGTAATTTCTTACATAATTTAGCACGTTTTTAAAAACTTTCTAAATAACGCGCTTTCGGGTATAACGCGGTTCACGAATTCTGGACCCCAATGTCCGCGTTATATCGAGGTTTAGGCAACATCCAGCCTTTGTCTATGTCTACAGTAACATCCAGCCTTTGTCTACAAAAACATCCAGCCTTTGTCTACAGTAACATCCAGCCCCTCAAATACAAACTCCCTGTAGTGGATGCTAACATGAGGTTTATGGCTGAAAAACCTCTGTGAGATAAGCCTACTGAAAATGCTGTGTTTATCAGCTGCGCCAAAGTGACACGCAATGGAATGTGCAGATGTGTTAAGTATTGTTAAAATATATATTAAATGTTAAAATTTAATGGCCTCTTTAATGACCATAGGTGAAATACTTATCCCAGCGAAGTGGTAACAATTGTTTTATTTGAATATTTCATAAATCTTTTAAAAGTACGCCAAAGTACACCAATATCAACTCACATTAGGAGCATGATATAGACATACCGAATGTCAAGTTTGGTGATGATAAGTCATAAAATGTTCCCAGGAGACAGAAAAACACAATTACACAATAATTTGTTTTTAAAAACACATCGTAACTTCATCAAAACGTCGGCCAAAGTACACCATAATCTAATCAGCTCTGGAGAGTAGTACAAGGAAGCTAAATATGAAGTTTGGTGACCATAGGTCAAATATTTCTCCCTGTAGCGTGGTAACAAACTTTATTGCGTAACGCTCGTAAGTTCGGCAAAAGTAGGCCAAACAGAGTTGCCAACCTCAAATTTTGAAATTTCTGAATCCCGAGGCCAAAATTTCTGAATTTGGGTCAAAATTTCTGAATCTTACGTTTAATATGCATTTTTAACTTATATTTAAATAAGACTATTTTATAACACTTCTGTGTTTAGAGGGTCAATGGACAGTAAAAATCACGGTGTTCAATCAATCTCCAGTTTTTGTGAGTTATAAGCAGAGCTTGTAAGGAAATCAAGAGTTTTTGTGAGGAAAATGTTTACTTTTGAAATCGGCGGTTTGGATTTTCCACTGTAAACGGTCTAAAAACCATTTCTGAGCACAATATTTGCCGTCCATGCACTATAAGAATACTTCTGGCACATACTGATGCGATTTATTTCAACTCACATGGGCTGGTTTCTGCTGCTAAGTCTGCAATACATGACCACCCACCTTCAAAATTGAGGTCATCTGATAGAAAACGACGAATGTAGTGGCTGTAAAGACGTAATTCTGGCAAAATATCAATGAGAATGTATCTAAAACTTGATACAAAACAGATTACACTAATCCCATGCTTTTTAAAACCACATAACTGGCCAAAATTACAAAAGTCGTGGTACGCTGTGATAAGCAGTTTTTGTGAGAGCTACAAACCAGTTTTTGTGAGTAAATTGAATATATGTAAGGTATTTTGATTATGTTTCATCTTTCGGATATGTAGGTTGAAAACTTTGGGTGCCAGCACCCATACCAGCATCTATAGCTAGCTATAGAAGCTGATCATTCTCTGAGCTTAAACTGAGTTATGTGGTTTTTAAAACCAGTCATAATCTAATGTTAATTACGGCAACACAGGCAATTCCTTAGATACGTAAGTACTTTGAACTAGCGCAGTGCTCTGATGGCTACTCTATGTAATATGATGACAAAATGCTGATACAACACTTACGGATGTAGTCCAGTATTGTTTAGTAATATAGAATACAAGTGCCCATATGTGTTTAAAAGCAGCAGTAGCAACGTAAGCAGCATAAGCAGCAGCATAAGCAGCAGCATAAGAAACAGTATAAGCAGAAGCAGAAGCAGCCATAACATCAACACCATTTTAATGGGTTGATTGACCAATGAGACAGGGGACCAATGAGACGGGGGACCAAAGAGATGTGCCCGGTCTCCTTTGTTGATCAAATCTAGACCATGTGGTTACTATTTGAAAGAGCAGCTACAGCCTGCATATCAAACATGCATACTAAAGATACTGCATGGCATATTAACAATGAAACTATAACGTCCCCTGCTGATACTGTAGCAGACGTTGTGGAAAAACAATATATTCCTCTGTTCTTTAATTTGTTAATTTTGTTTGCATTGATAATGACCTGATACCTATTACACACACCTGAACTATCCAAATAAACTGACCATGTGGTCACTATTTGAAACAGCAGCTAGAGCCTGCATGTCAAACATACATACTAAAGATACTGGCATATTGAATAAAGAAACCATAACGTGCCCTCTTCAAGTACAGATGAAACACTGTGTTTATTAATTGCTATACATAGAAGAAAACTAGAATTACCACAAAGCGTTAAGCTTTAACATTTCACAGAATAAATCATCATACACTCTTAATATTGCAATATGCAAGTCCTCACAAGCTCTTGTTTCATGATTTTCAACTCCTCACGAGAACTGTTGATTGTACATTTCTGTAGATTTGGAGACTTTACACAATATAGAAGTTAATAATATATTTGCAATGCATAATGTAGTTTTCAGTCAAGTATAATCTACATGCCTGACCCAACTTAGGGCTTAACAAAGCAATATAAGGGAAAATGTCACTCATTTTCGGACAGTGGACAGCCATGTAGAACGAGGGTCTTCAACTATTGCAGACTTAGCAGCAGAAACCAGCCGATGTGAGTGGAAATAAATCGCATCAGTATGTGCCAGAAGTATTCTTATAGTGCATGGACAACAAAAATTGTGCTCAGAAATGATTTTTAGCCCGTTTACAGTGAAAAATCCAAACAGCCGGTTTCAAAAATAAACATTTTCCTCACAAAAACTCTTGATTTCCTCACAAGCTCTGCTTATAACTCACAAAAACTGGAGATTGATTGAACACCGTGAAAATGCACATAAAAGTGTAAATAACTTTGTTTCAACATATTTAATTAAAAATAAATACAAAGGTTTGAACGATGGTCGTCCTACTTTTCGCGAAAAACCGTTCAAAGTAAGGAAAAATCAATGACAATGTACGTGATATATTTTTAATTTCAATTATTTTATTTTCACTATGTTACATAGTACACTGTTTTGAAAGTGATGAAATGAATCATCCCCCCAAAATGATAGACAGGCATGTAGAGTTTGAGTTGGAAGAGCATACAGGATACCTTAGAAAGTCAGTTGTGTACAACAATAACAATGCATGTAGTGTCTTCTATCCACCACGAATTTTCACCATATCCATGTGTACTTTTGATTTCTCATGCACAATGACAATGTCGTATCTACCACCGTGTTTGATACTGAAATCACTCAATATCGGGCGTCTCGCACACTCTTTTTCTATGCAGTGATATCATCATATTTTTTTGAATACTCGTCCCTTTAATTTTGCAACATTACGTAATTGAAGAGCACAAAAAGTCATTAATTTTCAATATAATTTTTATTATTTTTACATTCATATATCGTTAAAAGGTCGTGTTGGTGCAGGTGCATTTCACGACACCAAGCAGTAGTTTCTATCATTGAGGCTGTCTACCGCATATATAGCACGCGTAACCTGGGCTTCGTGATCAAGACTAAATCTTTTTGTGACATGTAATTTAAATCGAGTGCATTTTTGCGCGCCGGTAAAGCGTATACATGATGCGTGGTTCAATCGAGTACATTCGATAATGGCTGCGCCCATATCAGAGCAAATTTATCAGTATTTTAAGGAAAAAAGTACAAGTTTTTAAAATATTTGGTCATTTCCACTGAATTTCGGAATTTCTCAATTACGATCTGAATGATCGGAATAGACTTCATATTTCGGAATGATTCCGAATTTACTTGGCAACTCTGGGCCAAAGTACAAACAAAAATTTACTAGAAAAATACAACTTAATTATACAAAGTAGAACAGAATCCTATAGCCCAGAATCCAGACGACCACAAGAACTAAACAAGAGGACCATAAGGGTCTTAATAGCGCTCACCTGCATGCGTAAATTTGGCTTTAAAATTAAGTGAGAGGTACCCTGGTGAATAATGAAACAGGTTCAATTTATACAAAATATTTTAGATGCAGGGTCATGATTCCAATATTATACAATGAGGATACAGTCATACAAGTTTTATGCAAGTTTTGTGAAATCAAATGAAAAATGAAGAAATTATTGAGTAAAAATTCCAGAGTTCATGGCTTTATTAACCCTCTCGACGCCGGGCGTAAATTTACTATGATACCCCCTCAGTGCCAGACACGCATTTTTCGTGACGTGTTATTCACTGTGGGGGGCTTCAATTGTTATAGTCGAAATATGATCCTTTGTAGCTCTTATGTTTTTCATCAGAACATTTTCACATTTACACTACACATTCAGGAGACGGTCTAGTTTCTTATTTTCACCATTATAGATAAAGATACATACAGCATCAAGTAACATTTTGACAATTTCGAGTAATCGTCCATTCATTTGACAGCTTGCGTGGTTGACTTTAAATGTCGTAGTATCAGTAGAAATTTTAAGTGCAGCGACTTTTTATCCAGGATAGACACAAAAAACACCATAAACCATCCTATTTCATAATAATATATTTTTACTTACAATAATACGCACCAAAAACGTGTTCAAACTTGATTTCTTTATATTTGTGGGTCTTTGACAGGTATCATTCTATCACCCGACAAAGACATCATCCGTTTTGATAGAAATACTCGATATCCGACGTCCACACTTATTGGGTAGTTTGCCAAACGCTTTATTTGTGATCCGGAATCCAAGATACAATAAGATGAGGCGTAGATGACGAATAATATGATAATTCTTCTTCAAAAATTTCTATTTTGTCACAATCTTACCGATTTCCGGGATATCAGCCTTGCGCAGCGCACGGCGCTGCAATAGATTTGTAAGAGCGCTCTTGATAAAGGCTTATTGCATCATTTAGCACTTGTCAAAATTGTTATGCCGGCGATTGAACCTAAGAATACCGCTTTCAAGGCTGAAAATTCAATGTTGTGATATGACCTTGAAGTCTAGTTTCACATTTCATGTTGGGCCTCAAAGCAAAGCTGGTTCCTTCACGTTTCCAGTGATGTATGACAAGCTATGGTTTTGCGAACGTAAATAAGAGTATTTCAGGACTCAAAATTGAAGCAGAAAATGCGTGCTAGGTTGTCAAATATTCGCTGTCACGAATAGAATTAAAATATTAACACTATACTGCTTATTTCCTTCTAGAAATATATTGAAATGTCAAGGTAAAATTGTTTTTGAAAGACCGGAATTTGAGACTTGAACCACGAGTATTTAACTACGAATATGCCAGTCAAACTCAAACTGTTTTTTGAGTGAGTCTGTCGACTTTTGTTGACTGTTGGCGCATAGACGTAATTTACGTGTGTCGACTTTTGTCGACAGATGGCGTCCAAAGGGTTAAAGTTGAAACAGTTTCATTAATGATGCAGTTTGCATTATGACAGACTGTTTGCATTATGACTAACAAATATTGCATGGGGCTCTGTGGATGGGGTTATGCAGTTTGCATTATGAACAAATGCATTTGCATTATGACTAACATTTGTTGACGGAAGGTGATCACAAAAAGCTCACATGCTGTTTCACAGCAGGTGAGCTAAAAATAATACCAAGGGAGGAGTATGTATGTTTATCCATCAAGATATAAACTATGAAATCCTAGAAACAAAAGCAAAAGATATCGAGTGCATTGGCATCAAAATCCAAAATGTGAATATGACAATAATTAATGTTTACAAGCCGCCTAAACTATCAATTGTTCACTTTATTACACATGATATCACTTTTAGAAAGCGTGCAGACAGACAGAACAATTGTCCCAGCCCCCCCCCCCCAATAGAACTATAGGTCTTTCAAGTTCTTTATTTTGCTGTAACTTATTCACTAGATTGCAGAAAAATGCATTACATTTTCAAAAATTTTCGGGGGCCCCCACGCAGAAGGGATGTGTCCCCCCTCCGATGCCTACAGCAAATTAAGAACTTGAAAGACCTAAAATAGTTCTTTGTTTTTTGAATGTCCAATAAGAATCATTTCATGACTTTCAAAACTCACCAGGGAACCTGTGGGAAATCATTAATTTACAAACATTTAAAATTCAAAAAGTTTGCGGTCATGCATGTTTAGAAGCACGTGGTTGCTATTGTTGCCAGTAAAAATAGTAAACCGATTGTGAAACCTAAAAAATGTATTATTTCTAGAGGTCAATACGTGTCGATTATTGCAATAATCTTGATTAATGAACAATGGATATTGATTATAAACGGACGGTTATGTTACTTGTCACTTATAAGTCCAGAAATATGCCAAAAACGTTTGATACTTGTTCGATACTCATACTATCACCCATGTCATGGTCTATCAGAATTAAATAGTTATGGGTCACCACCGTGATATCCAGATGCTCGAATATCTGAACATCTCATCAATGTCCCGAGATGTCCAGATAAGCGGACCTGTACTGTACTAATATCAGCGATAGAAAGAGATTATCTTTTGCTACTAATTTAAGATCATGAAGGTGCTAATAATATTATTTGCAAAAATACCATTAAAAGTGCTAGATTTTAAAGATTTTGAACTAGAAACTTAACGTGAAACAAGAAAGTTGCCCACCTTCTTCATCCAGCCACTTGATGGTGAATGGCTGCATGTCATCAAACTTGCAGATATCTCTCATCTCTTCCCTAAGTCCATCCAACGTCAGGTCTCGTCCAACATTAGTTATAGTCACATTACTGAAAGTTAAAACAAAGGAACTATTATAAAATCTCAATTGAATTCTGACACAAGTCTAATGATATTGCTAAGCTTTTATGTGGTTGGATACAATGGCAGGCTTATTGCTAAAGCAAATAACAGATTCCAAGTATGTCTGAAAAATGCATTACATCTTCATCGAGTATGCTGGGCTCCTGATTTCTAGCACATCTTGATAGAAATAAATATATGTAATGTGTAAGTTTGGTGAATGATTCATGATTTGGTGAAAATTCAAAGGTAAATAAAGCTATTGTTGAACATAAAAACTGTTGATGAACCTCTGGGGCGAGTTCAATTTTCACCACAGTACCATGATTCAAGAGTGGAGTAATGGTTATACAGGCATACAGCATTACGACTTGTATGTTAAGTTTGGTAAAATACAGATGAAAAATAAAGTTGTTTTTGTGCTTTGCCATAAATTGTTGATGGACCCCTGGAGCGGGGAGTGGATTTTCACCACAAAGACTTGATTCAAGAGCAGAATGATCGTCACATAGGCAAACAACTTGTGTGTTAGTTAGGTGTTAAGTGTCTATTGGGAAAAGATAAATAGTAAACTGACGGACAGCTGTCAGACAGGTGAGCTAAAAATCAATAACAGGTAATTAACAGAAGAATTACTAAACTACGATTGCCTGATAATGTGCTTCAACCTTTACATAGATAACATAATCATCTTAAAAGTTATCCACTAGTTATTGCAAATAGTATGTAAATGGCATAAATGCATGAATGCTTGAGAGTACTGCTTACGTGAGGTATCTTATACAATGAAAGAAATACTCACCCCCCATAACAAACTTTTATCCTAATACTTTCATCAAAGCCTGCTAAGCCCACATCATTATTTGCAGGAGCTGGCATGCTGATCTGCAATAAAAAATATGGATATATCATATACAGATGTATCAAATGTCAGATAAATTAGATGTACAGTATAGCAAATATTTTATACAGTCAATCTATTAACCCCCTTAGTGCCGGGGCGCATATATGCGCCTCAGATTTTACGAGCCTTTAGTGCCGAGGCGCATATATGCGCCTCAGTTTTCAGAAAAAACAGTTTGAGTTTGTCTGCCATATTCGTATATAAACACTTTGAGTGGTTCTAGTCTCAAATTCGGTATGTCAACAACAACAACTTTTTACTTGACATTTCAAGTATTTCTAGAAGTAAATAAGCAGCATAGTGTTAATATTTTAATTATATTAGTGTGAACGAATATTTACCCACCAAACACGCATTATCTGCTGCAATTTTGAGCCGCGAAATACTTTATTTGTGTTCGCAAAACCATAGCTTGTCGTATATGGTTTGAATCGTCGTGAATCCTGCTATTCATCTTTGAGCCTTAATCAAAATAAATAGCGGTATTCTTAGGTTCAAGCACCACAAAACACGTTGACACTGCTAAGGAACCCCGAATTAGCCTTTTATCAAGAGCAGAAAAGGACGATTCTATATCAGCGGGGGGTCAGGCTGATTTTCAGGAAATACCGCTTTTTGGTAAGAGTGACAAAGTTGAACATTTTGAAGAAGAATCATCATATTTATTCGTCAACCATGCTCCATCTTATTGTATCTTGGATGCCGAATCACAAATAAAAAAAACACCGCTTGGGCAAACTACCCAATAAGTTTTGGACTTTGGAAATCTAGTATTTCTATCAAAAACGGATGTTTTTGCAGGGTTGTCGGGTGGTGCCTGTCATTGAGTGTCAAACTTACGGAAATGAAGAAATAAAAAAGTTGAACACGTTTTTGGTCCGTAATATTGTGTTAAAAATATATTATTATGAAATAGGATGGTTTATGGTGTTTTTTGTGTCTATCCTGGATAAAAAACTCACTGCACTTAAAATTTCTACTGCTACTACGAAAATTTAAAAATCAACCACTCAAGCTGTCAAATGAATGGACGATTACTGAAATTGTCAAAATTTAACTTTATGCTGTATGTATCTTTATTTATAATGGTAAAAATAAGAAACTAGACCGCCTCCTGAATGTGTACTGTAAATGTGAAAATGTTCTGATGAAAAACGTAAGAGCTACAAAGGATCATATTTCAACTATGACAACTGAAGCCCCCCACTGTGAATAACACGTCAAGCAAAATGCGTGTCTGGCACTGAGGGGGGAGTATAGTGAATTTACGGCTGGCGTCAAGAGGGTTAAATACATTCAATTAACCCTTTCAGGGTTGATAAGGGATTTATGCCTTAATGCTTGCCCTAATATATGCCTTAAACATACATTATTCAAACCCTTGTATCTGTCAAAGCGTCTGCAACATACAATTATACAAGACCACATGGTGAAATTCAATCAATATCGCCTATATATATTGCAATCATTAGTAATCATATTATTTACATATAAACTACTTTTTATAGCAAATAATACATTATTTTTTAAGAAGACATACTTTATATAGAGATAAAACACCAGTGTTCTGTACCCTACTTTCATGTAATTATTTCATATCTGACACCTCCATCAGTTTTGGTGTCAAACGATCGGGCGTGGATTTTTCTCAGAATCTGTCTCTTTATAAACATCTTATTACAAGCGGTGAACCTTGATCTCACAAAAGAGTTTATTCATAATATATATTTCCATGAGATGACGATGGTCCACGAGCTGCATCTTGTAACAAATGCCTTTAACATGTGCAGAACCATATTAAAACACGATAAAGACTAACAATGGCTACAAATTGACCAATCAAATGCATTTCCGATGACATGAGCTCATTTTAATGGTGTCGTATGAGAAAGCTGGATGGGTGATCAAATGTTTTAGTAATTGTCATAATTTCTATGATTATGTTGACTTGCAAGCATCTATAAGGAGTTTTGGCAAACATGTTTTTTTTTTGTATGTTATGGTGATGTTTGCCACAAATATTTGATGGCGAAATATATTTTTCGGGTCAAACAGGGGTCATTGGGTCAAATTGTCATAAAATTGCATTTATCTTGATTAATAACGAATTTAGAGTAACATGTGTATGTGGTAACCAAATAAACCATCAGATTTGACCTTTCATCCCTCCTTCAAGGTCAAACAGGGGTCATCATGGTCAAAATTTGATAAAATTGCATTTATCTCAATTAATAACAAATTTAGAGTAAAAACTTGTATTAGACTGGCAGCCCAGACCACTTTGGGTAGCTAAAGGAGGTACCAATGTTTGACCATATAACCATGTCAGACTTTCCATCTTGACCATGGGATCATGCGTCTGCCGGGAATCAGAGGGGGTGGTCAAGCACGGTCAAAAAACGGGCTTGAGTAGCCGAAGGAGGTACCACTTGAAAATACTGTCGAATTACTTGGCACAGTGCACCAACATTGGGTCCATATGTGACAGACATTTCTTTTGACGGAAAGTGACCGACAGACGGCCAAGACTGACTGCTAAAAACAGGCTTGGGTAGCCGAACTGAATTTGGATCAAAAATTTTGAAATTTCTGAATCTTCTTTGGATCTTTCTGAATCTTACGTTTAATATGTATTTTTAACTTATATTTAAATAATACTATTTTATAACACTGTTCTGTGTTTAGAAGGATCAATGGACAGTAAAAATGAACATAAAAGTGTAAATAACTTGGTTTCAACATATTTGATTTAAAATAAATACAATGGTTGTCCTACTTTTCCCGTAAAAACATTCAAAGTAAGGAAAAATCAATGACAAATGTACATGTTTTTTAATTTGATTCATTTTATTTTAACTGTTACACACAGTTTTGAAAGTAATGAAATGAATCTTGTTGGACATTTGAAAAAAAGGTCTATTTTAAGTCTTTCAAGTACCCAATTTTGCTGTAAATTATACACTGGATTGCAGAAAAATGCATCACATTTTTAAATGAAAATTTGGGGGTTCCCCCCAAACCCACTGGTTCCTCCGCCGAGTCTAGTGACACCCAAAATGATAGTCAGACAGATTGAAGATAGAGTTGGAAGAGCACACGGGATGTGCCAATGCACATTACCTCAGAAAGTCAGGCGTGTACAACAACAATGTACATTGTGCCTTGTTTCCACCACAAATTTTCACCGTATCCATGTGTTCTTATGAACACATTGTGGACCACAATTAGGCTAGACCACAATGAGAATGTTGTATCAGCCACTATGACATGTTTGATACTACAATCAAATGATATCTGGCGTGATGCAAACTCTTTTTCGATGCACTGATATCATTGTATTTTCTTGAATACTTATCCCTGTATTTTTTCATCATTACATGACTGGAGAACGCAAAAATTCATTAATTTTCAATAATTCTTCTCAAAATATGAATGTGTCTGCCATAGAAGGAAGTTGATAATAGCTAGCCTACATTGCAATCCTTTACCGCCCGCGAAACAAAGTATAAACTAATAATAGTAATAGTTTACCATTCTCTACTGTTTATATATGTTGAAACTTATGACGTTTCGCCATGGTGTACTACATGGCTTCTTCAGATGTTGTTGTGTGAGTATCACAACGAGGCTGGAGTAGCTGGAGTAGCGCGCGCGGTACCTCCCTCCCTCTGTTGTTGTTTAGGGCCGGGTTCCTCTGGTGTATCTTGACCTCGTTGTGATACTCACACAACAACATCTGATGAAGCCATGTAGTACACCATGGCGAAACAATAAGTTTCAACATATATAAACAGTAGAGAATGGTAAACTATTACTATTATTATGAATCTACCTACTGTCACTAACCTACATTCGATCAAAGTATAAACTGTTGATAAAGACTACTTGAGGCATTTGACTAAACAGCAGATCTGCAGATACAATGATGACTGAAAAGCAGACCGCAGATTCGATGTGATTTTTGTCGACAATGTGATTTTTTTCGGTCAGAATTTTGCCTGGTCTGTACTGTTCAGAAATAACATGGACAGACAAATAAAATGACGAGTGAATACTCCGCAGCCATCAGTTTTGACGATTATAGCAGAGGGAGGCCACGTGGTGTTGGTACATGTACCTCCAGAGGCAGGCTAGGTAGCCAACTGAGCCTCAGGGGTGGGGGGATCACACTAGCTGTAGTTTTCAAACTAGGTGAGTTCTTTTACGTGCAGAGGGGTGACTGACCTCTACACGGGACACGCCTTTTAACGAGGCTTCCGAACCTCTGCTTGGCGTCGCTACCGTCTAGTAGTATTAAACACTGTACGGTGGCGACGTGCTGTGAGGAAATCAGCAACTCAGTGGCAGACGTACGACGTATCGGTTTTGGCGACACTGTGTCTGCCATGACCGGGCCACGAACTTGCGCCGCAGACAAATCCTGTTTTCAAGTCGTACGCGCTAACCACTGAGCTACTGAGGACCACAAATCTAAGGGACCATTCAGTATTTATGACAGGGTGGGGTAGGAGGATTCTAGGGCGGGCCATGAACTTTTGTCACAATGTTTGGAGGGGGGCTATCAATTTTGTCACACTTTTGAGGGGGCTATCAAATTTTTCACAGAAAATTTACCACTATTTTATAAATTCTGTACTAAAAATTTACTGTTTTTGTATTATGGATATCCATCAAATAGGATAAGGGTTAACTGACAATGATTGCTGTAACTGTTAGGGGGGGTATAAATTTTTATCACATGAAATCGAGGGGGTTTACCAATTTTTTCACAGAGATTTGAGGGGGGGCTATTATTTTTTTTTCACAGCATTTTTGGAAAATCCTCCTACCCCACCCTGTCATAAATATTGAATGGTCCTTAAACCCATCTAACACCACTTTTGATCACTAACAGCTCCATCTACACAATAAGCATTTTGGTGAACATAAAGTAATTTGACAACATTGAGCAGACAATCTACTTTTCATATATCCACATTTTGATAAAAACTTTGACAGGCCAAAGAAAAAGTGTCAACATGACAACAAATCACAGAAACATTTTAATAGCAGGTAATTCTTAGTATTTGTTGTATATATTGATTATTTATTATTGATTGTATATATTGATTATTCATCTCTTTAGCTGTCTTTTTCCACCTTTGATAAATCTTTATTTTATCTTATTTAGTATTTACTTTATTTTATTTAGAATTTTTTGTTCAAATATTCTCGCCATTTTATATCACATGGTATCATCAGGAATCAACTTGATTCCTGATGAGCCCAAATGATAATAAAAAATTTATATCACATGGCATCATGAGGAATCAACTTGATTCCTGATGAGGCCAAATAATATAAATGGCAAAAATATTCTTTTATTAAATTCTAATTTAAATAAAATATAAAGTAAATAACAAATAAGGTAAATAAGATACAATAAAGGTTGATCAAAGTTAGAAAAAAACAATTAATGAGACATGAAGAATACCACCTACTGGTGGATAATACAATCGCGTATAAAATTATTTTCATATTAATCACAAAAATAAACACCAACATCTATGTATATTTTTAATAATATTTCAATTTACAAACGCCCTGCCAAAAATATAGGTTTAGGTCTATTAGTTAATTAAAGTCTCAATGGTATGTACAGACTGGTTAAAATCACAATTAAAATATAACAAGGAAGTACATGTACATATGACCATTCTTTACATAAATACTAGAGATTATATTTAAGTTAAAAATTTCCTCCTCTCTAGTATATCAAAAAAGGCTCTGGCAACAGCATTCACAACATATTTTCTGATCATCACTTATGTTGAAAAAAGATAAGTCCGGAATGTTATTGTAAGGTTCATTTCTAATATCTTCATATAACGGACATTTGATTGGTACATGACATTCATTCTCTATAGTATTATTATAGTACATACAGAAACGCTCTTCCTCTGTTTTCTTATTTACACCATATCTTAAAAGTTCAACATTAATGGAGGCCACTCCAGCCCTGAACATTAACAATGCTCTATGACTATGATACTTTTTTCAGATATTGAGAAGTACATATTGCTCAGTTTTAAATTTCTGTTTAAATTGTTTGTAAATGCGCAATTTGTTTTTTCTCTCTCCTGTTTTAGCGTAAGGATTGTTAACATCAGTCAACCATTTTATCATTAATTATGCGATGCAAAGCATCACCTAGTTCATCCTTTATATCATTGAAATATAATAAAAATGTCTATGTCTTGTTTAATCTTCTTCATCTGTTCATGATTCTAGATGTGCTTGCAGATTTTGTGCCAAGTCGTTTTCTGAAAAGAATATTTATTAATAATATAATATTTAATGTTTGATAAAATATTTAATTAAATGACATTTAATGCTTCTCTGGGATTATATGATATAAATAGTAACCTAAATTCTAATTACTTAACAACAGCTATTAATCCTTGAACGAGTTCATTGTGTTGGAATACACATATATACATTATTTATTTAGTTCATCTATACACAACACAAAACAAAATTTACTGTTGACAGTTTCGGCAACTCCTGTCACCATTTTCAAAACGTCTCTGCGCATGTCAAGGTCACTCAGCACGACTTCCGATGCCGAAAATCGGGTCGTACACGTGAGAGAGTTGAAAGGCCCCCTCGTCTCGGTTCATGACCTGCTTCTGACCTCGTATCTTTATCGCCTCCCTGATGGTTCTTGTTCTCCAATCCCCCTCCCTATCCAGTACACTCACTTCCTCCCAGTCTAGGGACGAGGGGGCCTTTCAACTCTCTCACGTGTACGACCCGATTTTCGGCATCGGAAGTCGTGCTGAGTGACCTTGACATGCGCAGAGACGTTTTGAAAATGGTGACAGGAGTTGCCGAAACTGTCAACAGTAAATTTTGTTTTGTGTTGTGTATAGATGAACTAAATAAATAATGTAAACAGCTATTAATCTTCAAAATCTATTACTAGTAATATGAAAATTAAAATTGTAATAGAAAAACTATAAAAAAAGAAGATAGAACTGAAACAATTGAAAATACCCTTCTTTTTTTTCTTCGCCCTCCATCCCGGTCACGAGCATTTTTAAGCCACATACGGATGGCCTCTTCTGCATCACGCTAATTTATGCTGTGGGATTTTGTTGCATCTGTAATAAAAAAAAACATTCATTGGATTATTTTTCACAATTTCATACACATGTATATAAATTACCAGTTATCAACACTTTCAAAAACATTAATATGTAAAAATAAACCTTGATTTAATAGAAAAAACCCTGAATGTAATAATATATGAATAATGTTCTATCTCCTGATATATTTATATACTATATATAAAACTTATCGCTTTTTGTGAAGATCACACCTCAAAAAACACAACTTGAAACTGGCATATTAGCATGCACTTAATTGTTTACCTTTTATTACTTGGGTAAGGCGTAATTTGTTGAAGCCAAGCTTGCCCTGCTTGCCACACAAGTTGAAAAGTGTGGGAAGAGGATTGGTGAGGAGCTGGGCCATCTACGATTAATGACCTCTTTGCAATTCATTCCACCCAACCTGCTCAGGTATTGCAACTGAAACAATGAATATGTATATATTGTAGCTTGATTCATTACTGCATATATTATTGTATCGGTCTACCTGTACTTTAATGAAAAATATTGACTTCTTTTTAATCGCTTAATTTTTCTTTGTACTTCTACAATTATTCATTATATAATTATAAGGAGCAGTTGGAGTACTACTATCCGTGGACTTTACTACTGTAGCCTAACATCCAATTATGACAAAATATTTTAAGATACAAACTTTGCATAGGCTATTGTATATTTACAAAATTAAAAACACAATGAATACAGTGCTTATAAGATTCACTTACGTATCATGTAAGCTTCCCTCTTAATCATCATATGAATTGTTGTCACTGAAGCTAAAAATAAAACTTCATAAGTATGAAAATTATGTCAAATCTTATTTTACTGTGTTCAAGAGGTACTCATATCAGTAATGGCACAAATAGAACAAACTACTCATATAAGCGGTAAAATCACTAACATTTGAAAATTAAAACAATTATGGTTTTGTATGGTTTAACTGTGGGTTTTTTGAATTCTTATCAATGATCGATCCCTTTATATTCTGTGAACAAGTATAAACACAATTCCACAAGTAAACACAATTCCACAAAAAACATGATACTTAATAGCATATTTACTTACATCGTGGACATAGACGCTCTTTTTCCCACTTCTCTTCTAGTCATAGATCTTTTGATGTTGATGTCTCTGGTCTACATGTAGGTCTAAGGTCTGCCGCCTCCATTCCGGCTGTGGGCTATGGGTATCAATTTAGAAATCTTTTGAAGCAATAAAAATAACAAAGCTATATGAATATACTTCATATGTTTAATAGATCTGCATCTCTCCTACCTTGACATCGAAGCACCACTGCTTTCAAAGCTGGTTGATGGATGCTCCTCTAGTCTTTCAGCTCTTCTGCAAATTGAACAATATAATAAATATATATACAAGGCAGGTTTATACAATATAATTAGAAAAAAAATCAAACCTACATATGATAAAACTAGAATATATATACAACAATTAATTACAACCCAAGCATATGACATATAAATGTGTGTTACTAACAATTAAAATGAACCAGAACGACGATTCCTAAAACTGCATCACATAGTCATTATGCCACTTTGGTGCCTTTAAGAACACGCTGTGGACGATCCTTGGTTCATCGTCATCACCACCCGTTGAATCGCATCACTAATGTCACCTTTCACCGTATTCGCTATTGACATCTCCACTCACTGTCTTTCCAGATGACTCATCTGCGTTGCTTACGTGAGGTTCACGATCATCTCTTTTCATTGTCACTATCCTCTATGTCATTTGCGGGGCCCTTGGTACTCTGATCTATGGGGGAAATCTCCGGGGGAATGTCAGGCTGGGGTGGGGGAGAGTTTGTGACGGGGGTTTTTTTTGGTGTAATTTTTTTAACCCCACGTTTTTCTTTAACCCAAAAACCCAAAATTTTTAAACCCCTTTTTGGGAAAT
>CM032667.1:47723113-47790152 GCA_019095985.1 Streblospio benedicti
TAACTGATGACATGTTAGTGACAATTAATGAGATTGACCCGGGCTCAGCTCACTCGCTGAGTGGGTGAGTGAGCACGTGAGTCACCCAGACGCTTACGTCATCACGGTCTACGTCAGACGTGAGTGCAGCAGGACTTGATTTTGTAGGTCAAGGATTGATCGGACTTGACAGCCGTACCTATTTCCGCACAAGTTTGCTCTTTAGCTGTCATATGCTAAATATGATCACTGTGCTGTTCTCTGCTTTATTCATGTTCTGTTCTAGTCTATCCTACTTATTTTATTGCATTTTATTCTATTCTCTTCTATTTTATTCTATTCTATTTTATTCTATTCTGTTCTATTCTGTTCTATTCTATTCTATTCAGGGTTTTTTTCATTCTTCGATTCATTCTTTGTTCTATTCTCTAACACTCTATTATGTTATCTCTTATATTCTCTATTCTGTTCTATTATATTCCCTGCTCCATTTTCTCTTCTTTCTCTGTTCCATTCCACTCCATCCTACCAAGTATATCCCTATCATCACAATGAATCAATCATAGCTTTCAAACTGTATTTACTGCTACAAATACCTGCACATCCAATCTGCATTGTACTAATATTTTCTGCCTCACTCTGCTGTTCGAGCATTGAGACCCGGCTTCATCCATCAATCCATGCGGCAGATTTCATTTGCTTACAATCGCCGCTACAATGGGGTCTGCAGTGTGTCCAGAGTGCACGGTGATCCGTCATACGGGCAGCAGCCGTAATGTGTCACTCTTGTGACTTGTGTAGCTGTACTCTTTATTAGTACACGTGTAGTTATATTATGCCATAACCACATCTGATTCAGGCCCTTCACACAGACTAAAATAGTCATCAGGTCAAAAGGGGGCGTTTTTGCAATACGGACATCATTGATGAACTAGATTTGGACATTCTTTATCCATGTAAGGATTCTATAAAGATAATGTAAACAAAATGAAAGTGGCGGGCAGGTCATGGCCTTACTAGCCTGAGCGTGGGTGACGGCCCTGTGTTTACATTATGTGGCACACGTGTTGATATGTGCATCGGTATCACAACAGAATATCACTCTTTCTCCGATAACAACCATTCTGTGTTACACAGAAGCCCATGCTACCCTGTATCGCCTTCATAGGCCAGGGGCCCTGGCCTGCAGGGCGATGCTGGTCAGCCAGGTGTATGCTGGGTGTTTACTGACCAGTGAGACCTTCAACATGGGTGACCAGGTACGTGAACTGCTGTAAGATGTGGATCGCTTGTACAAGCATATTATAAACATTGTGCCTGGGAACAGTGGCAAGCAGTCAACTCGTGTACATTGTAGAATGTAGGCGCACAGCGTATTAATCAATTCACATTATATTGAAAGTAGTACAGATGTTAGATCCCGTACCAATTTCCACACTCGGTCTTTAGCTTTTATACATTGAAAATATGGTAGCTGTTCTATTCATGTTCTATTCCCCGCTCTATTATCTGCTATATTTTATTGTATGATCTGTCTTGTCACCTGTTCTATCCAACTCTTTGTTCTATTCTCTTTTCTATTCTATAGTATATTCTCTATTCTGTTCTATCATATTCCCGGTACCATTCTCTATTCTATCACTGTTCCATTCCACTCCATACTTCCAAGCATATCCTTATCATCACATGAGTATATCTCTGCTTACATAATTATAACCACCATTACCTCTCCATTGCACTTATATTTTCTACACCAATCTGCTGCTTGAGCATTGCCTCCATCCATCACCCCGGTAGCGGCACATTTCATTTGCTTACACGAGTGTACGGTGATCCGTCATAGACCCCGGGTTCTTTCACCAAAATGCACGGGTGGGTCTTTGTTAACGCGTGTGTAGTTACACGCCATAAACAGTTTACGACATTTACATTATATAGCACACGTGCTGATATGCGTATTGGTATTATAGCAGACGAATATCACTCTTTATCATCTTTTTTCATGTAATTTCTTTGGTTACCATGATCCAGAAATATCCGATAAGTTGGAGAGGGTTATCCCCCCTGTTTGAACAGGCGTGATACTATGGTTATCATGTTTGTTCTCAGCCGGACTTTCCTTTTCACAGTTTTTAAAACATTGTTGTTATTGTTTAGAAAAGAATGATAAATACCAAACGTTGTGTAACATGACTTATTTAACAAGGATTCGTTTTTGTGGCGCATCAGGCTCGCCCTTCGGGCTTGCCGTCATATGCCACAATAACTCACCTGATAAGATAATGCGTGTTACATTGTTACAAACTCACCCGGTTTTGTTTATATCTCCTATAACGACCATTCTGTGTCCAACAAATCCCCGATGTCCAGCACGGCAGCACTGGTCAATGTTATCACGTGTTGTAAGCAGTCACAAAGTCTACGTGTTGGAATATTTATAATCAACTAGCCGGCCCGTCTCCTACGGAGACTATTTTGTGTATGATGGAAACGAAAATGTGAAAAACAATGTCTAGATTCGTCTAACTCACTCAAAGAGGATCATCAACACGACCCGTGATGTGCAATACCTCTGCCACCCGTGGACGATAATAGAAGATATTAACGAAATACCTTGTAGAACAACTCACACAGCAATTTGGGGTGAAGTTATATATCGTTAACCAATATTCCTATGATGATAATTTGATTACATATCATTTTATCGCCTGTGCAGTAGATATAGTGCTCTATTTTACGATAATAATATTAAATAAAACACAAATTAATGAATTCTGTACACGGGCATGTGAAAACACAATGCAATCGGCTAAAGCATTGGAAACGCATGCAGCAACAGACAAATATAACGCACGCAGCAACAACAAACCGGAAGTGAGTCGCAACAAAAAAAAGAACATTTGTAGACGATTTTTGATGGTAAGTCAGTTTTCTCGTCAATACTGATGAAAGCAAGCGCACGAAGAACAAAGAAACCCGTAAAAGGTGATTTCCCATGAAGTGCAACACTCAAAATGCATGAAACGCCCCAGGAAAGTGATTGCAGGCGAATTTCCAAAAATAAAAAAAAAAAAAAAAAACATGGCCACGCCCATCTCTTCGTAATTATATATATAGATACACAAGTTAGTTAAAGTGATACAGATATTGAATACTGCCTACATGTATGCGCCTAGGAGGAATGTGAAAGAGGAATATGGAAGAGACTCCCTTAGACCGACGACGCCAATATTCTGGTTGTGTTCTTTTGCCATCTTGGCGGCCATCTTGGATTTTGTCCAAATGCAAATTTTACATCACAAATGATTTCACCATGCTGTGAATGATCATAAATATTAGATGATTATATGCAACTTTTTGTTTTGAATTGAAACATGACCGTGGTGGCCATCTTAGTGGCCATTTTGAAACCTTTACAGGAGACAAACTTTGATATTTGTCCTTTGAAAATGCTGATCAATCATTCGATCTTACTTATGAAAGCTTTGCCAACATTTTTGTCCTAACTCAGCTATTAGGTTTTTGTGCACTTGGGTCGATGAAGGCAGATATCACTCTCTGTCAGCGGCGTATTCTCCCGAAGCACCCACTCGTGCTTTGTAGGTGCCACATGTCAATGACGCTGGTATGCACAATATGAATATCATTTCATCAACGTGGTATTGTATATGGTGATGGTGGGTACAGTGCTTAGAAGGTGTCGGACTCACAAACTGCGGGACGCAACATTTTGCAATGTCTTAAATATGGACATTACTCTGAGTATCAGATGTCCTGAAGAGACGTCTGACGCATAACTAATCTAATTTAAAATGCTGACCAATCACAGGCTACTAATCTATATTCATCTCAGGATGTGAATGAATATAAATGAGGTCAGGTGATCACATATAATGATAAATTATGTTAATCCACTCTCAGGCGAAACATTTCAAAGGTGAATTTACTTGACATCTGATACTCAGGGTGATGGACAAAGGAATATGTCACTTATGTGTGGATCCATGAAGGGCCCTCAATTTGTTTAGAAAATTACTATAAGGGATGGCATGAATGAACAGCTGTCAAACTATGACTGCATTTAAATTAAAACTAGCTATCTATAGGAAATGACAGATGGTATTCTCGGGCCAAGGGAAACTTTTGAAGCTGTCGGATCTTGCACGAGTTGTATGCGAATAAGAATTCTAATAAGATATTTGAATCGCACTAGATATAAGATCTGTATGGAGACGAATTATTGCAGACACATTCCAGACTCATAAGAGAAATGGGCTGCGCGGCCTTGTCAGGAGGGGCCACGTGTCTGCTCGAGGCTAATGGCGTGATTGACAGCAGGAGATAGAGGCTAATGGCCATTGTCAGATGGTAACTCGGCCTCAAATACTCCCAGGTCATACTTGGAAATTAACACTTCCCAGTGCCCCTCGCAAATGTGTGATTAATATCGCGACATTGGGACCGGCTACATATAGATGAGCACTGCTTTGATTCTGGGACGTAGCAGGTGTTTTGCATCATCTTATCGCGTTCTCACGTCTCACGTTCATTAGAACGTACAGCGTCAGTGAGCCAAGTGTGACGTCATTAAACCACGTATATAGCGTACGTACATTTCCATGGCTACATCTCTAAAAAAACGCTTTCTGGATATAAAATGGTGAATACCCAAAACATGACCAATTAATGGCAGAACGTGATCATACAAGTTCTCACTTCATTCAGAGTGCACAAAAGGAACTTCCGGCCTGTTCAGAGGCTGTTTGTGACACAGTCTATACCCCACTCGCCCACACGGAGGCTTTTTACCAAATTGTAGTTGCATTTATAGATAGAAAGGAGCATTATGTTTTTTTTTTTTAAGTTTTGAAATTATATTTACATGCATTGGCAACTCATAAAGAACCACATCTAGGGCCTCTCCAGATAGTATATTCGTGTTTTAAAAGAAGCCTTCCACAGAGCACCATACTGCCTGCTCGCGGACGATTGATGATTGCACATGTGTATTTGCCTGCTATTGTAGAGAGCGGCTCCATTTAATGTATCAGTGAACAAAGTGCTGGCAGATAGCGCTGTACACCATACGTCACCGCACAGTGTTACTTAGCTACACACAGACTGCTCAACTAAAGAATAACCTCCATCTAAGACCACTTCTATAACAAGATCATGTTTACCATTGTTAACAACCCAATTGTCTCATGTCACATTTTAAAACTGTAGCCAAAGTTTCCCCATGCATTCCTCTTTTCATAAAATCTCACAATTTTATTAGATCATAGGTGTTGTTGAATGAGGTTTAAAGTTATTTTTAAATATGTGTCTTTATACCCGCGCATTGCTAGGTGCTCCATACTCATTTACTCATTTGTACTATTTTTTATCCCAGGGGAATTTCTCTCAAACTTTGTAATGCACTTCACTTGTGCGGATTCCGTCGCTAGACAGCACTTCATTGTACACTGTTAGTCTGTTACTTTTTAAAAGTTCAGAATTGCAAACTAAATAGTATGATGCACACGCCTCCAGCCAACAGTCAGGTGACCATGAACGCACTCAAACATTTCATTTGCCAATCTTACGTATAATTATGACGTTTCTTTACGTCAACCGTTCCTTTTTCTGGACATAGACATGCCAATAACGTTCGACGTAAGAAGTCCACCATGTGTCATAATGCATCAAACAGGAGCCGCGTCTTCTGCCACTAGACTAACTCAATTAACCACGTGACCAGTGAGTCGGACACGACACGAGTACGTTATGCTCGAGTGCCCAAGCTCATAGTCGCCTTTGACACGGCCGACTGCCTAATTAAAGTCTACTGCGTAATTAAAACGTCGCCCTGTCGTGTTGTATAGTGGGTTTTAAGTGTGTCCTGACCCGGTCCTCTCTGGTGCTGCCTGCTCGAGTGTGAGTCGCATTATCCTGTACAGTGGCACATCCAGCTCAGGTCATCTCGGCTTGAGTGACCGCCTATGTACCATTAGCCTTTTTCATGCTTATTAACCAATAATAAAAAGACCGCTGTGACCTTTCATATAGAGACCACCTCTCTATTGAGACAGCGTGAGGACAGCCCTATGGTGGACTAGATAGAGATGTTCTGCTGTACTTAGATGATGCAAAGACACAGTGATGGGCTTGTTGACCTCAACCTCCTCACGAATGTTAGTGACCGACTGGTGGAGGGAGAAGGTTACGAAGAACAACGTTCAGAGCAAAGTACTCACTGGCACATCAGGGTTTTTGGAAATCAGGATCTCACGTTGCACAGACTTTCATGGGTTTCGTACACGCAAAGGCAAGTTGCTGATGGATATGTCAAAACTGAATGGAAATGACATTTTGGTTAGTGAAGTGAGGGACGGGGGCGTTAACAATCAACACGGTCTGACCGGGGCATCTTCAACACACGCTGTGACTATGAGTGCACAAATGCTGGAAATATAGTAGCGATTACACTAGGTACAGCACACAGCCACTGGGAGATAGAAGTGTTACTCCAGTACAGAGCGTCCCTCGGATCCCGTGACCCACGAAATCGGACTCGGAGGCGCGATGAGGCGATGGTCAGTGCGCGGTCAGTTTGTCCCGATCCCACATGTGCGCACTGGACACAGGGTTTGTAACAACAGCAACACAGTTTTCGGCCTCTGGGTAGATGGTGAGAAACAGACAGAAAGCACTGCTCGTCTTCGGCTATATCACCTGCTGGGGGTTACGGCGATTTTCACGCTGCTTCCCTGCTACTGCCAAATGGAGGCCAGGCGGCTACTGACATGTCTGCAATAGTGCAGAAAGATCAAGCGCGTCTGAATGGCTTGGAGAGAACAGTTGAGATGTAGACTGGGCAGCCAGGCAACACAGTGTGTATGATGTATATTTAGAGCCTTCTGACAAGACCTCTTCACGAGAATAAAAGAGGGCTTGTCAGAAGACGAAAATATTAGACATGTATCTAAAATAAATAAATGTATCTAAATGTATCTAAAGTAAATAATGTATCTAAAATAAAACAAAAACTTTTTTAACTTTTTAACTTTCTAACATTTGAACCTTTTGAATCTTTAACTTTTGAAATTAACTTCTGAAGTTGTATTAAATAGTGGAAAGGACGGTAGCCGCAACATGAGAAGAGCCACCTACACTCAAATTATAGATTTTAGTAATTGATTCATTGATTGTTTGTTTGTTTGTTTGTTTGAGTGCCTGCCTGCCTGCTTGTATATCGGCCTGTCTCCCTGCTTGCCTGACTGACTGACTGAGACTTTTTCTGACATGCTGGATCTGCCTATAATGATCACTGTTGTTGTCCAAAAACCACTCACACCACCATAACTAATATACTCAAAACACCCAACACAACTAGCCTACACATAGATTAATATAAATCAGTCTATTAGGCAGTTGTTGAGTTGTAGCTTGGTACACTCTTGCATATGGTAGAATTAGTCAGTTCTCTAATTTTGTCATTGTGGTGAATATGTCCACAAGAAGATACGAAATATATTAACCCCAAAATATTTTGTGTTGACTTAAATTGATCTCCATGTAAACATGTGTAATGTGGATGTTGTGTAAATCCCTCCGCACTGCGCTTGGCCTATTGAGCTCTCTTTAATAGGACCCCACAAGGGTCAAAAGTGACAAGAAGACACGGTCGTTTTTAGCCACGCTCACCTGTAAAGGGGTCACATTGAGAGTCCTTATCTCAGGACATGGGGCGCACGAACATTTCTTCTATAGGACATCATAGCAAACAAAAAATGACATAGTAACTTTTGGATAACTTGATTAGAAATAGATACGTGGCACAGAAATAAACACATGCCACGTATTTTCTCACCCCCTGTAAGGCCGTAATTTCAGTGATAATACACATTCACTTCAGCAGTAAATTCTCAGGCCCTATATCTCCACTTTCAACAGTTGGAACAGTTGAGTTTCCTGTAACAGATAAAGCTTCAAGTTGGAGAGGTTTACTGCTGAGCGTGTGTGTGGTGTGCTGGTACCGACTTCAAGAGAGGCTTTTGGTTGTACATGAATTTGATAAGGATGGTATACTCGCAGATTTGACCCAGAGTATGGTGTGTCCAATCAAGTCCCAATAGAACGTTTTCATAAGGACTTTTATAAGTACACTTTTCACTGTTTGTATTCAACCAATCAGTGTAGTAAAAGATCAGTAAAAATTAAAAATACCGGTGAATGTGGTCACTTAAAGCCACAATCTGACAGACATACATGTTCCTCTTTGAATGGAGACTGCAATTCAATATTTGTGACCTTGTGGCCCCAGATTTACTCATAAGCATATATCTCGCCTTTTAGGGGGTGGGTTGTTTCCACATCCCTATTTTATTGACCATATTCCCACGTCCCACTAAATTTCAGGGTTTTCTACCATGTTTCACGTCTTAAAATGCCATTAACACACACACACACACACACACACACACATATATATATATATATATATGGTAGAGCCGGCGCCTTCCACATTAATTCCCAGTGGATGAGGTGGCGTCGGCGGCGTCCTTTGGACTAATTATATGCCCCGACCTCTGATGGATCCCCATCCCAGCCGAGGCGGGCCCGGCCGCAGTTGGATTTGGGGGGCCTCGAGGGCTGCAAGTCAGCGAGGTTTTTATTTTATGTTGCGTCCCACCAGGCCGATATTTATTTATTCTTTCTGGCACCATTTTTGTCGATTTATCGCTCGATTTATTCAGATCACCTTTAAATATATGGCGGCATATATATAGCTGAGGTATATATATATATATATATATTTTTGAATATTTTTGGCAGGAGGGATTGTTGTGGGAAGTGCTCTCGCGAGATATGGCGTGTTGTTTCCTCCTGGTCCCAGAAGTAGCAAGTAGAGGAGCACAGCGGCACTTCTCTGATAGCTCTTGTTGGGCAAGAAAAACAACCGTTTACAAAGAGATATCTATACGAAATCCTATTTGCAGTAATGTGTCTGGCGTGGGGTGTGAGGCCTCTGGGATAGATGGTCTCGTGTCTTCTGGGCGGCAGGTTGGGAGTCGGGGGGGCCATAGCAGGACATATTAGTCCATATATTTTTATATAGAGGGTGGGGATATATATATATATATATATATATATATCGAGGAATTTGTATATATATATATATAAATATAATATATATATATATCCCCCACTTTTTTAGGTAGGAGAAGATCCCATTACAGAATCTCGCATTGGTCGCTGTGGTCATATATATATATATATATATATATATATATGATATATATATATATAGCAGACGGCAGCGAAGCAGGCAGTATATCAGTGAGGCAGACCAAGGCTATATATATATATATATATATATATATATATATATATATATATATATATATATATATATATATATATATATATATATATATATATATCCCCACTTCCCACTTCCTTAAAAAGCTGCCGCCCCCTTTTCGAATGCGTAGAAAGTAATCTTTTGTAAAAAGGCAAGATTGTTGTGTATTGAAGGAAACTATTGTTTGGGCGAGTTATATCTACTTTCCAATAGTCACAAAGCAATGGTTTGGGTGCAGATTTGAGGGTGCAGTGTTATTATGGGCATAATGACGTATAATGACGGTAACTGCGGGGTGGCTGTGGATGGAGTCTAATCAGGCAAGCAGTAAGCAGGGTGCCTCTTGTCTTAGCCAGTGCTACTATTATTATGGCCCATTGGGGTGTATTAAGAAAAAAAACGGGGAGCGGCTAGAAACTGCACTTGATTTGGCTGAATGTGATTGGCTGATTGTATCTCAAGGGCTGTGTGTGATTATGGACAATAATGAGGGACGAATCCTCCACTACAACCATGGAATTACAGTAGAACCTCTCTATTAGGACGACCTTTAATTGGGACCAATGTTTGAGAGTTTCAATGGAGAGGTGGTATCTATACAGAGGTTCATACTGGTAGGTTTATGAAGGTTTGGAACCGTGAAAAGGCTTCTTGTGGAGGTAGTCTCAATGAAGAGGTGGTCTTAATTTGAGGTTTTACTGTACTTGCAAATGTGAAAATTTGATTGAGTTGTGTGCTTCATGCTTTGATGCTTTGATGTCAGAAAGTACATGCTAACAAAAATACCTGTTTACGTGTGTCTTATTGTGATCATTTCCTGTTTTAAGAGTTTACAGGTTTCCTAACAAGTTTCTCAGAATCGCCAGTTCCTGTTTGCCGACTAAACTTGATGTACTTTTTATGTAATAATTGTAGACAAAACAAAACAGTGTCACTTTGTTTTGATGATCCAAATGTATTAAATTATTTTCATTTTATTCTAGTAAACCCTAATTACACACGTCATTAGTGTAATGTTCATGTTTTACTATAATGGGCCAAAACGCGGCTAATTACTTTTCCTTCTAATCATTACTGTTCTTATAGCAGCAAATAGACGAATACAAACATTCTAGTCTCATAAGTTGCTATAATAAGTAAAAAGTAATACTCATAATACAACATTGGTATACATTAGCATTAATGTCTGTTTGCACTGGCTTTGCCTTGCCCATTGTATTTGTGTTAAAGAACAATGACAATAACTTTTCCTCGTTATTGACTGCGGAGCAATTACAAGTCCTATTGTAGCTGCCGTACAGAGCTCATTCTGTCGTCTTTGTAATTGGTTTGATTTAAAAAGGAGCCTTCATGGGCGTAAAACGGTCAAATTGTCATGGACTATAAATTCTAAATATATATGTAATTAAATCTTTGAGACAAAAATGCAATCATGAAATAAAACCGAAAGACTAGAGTCATAGGGCACCTGCGTCATTCAACAAGGATTTCAGTGGCATATTCCATTTATTTCTAGCTTTGAAATTAACTTTTTTTAAATTAATCTTGTTATTTGGCAAAAACAGATCATATTCAAAATGTCTGGCGATATTTGGCCGGTTTTTATCTCGCCGCGCATGCGCGCATTTATAATCAGCGACATGGGTCATAGGTCAAATGTGACGTCATGGTGTACGATTTGCATATCTGAACGGTTTGAATGCGATTATATAAAAACTGAATTGATAAAAATTAACGCAAACCACACTGATTGATCGATTTATTAGTTTACTGTACGTAGGCCAAAGCCTGGTGGGAGCAAAGCATTTTAATCCACTAGAAAATTGCCTTTTAAGCTAGGGGCACAACTGGGCTTGTGGACATTTTGTCAGTGCGGTCCTTTCCGTGTGTGCAGTGTGTACAGCTTACGTACGGCCAGGCCACTGTTGAATATGATGCATCACTATATGGTAAAACTTTACTGTCTCAGTACTGCCTTAAAGAATGAGCTTTCACCGTACTGTCACCACATGGAACGCGTAAGGTAGAGAGGCAGTACTGCCAGTTGTGCTCTACAAGGTACCAATGCCCTCCATCAGCAAGAAAAGCAATATATTTTTTTTTCAATCTCCCTTTCTCTAATTTAATTCTTTATTGTAAATGAATGTTTCAGTGCAACATACGGTGCAGATTATCAAAGGCCTTGCGTTGCCATACACTTGTCCTTCGTCCACCAATTACCGTCTATTAGCAGTTGAAACGTAGCGACATAGCATTATTACGGTGGCCGCCCCTCTATAATGGCCATACGGGGGCGCCCTAATCTGTCGCACTAATAGCTCTGTGGTAGCACCACTTATCGCTACAATCGCGACTTGATTGCGTCTTGAAAACTAATAATGAAATGTGGCTTTTTTTGGTCGGACGATAGGTTCAAATTCCCCGGTCGGAGTATCCAAAGAGCATTAAACAATCTCTGGGGTATCCGCTAAGCCTAGATTCCCTTGGTGGAACACATAGGCAGATCCAGGGGGTGCAGAGGGCGCCCCCCCCTTTTCCCGCCAAAATATTTTTTTCATAGGGGTTTTCATAAAATCCCTTAAGTGCGCCCCCCCTTTTCGTAAAGTGCGCCCACCCCTTTCCAAAAGCCTGGATCTTCCTATGGAACATATACGTAGGCCTGGGCCGTTTACAGGCTAAGTACGGGCCTCAGAGAGTGAATGGAAAACAGAAGCTACACAACCCGGAAGGTTACATTGATGGGGACACGCCTACTGATTGACGTTTTCATAAATAAATATAAAATAAAAAAACAAATGGGGCATTAATGTATTAATGAAAAGCAATCCACATCACCAGCTATTACAAAAAATATGATATAGAAATGTGCAGAGCGTTTAAGACGTTCTAGCTGCAATTGACAACACGCCCTGTGTGATTGACACCGCCGACCTTGACCGTGGCGTGTGTGTACGTGACTCGCCGCACTCAAGCGTGACGCGCTGACGGTGAGAAATGCTCTCGGCACGCCTGATTTCACGACGGAATTGCCGGGGTGATGTTGGGCAGAAATGAAGATGTAATGGTCATTATAGCTCCCTATAATGTCGCCCAGCATAAAATGGAGGTGTCTTTTCTATAGATGGAGACCATTTTATTCTGTCTGAACATCTGTCTGAATGTCTAGATGAGACTATTACTAAGTAGCCAATGGAATGCAACAATTACAACACCTGTTTTGGCTTCAATATTGGGGACTGTCTGACCCTGGCTTTCCATTTCATGACGGATCCGGCTTCAAAATCAGCACTGTCTGACCCTAGCTCTCCGTCGTCTATGTGTTACATCAGCAGGACAGACAATTGGATTTGTCGCTTTGAGGATGTTGTGCGTTGCCAGAAGCATCGTGCCCTGACTGACACGACACAGACAGAATGCTGCTGAATAATGAAAGTGTTTATAATGAAGGGGTTTATGGGTTTTAGGATGTATAACAAATATACTACGTATATTGCTTGGTCTCTATGCTTTGGGTGGTGTCAAATAACTTGAGCACTTCAATAAGTAAAAAACAATCCCAAGTAGTTCTGAAAATAGCTACTGAGAAAAAATGTCCTGTGAAAGTGCCGTCTTCAGTCTGTCATCAGTCACGCCCTCACTTGGCCATATGGGGCTGCACTTCGGGGAGAGCGTTCCCATGTTCTCAGTAACCATCATAATCTGGTCATAAATCCCTGCCCCGGTTCTCGGCGGGCTGAGTGACCTAACCTCTTAGTCCATCACAATCGCCTTCTTCGGGCGGCTGTATATCAAGATGCGGGAAAGGTGGGCTTATTGTTAAGCTAGTGTCAGACAGTCCGAGTATTGAAGTTGAAATATGTATGACAAGCTCCAGCTGAATGGAGGACCCGCCAAAGTAAGCCTAGGGCACAACCAGCAGTGGTGGGAGTTCGGCAGTGCGGCTTTTTGTCAGGGCTGCGGTGTCTACAGATGTTTTTCCTCTGACGCGCTGCCTACTGACAACCAGGCTACTGCTGAAGAGGCCGCTTTAACTGTCTGCGTACGGCCACGAAAAAGTACGTTCTCTGCTCTTTCGCAGCACTGCAAAGTTTTGAGTGGCGGCTGAACACTGAACAACGCACCTACGTGCAGTGTGACAGAGATTCCAAAAACCGCCGCCGCCGCGGCCGCAATATGCATTACTATGCATGTGCAAAAAACCTAAAATACACAATGACATTCAAACCAGCCAATAAGGATTTGATTCTGCTACTAACAAGAACTCTTGTTGAGCTCTGACGTCTCAATAGAGGCCATTACAGCCCAGACCACTCGACATGTGCACAGTTAAATGCAATTTCTGTGCCGCATTTTACTGCTCATTTCATGTACAAAATACTTTGGCTGGTGAGACTTTATCAAGAGGGGATCACATAGCAAAAATGTGATTATTGATCTGGCGTAAATATTGAGCGTGAGTTGTGAATTGCTACTATTTACGTGTGTGAAATGTGATGAAAATGTGATGCTACCTATTCAATTACAATTCCTGATTATTTGGTGAAAGGCAACGAAATGAACTAGTGACTGGTGATTTATGAAAATGATTTATGATTTATGATTTATTAGTGACTGGTGATTTATGAAAAAAAATGTTGGTGAATGTATTTTCATCAAGGCTACACACCCTCCTTTATCAACTGTCACATTTGCTGCTTGAGATAGGTGATGTGGGACTACACAACCTTCAGCTTGACAGATTATACTATGGAGGGCTTGTCAATATAGTATTGAACATAGCACAGAAAAAAATGTCATATTGTGTATAGAATTTGAGTTTGCAATTTACAATACAGCAGAACCCCCATTATGATCACCTCTCTATTGAAGCTACCTTCACAAAGTAACAGTCCAAAACGTTAATAAAATAAAGCCTCCGTAAAGAGACCACATCTCCATCGAGACCACTTGAATACAGTCCATGGATTGTCTTCATAAAAGGTTCAACTACATTTCATCAAATGTTGTTAAAATATTAATGAAAACACTTTTAAGTATGTCATATGGGGGGAAGGGTGGATGTGTCATAAGATGTTCTATGGGGTGTGGACACTGCTTTATTTCATTTTGAAGTTTGTCACTGTCTACACGATGGTTTGTACCATGGTGTATGAAACAAACGTTTAGTAGACCAAAGTTGTAAAGATTTCATGGAGAAAGTTCAAAAACATTTTTCAGAATGTTGCCTTTTGGTGAAAAAGGGAAGTGACCATGATCATATAGTGTAAAGATATATTACACCATGTCAGTGTATGCTCGACATAAACTTCACATTTACAAAACACATGTGGACAGTTTAAAATCCATTGCCATTAAGAGACATCTTTTTATGCGGGCAGCTTAATTTATTGGACTGCAATGTGATACTGCTGTACGATGCTGCTGCTAAATTCAGAATTAATCTCCCATTAATCTACGTAACTACTAATTGCACCATCAAGACAGTTGTTTCTATGTGACATTTTGTGGTACTTTTTATGAGTTTTAATATGTATTCTTGGCCAAAATGAAAACTAACTTTAATGATATTGTAAACTTAGAGACGTCTGAAATACAGTTCTAATTGATAGTTTAGACTTTTAATAACAGGACAGAAGTTATGCTTGATTTTTGGGAAGACAGTATCCAGAATAAACCCTAGAACGTTTTGGTTAGAACACACAAATAGCTTTGTTTCATTAACTAATGCCTTGCTCTCTCAGATATTCAGCATGAGTAGGAAAAATATATGAATGGCAAATACAAGTGGTCCGCTGTCATTTCTTTATTCTACAATGAGTTCATGAACTTTGGCCAGGGAATTATTATGTAAACGAGCCAAACACATTGTCACCTCTTGTTTTGGTATGTCTAGTTCAAGTTTGACCTGCCGAATCGCCAACGTTAACATTAACATAAAGTATGTGATACAGGGCACCTACATAACAAAAAACACCTTATGATTCAGTACATTATATGGAACGTCATCGACAGGCTGCTTTGCATTACAAAAACAAAAAACAAAAAAAACATACCTTTTGCGTCATTCAAGATGGCGTCCAAAATGGCCGAATAACATCTAAAGTCGCCATTTTGTTTTTTTTTTTTTTGTTTTCTTCAAAGTATCATCTAGCATTGTACTTGTATGGGTGTGATGACGTGTTAGACATTCAGCTGTAATATACACCTACCCATAGAGGCTCGAATTACAAACATTTACAATTGGCAAGTGTAAACAAGTACCGATCTCATTTTTCCCCCGTGAGTAGTCATGTATACTGCTATAGCGTATGTGTATAAACTCAATTAAAAGTGTTCGTGTTGCTGTTCCTACCATAGCAACATGCACACATGAAATATGTTGTAAATATTGTTTGTTGCTATACCTTTTCAATCTTCAACAATGTCTATAATCCATATTGGACATGAACATGATGTGTCCACTATGTACAAAATATACACATATTATCCAACGATTATGAGTTCTCAAGATTACCTAAAATCTACGTCTATTTTGAAACACCATTAAAATTAATGAACTGCGCACCAATCACGAAGTTGTAATTCACGAGGGCAATTAATTCTGCGTTGTATAATGAAAAGCCACTCCTCACCACTTAATTAGAAAAAATGTTATACACAGAAATCACTAATGTCGTGATTAATTCAATTAAAGTCAGTTATTATATGATGAGATGAGACGGTACAACATCAATATTGGGACACAATAGGGCTTGCTGGTGTTTTAGGCATTATATTGGATAACCACGTTTCTGTAAATACGTCGTACATGTATACGGTGAACACATTTTATATTGGATAAGGGAAAGTTCGGAGTCGTATACAAGTGCGATGTACTCAGCATGAATGTGGCATTTTCTTCATCACACGTTGTGTTTAAACAGGAAATAAATTAATAGTAATAGTAATTAATGAATAAACACACAATTGTATATTGTTTACACAAAGCAACTTTGTTCAGACAACCTCACCAGTATTTCCTTTCAAAATAACAATATTTGGGTGTAATCCTTGATAACAGGTTGTCATTCAATGAGCACATTGATGCCATTAGCAGTAAGGCCACAAAACTGTTGAACCTTTGTCGTCGAAATTTGCATATGTGCAGTCCACAGATAAAAGAAAATGCATACAAGTCCATTATACGTCCCCATTTAGAATATACCTCACCTGCGTGGAACCCTCACACATCACGGAACATCAACAAGTTAGAGGCTGTCCAGCGGAGAGCCGCTCGCTTTGTGATGAATGACTATAATTATGGACCAAACTCAAACTTGAGTGATAACATTACGACAAAACTTAAGTGGCTGCCCTTGCAGCATAGAAGAGCAATTTATAATCTGTCTATGTTTTATAAGATTAAGAATAACCTTGTAAATATTTCCTTCCCATCCACTGTACAGTTGTCATACAGATCTGATGTAAGATACAATAGGGTTAAAATTCTCCACTCCGACGCATACAAATATAGTTTTTTATTGTAGTACCATTCGTATATGGAATATGCTTCCTATGGAAATATTAGATGCAGGATCTATTGAAAGTTTTAAAGCCAAGTCAGTAATATGGATGACCCTTTTACATTGGGAGAAAGTATGTAATACATGGACCCTTGTTTAGTACTGTATTCATTAGAAATGTTGCTTTTGTTATTGTTTTTTTGTTCTTGTTGTTTTTCTAATTCACTGTGATTGTTTTTTTTTTTATTATTGCACTTGTTTATAATTAATTCATGTACATGGTATGTCACAACTGCATAAAATTTCCTGTGCGGCCATCGGCCCTTTCGGAAATAAAGATTGAAGATTGAAGAAAGGTTAAAACGGACGCAATACGTTGTGGTCAATTCCTGGAAATGAAGGGACATGAGTGATAACCTGTGTATCGCGTCAGTTCAAAGGGGCATGATAACCTTGCACTGGTCAGCAGTCAGTTGGTTGTGTAGGATGATATCCTGTGAAATTACCGGTACACGTCAACATGTGATTAAACGAAAAACAAGTATCGCCATTTCATATATTTACACATTGGGCACGCTTTATCAGTGGTATAAAAATAAATAAACATACCACATTAACTTATAATGAACGCTGACTATACACAGTCATTATCATGTGAGACAGTGACGCCATAGAGAATGACAGACTCTGATGAAGGATAAGGGACAGGAAATATATGAAAATATTTAGTCCGTGAGCTTTGGAAAAACAAAATGGATGAAATTCAAAATTAAATTATTATATTATGAATATTCTGATTAAACAGAGAATGGTATTAAATTTAAAATGTTGACAAGTTTTTAATATCCACTATAATTTCCGATTTAATTTCATCCCTACCACATTATATTAGCTCGAGATGTTAATTCAACTACATGACATGTATTAATACAGTTACATATTAATACATGTACCTGTGTATTCTAATTCAAGCAATAAACTGCATTTAATCTAAAACGTTAGATTGCAATGTTGCTCGTATGTTTAAATCTGTATGTTCACGTCATTGAAAATTAGTCCATGGTATTTTGTTGATGAACTCTTCAAAAAGCGAGGATGTTGTTATAGCTGGTGTTTGCTATTTTAAACAGTGTGTAAATATAAATGTTAAGCTAATGGTCTTATATCCCCGGGAATCATACAACATTTAATATCTTAGCTCTGTTATCAATCGACATTTGCGTTCACCTTCCCACACTTAAAGTGGAGAGCTGTGAGCACTATTTAGGGTTGAGTTTGCTCACCACCCACCACCATACCCGACCGGTAATCGAACTCAAGACTTTCCTGAAACGTGTCCAACTGCCTTTCCACTTGGAGGGCGCAGAAACACATTCCAGTGATGATGACTATATTATGACATCGTAAAATGCTCATTTTGTACATTGACACATAGATTCATCCTATGTCATGTTAATATCACATTGTTCTAGCAACTGGACAAAGCAGTGGCTTCGTTCTTAATGAAATTACCATCCTTATCTGATGTACATTTGCATATTATACATGTACGTTCTTTTACATTGATTACCTAAAAGCATCTTGTTACATTAGTCCCATCCTATTCTGGGCTCATTAATCAATAAGCAAGTAAGAGATGTTGTAAGACTTCTCATAGGCAGTGTCTAAGAGATTCCCGAGAACCGACCATGTAGTTAACAGACTCACCATGAACGAGCAGGTCATATCAATAGCGGTGGACTAGTTCAGTTTGTTTTTTGTTTTTTCTTTTTCTTTTGTGATTGGTCGAGTGTTTTTGCAGTTTTATTTTGTTTTATTTTTTTTTTTGTGTGTGTGTGTGTGTGTGTGTGTGTGTGTGTGTGTGTGTGTGTGTGTGTGTGTGTGTGTGTGTGTGTGTGTGTGTGTGTGTGTGTGTGTGTGTGTGTGTGTGTGTGAGTTTAGTTTTCTGCTGGATATAGCTGTCTGTCTCCGTGAAAAATTGTGCTGTTGTGGCCTGAAGAGAGGGGTGGCCGCAATTGGATTTGATGCCCAATTTATTGGCAGTGCTCACGTTATTGTCGGTGCCTGAGTTATTGGCAGTGCTCTAGTTACTATCTGATAAGTGTTATTAGTGCCGCCAACACTTGAGCACAACGTCAATGGGATAATTTCACGCTGCTGACATCTTGAACCCAAAACTAGTTTAATGACCACGTGACCACGATATTGTAAACGAACCCACACACCCGGCTCTAGCTAGACGTGAATATTACAAACTCTGATCTTCCATTGTTTCGTGACTTATACGTTATACGTTTAAAACGTTTCATAGTAAAAAAAAGAAGAAGAAAACAGAACGTGGTAGTTACGTAAAAACCCGTGGTGCAAAGAGTCGATAGCCAGGAGGGTGATAAGCCCCTCAATCTGAGTCTGCGTAGAAATACAAATCTCCTGGTTAGACGCTCATTTCAGAGGCTCAGCCAGTTAACGGCCTCACTGCGCAGGTGCCCGGGCAGGTGCTTCTATCTGTCTACGTGTTTTTCTTCTCAAGTTACAGAAAGAAAAGCGCCTAATGGAGGTAGCCGCACAAATACTTAATGGGGGGATGTAGACCTAAAATGTAAAGTGTAATGCGTGTATTCGGAAGGCCTCTTGTTTGCTTGTAGCCCCAATGGGCGGCTTTTCAAAGGATCATGTGTAGTTGCTTTGCAGTTAAAGTTTTATATGCCATTTAAAACTGCTCCTGTGTGTATGATGACGTCATCTCATAGGTCTATCCTTTTTTTTCGAATATCGCATATTGTAAGACCATTTTTCCAACAACCAGGTGGCTACAAACAATTGCATTGTTGGTATTTATTAGACAAACATTAAGATAGTCTCTATCAATTCCTCCTGCTAAACTATCACAGGGTTGGTCGAGAGTAACAGGTTTGTAGTCATCAAGCAGCTTCGAAAGTGGTACTAGCCCAATACGACTTTGATATGCGAAGCATTCTATAGTTAAACTGCAAATAATTGCATGAGGCCCTGCGTGAGAAAACCCATCACGTGACCACTCCAAGCTGATTGGCTGGAAATGTTTGTCGTAAAAATAGATTGACTTGATCAGATTTTAGAAGGGATACTTTTAGACTTGTAGAGGGACGGTCGTACCCATTTCTAGCAATTCTGAACCGTTTTTTTTCCCAAGCCCATCAATGTCTTCAATCTTCCATCTTAAATCTTTATTTCCGGAAGGGCCCATGGCCGTACTGAAAATTTTATGCATTTGTGATATACCATGTACATGAATTAATAATAAACTAGTGCAATAATAAGTGGCCCAGCGTTCGAGTCCCGGGATATGTGATATAGCGCTATAGACGTGGCGAAAGAAATCCCCTAATATCAATTATGATTATAAGATTTAATGTGAACAAATTGAGTGTGCATACTGCCACTTGTGAGCCATATGCATACGTACACCTCCATTCGTACACCTCAGCCTGCCGCCTTCACAATACCTATCAGATGACGTCATCATGCATACGTGAGCAGTTTAAAATGGCATATAAAACTTTAACTGTAAAGTAAGAACACATAATCCTTTAAAAAGCCACCTAATGGAGCGCCGGTCCAATGGTGCCTAGTGGCTCTCCAATCCGGCTCCTCGCTGTGTATACCCTGGACCACGTTACCACAGTTACACCACATTTCTAGGTTCTAGTGGCCCCTAGAACCCCATTGCGCGGGTGGTGCCTAACCCCCGAGTTCCACGAAAGGCCTTCGAGTACAGACAACTTAACCTGTGCTAACACAGCGTGTTAGGCCTCATGTGCCTGTTATACAGCAGAACGCGTCATGAGATCCACAGGGACGGGGGATAGCCATACGGTGCTTAGACTCCCCGCATGCAGATTCTCCCGGGGAGAATAGATACCAGCTCCTAGGCCTAAAACACGTGGCTAAATAACCTATGACCCTATAACATATGACAATATCAGCAACCGGTCCAATAAATTGGCCCAAGTGAACAACACATTGGCTGACCCTCAGGACGGAAAGTAAGTGAGTAAGGAATGGGTCTGTATTGACCACCGAGACTACAACACCAGTGCTGATGATAACAAATACCGATGGATAAAGACTAAAAAGCAAATCTGATATTTTTGTTAGGGCTCGGTTACAAAACCTTAAATTACTCCACTCGTCGCATACATTCTCCGCACTGGCACCATGGGGTTTCCACACCCAGACATACCAATCATAAAACCCATACCCATGAAACTAACGTCAATGTTTGTGATGGGGTCTTTTGAAAGCTAGACAATGGGAGACACTGCGGACCCGCCTCATTACTTCCTGTCCATACCAGTCATTGTTTTCACATAGCAATGTTTTACTGACAATGACAATGCGAAACATTCGGTCTGGGAATTGTAATGGCATTGTCAGTGTATGATGATGTTGCACAGTAGAACATCTCTGTTAAGGCCACATGAGGGACTGAACACGTGTTGTCCTCAGTAGAGAGGTGGTCTCTTTATGGAGGCTCATGTCAGTCTCTACCTGAAGGTCTGGCACCTCTGGAGTGGACTTTTTATAGAGGTGATCTATTTATAGAGGTGATCTGAGTTAAAGTTTCCACTGATAATGATACTATTGAATTCATGTGAACAAAACGTTAGTTATATGTGGAACATACAGCAATCATTCAACCCACAGAGATAGGCCTGCTAGTGCAATTTGATATAGCTCGCTAAACTGGTGAATCAAGGGACATTTGTTGGTATTGTTGGTTGACTGAATGGAATGATTTAACACAACAGACATATCCGTATGTTGATTAGGCGCATTCACGGGCAGCTCCAGTGGGGGATGAAACAGCTGGGAAATGCCACCTTGTGCGTAATTAATGGACGTATGGTATTGGCACGGGCAATACGATCCACTACAATACATCTATATATATAGCCAATATTAGTGAACATCTACGGTTGCAATGATCCGTCGTGAACTTGCTGTTTGTTACAACTATGTACAGTACATCACAATACATCTACTCGTAACCATTGCAAATGTGAACATGTATGTGATACACTTCGGTGAAGGCTGCTACATCATCAAGACAGGATGGTACAGAGTGGCGGGGGCGATAAGTGACACCATAAAGATAGCAGTTTTCATGAACATCGGGGGAGGGTATCTGCCCCAGTGGGGTCAACGGATCTTACTTTTTTTTACTTTGGTAAACTGTTTCATGCTTTCCCATTCTCATACTTCATTATATCAATCCAACAACAAAAACACATGTACGAAATAGATGCAACTAAAACAGCTACTAGTTTGCATAAGTATCCCGAAGTGATACATTAGCAGTGGTCTTCTGTCGGCATCTGAGTAAAAAATCTCCATTAATGTCAACAGCCCAAAAGTGAAACTGCGCTGCTGCGTAGAATTAATTATCATGAGATGCTCATAGTAATTAAACTACGCAGTGTAGAGTGTGTTTATTTTGTCACGTGATACACAAGTTCGGCTATCAACGTTTTAGAGTACTATTGTGATACTATTTTCGCCGCTAGTTAGTCTCGATCAACCAGACCCTGTGCGTGACGTGGTTGAGATTCTTAGTTCCACTCTATTGGCGTTTGTCTAAACAATATCCACGATGCCTTGTAAAAGTCACGTGATTTCGTTTGTTTGTATGAAAATAACCCACACTTCTTTAATACTCGTAGCGGTGTATATTACTTCTGTCTGAATACTCAACCTCTCTACAACATGTCGTTTTGAAGGGCTTCAGAAAACGGATCAGCTACGAGTGGTCGTGTGATGGGTGCATCCTCGCACTTACTTTTATCAATAAGAATAGACCCCTACTTAATATTATTGTATTCAAATCATCACGAGACTTAGAACTTCGAGTATATAATGACTTAAATACATACAATGATACTTCCCGAGCCTATAAAATACGCGCCATTTCAGAATGTCCATGTGTTGAGGGGGTTGTATAGCAAAAATGTGATTGATGATAGTCCCTAAATCTTAATTGTGAACTATGAACCGTCTGTATTTAAGTATATGACATGTGATGGAAGCTACTATTGGTGACTGGTGATCTGCTCATTACAAGGACGGTAATTGGTGATTTGCCCTAAATCTTGAGCGTGAAGTGTGAACTACTTGTATATACGTGTGTGGACCGTGATGCAACCTACTCAATTACAATTCCTGATTATTAGTGGAAGACAGCGAAATGTATCATTAAGAAGAATTCTTATAGCTCGTGGATTCGTCATACTGGATAACTAACATTGTGTTAGCGCCACCTTCAGTGCAGAAGAGCCAGTAGAAGTGGACGTTAGTCCACGAAACGTCGCAAGTGCGAGGTAAACATGACAGTTTCTGTGTCACTAACCCAATGTCAGTTATCCAGTACAATGAAATGTATTGATGACTGGTGATTTAGGAAGAAAATTTTGGTGAATGGATTTCCATCAAGACTATATACTCCCCTCTATTTTAGTTCTCACGCTACACAGACCACGTGGCCGCTTCTGACAAGCGCCGGCCTCTAATTTAAAAGCCTCTAATGGATTGGGCGGCGGCGGCTTGAAATACGGCACAACCGGGTAGTCAGTGATGGGCTGTTAAAATTGGGGAACATCGTGAAAATCACATTGTGGTAGGGTTTGTGTTTTGGATAATCCATCTTGCCACAGCAAGGTATCATGAATCAAATGTTATAGATAGATGTACTATATAGCTAGAACCCCCGAATTGGTGAAGATGGGATAATCCGGAGTGGTGTGGAAGAGATCGGGAAAATGCAGATTATTACGCCCCTGTCAGACAGTCACGATGTACACTGTACGTACGACGTCTCAGTCAGATATTCGTGAATGTTCCTCTTCATTACAATGGCTACAATACCACGAACGATTCGGTTCCAATATTCGGGACTGTCTCACCCTAGCTTTATTTTGTTGTTTGGATAATACGAGTTGATTTATGAGTCGTACAAGAAGGTGTAATTTTGCGTAATGCTACATGCCACAATCAGCCAAATCACATGGTCTATGCACAGTCTGGTTTATTTTGTGCTCCCAATATGTTTGCTTTTTGTATAAATCATATGAAATTGGACAACTTTAGACAAGTAGCAATATTCGGCAAGTGGTCCCAAGACTTTTCATGTAAAAGTGCACACTATAGTGCAGAAATATCTAATTTGTATTTAGGAAGGCAATGATCAATTTGTTTGATTCATTACCCCCTTTAATTGACTGTTGCTGGCTGCATGTTTTCTGAGCTCTCATGTGTGAAGTTATAGGTGTGCCCAATAGTGACATTTTCTCTAGAATAAGTTTCAAGAAAGTTATTGAAGATTCCATCAAACAATATGGCAGCCATCTTGAAATATCTGGCGTCCATCTTGAAAAATGGTGTTTACCAATCGAGTCTCACATGTTTTCATATTTATTGGTGTTTTCTAAACACGTTCATATCTTTATGTTTTATAGCCAAATTCATACGTATAGGGTAATTTTGCAGGTAACTGTGAATCGCTCGATAACAACCAGGTATACTCACTATATCATGTTTACAAGTTCATCTATAACATGTTCAAGAAATCCAATGTAGGCCAGCCAAGAAATAGGTCCAAAGTGGGACCCAGTTTAAGAGGGCAAGTATTGATGTGGTCCATTTTCACTTTCTCTCCATTCACAGAGTGAAGGAAGCTCCAAAAGCACTTACCACACGATCTTCTGACACTCGCCAACTATCCAGACATAACCTATACTTTACGCCTGTTTCAATGCCCCAAACACTCGTGCACTTGGCTCCTATCGCCATGCGTCTTGCACTATCAATGGCACGTAAGGGAACAGCACAACTCACTCCCGGCAGCCGGGGGGGGGGGCAGTCAGTGAGAATATTCAAGCTGAATCAGATTGGTAAGGTAGGGTCAGACAGTTCAAATAATAAAGCCGAAAAAGCTGTGGTATAGAAAGTTAGGGAAGGACCATTCCACATATCTGAGCTGAGAATCAGTCCTTGTTAATAATGAAAGTAGGGTCAGACAATACCGAATATCAGAGCCGAATCAGTTAAGGTATAGTAGCCAATATGATGAAGAGCAAATTTTGCAACTGTCTGACCGGGGTTTGTGACAAGCATTCGCGAACATCTGCTAGGGACTTTAGATGAGCAACCACCCCGCTCTGACAGGAGCTTTAGACAGACAATCGCGCAGGTCTGACAGGAGCTTACCTCCCCACGCTACCAAACGGCCAGTAAAGACCGCTCCGTGTCGCAATTTGGACCAATCAATAGCCACATTTGTGCCGCCTTTTTAAAAACCCTGATCGCTCCATACAGCAGCCCCTGACGGCAGACGGCGGACTTTTCCCCATTTGGAACCTTTTGGCATCGCTGGTGTTGACGGTTATTGAGTACTTATGATTGGCAAATGGCCTTTAGTGAAAAGGCGGGAGCTGGCAGTGAGATAGGATTGGACTGAGAAAGGATGGTATTTTTTTTTTTCTTCAAGCTTTTGATATATGATTAGATGTGCAGTAGAACCTTCAATTAAGGCCTTCTCTATAAAAAGACAACCTCTATTAATGAGATCATTTCTCACGACCAGAGATAACCTCTATACAGAGACCACCTCTCCACTGAGACCACCTCTGTAAAGAGGTCACCTTTTTAAAGAGACCACTTGAGGCCAGCCACTGCAGATGGTCTCAATACGGAGGTTCTGCATATTGTATTAGATGGATTTGACGGCTCCTTTAAAACTGAGCCGTTGAGCCTTTTTTGATGGATTGCGAGTTGTTTCTGCTGCTGGTAAAAATCCCAGAGTAAAAGAATCATGTTCGCGAGAAATTGAATGGCAGCGAGTATTTTCATGCATATTACATTGCGACCTATGCATCATGGAGATCATTTTTCTGCCGTGTCAATAGAGAGGTGGTCTTTTATGGAGATTTTATAATCATGAAGAATGGTTTTATTACGGAGGTGGTCTACTCCTATAGATGTGATCTTATTGCAGAGGTGCTCTTTTTATAGGCGAGTTTCCCTTTATACGCGTTCTTTCACTGAAGTTTCACTTGGATGCTGACATAATGACTGTAACTTACCCACTGCGGCGGCCCGGCGTGTATCTGAAACAAGAGGAACTATGTCTTAGACGTGATACACATAGAGTACGAAATGCGATGAGCTGAGAGCTGCCGACACCAGACAGTGGACCTATTGAAATGGTCGCTTATAATTTACGTGCTGCAGTGACAGACCACACCGGGCGGCTTCAGCAGCACCCTCACTGGTCACTAATCACATTGAGAGTGGTCAGTCCCGTGTGCTGTGGTCAACTTCAGCTGCACCCACTTCCACTAATCACGTGACAATGGTCAGTGTCGCCGCCGCGGTCGTGGGTCCGGTTTGTAAGTAGAACCTCTCTATTATTTAAGACCACCGTTGGGACCAGTATTAGGTGGTCTCAATAGGGAGGTGGTCTCTATACAAAGGTTCGTTTTAATAGCTTATGGAAGGTTTTGGGTCGTGAAAGGTGGTCTTATTACAGAGGTGGTCTCAATATAGAGGTGGTCTTAGTTGAAGGTTCTACTGTACAAGATTGTCAATACGCAAGAGCTTCTAATTCAGACCATCTTACAATAGAACCTCTCCATTAGGACCGTATAACTGGCCACTAGTCGTCTCTATAGAGAGGTGGTCTATTCCTGAATATTAGGCACATATGTGAGAGGCTGATCATAGAATTTGCCTCAATCGCAAAGTAGACGGTCTTAATTACATATTTACAGCAGAACATCTCTTTTAAGACAACCCAGTGACCAGCCTCGAGTGGACTCAATAGAGACGTGGTCTCTTTATGGAGGTTCACAGCAGTGTTTTATGAAAGTTTGTAACAGCATTAGTCTTCCTACAGGGGTGGTGTCAGTAGAGAGGTGGTCTTATTGGAGGGTCTGTTGTAGTATTGCAAAAATCCTTGTTTGTTGTCACAAACACAAGCAGCCAGTAGTGAGACTTGTTGTTTATAGACTCAGCCTTGCCACAGTCCTTGAGACTATGTCAGTCACTGGCAGGCAAATGGTATATAATAATGTTCAGCCAAAAAATGTTTCTTCTGTAAAATCCAGGAACATACCATATCCATTGCAAGTGTACGTAAAATTATATGTATATTCATATTTATCACACCCTACAAAATACCATGCTGTCTGGTTTATGAGAACTAAAAGGGACAAGTGAAGATAATGTAATGGAATGATTTCTCACATAATTCATACTACTTTTATTGCGAATGCAATAGCTAGTTTTATGTGCAACATTATTGCCAATGCCCGTCAACGTCTACTGGTGTGACAGATGCATGAGAACGTTATGATACGATTTATTTTATAATAAATCTAAACAGACACACGCATTGTGTGGTGTTTTGACGGGTTTATAGACATCTTTGTATGGCATGATAATCAAATTGCTAAAAAAAACTGTCAGAGTGCACAGAGCACATCATATAGCGTCTGTGCGCGCACACTTGTTAGGCCACCGAGCATAGCCTTTATAGGAGGATCTCACGGGCTTCACTATCCACTGCTGACAATCAAAAAACACATGAAAACGAATTAATTTGGTAGTAAAGTGAGGCATTGTGTTTGCAGCTTTTTTGACATAATTAGAGTGAGGAATCCACAGTTATGATAGCTGTAGGGAAAATGTAAATTAGATTGATTTGATGGGCTGAGGACATCGTTATATATTTTTGTTTCTTTATCCTCTTTTGTTTTTGCTTTTCGTTGTTCTATAACAATTCAGTCAGCTTTTAACAGTTCACCTTGATTAACAATAAAAGTAAAACATAATTAAATATTGAAATTGAAATATAAAAATGTTAGTGCAAAATAGAAACACATATATGTTATATTGTGTTCAAAGTACTCAGAGAGCACAGAGTCACCATATTAATGTCAACTCACCGTCAATATATTTACTTCAGCCATGTTTAGTATGCACGTGCAAGCGAATTCCAAGATCATACATGTAGGGCGAATAACGCATCAAATAAGACTTTTTACGCTTTTTATTGCCCATGGGTCAACGTTGTTCTAGCAACGCTGTGCTCTCTGAGCACTTTTGATCTAGCTGATAACTGTGATTCTATTGATTTTGGTTGTACGAGTTGAAAAAGCAGCTTGTATATTCCACTTAAAGGTCGCGCTTGACATTTCATCAATGTTAATTGGAGATGCGGTATTGTTTATGAAGTATGGTGTTCAGGTGCTTGACTTCAAACAATTTAAGCATAAATAAATGAATGGGACAATGTTTTACACTGTATCGTTCTGCAGTCTACGTTTTTACTAGTTCCTCTTCTGACATGTGTATATCATGTTGTAAACATACATTTATGGCTTTAGTAGTCAGAACCAGTTTCAGAAATATATGTACGTGCAAATATATAAAAACGAAAAGAAACAATGGGACATTACTATGCATACATAATAAATACAAGTGTTCATAGCATATAAACTAGATTTGTAATACACTATTACTACAGCTGACAAATAAACAACACTGTTGGGAAATATGTTAAAATGCAATTGATATTTCAATAAAAGAAAGCGAGACTTCAAGTTATAATATCCCTCTTTTGGAGAATGGTTACTGTACTTGTACAATGGATGAGACTTGGCCCTGGATGCGTGTGTGAGTCAGGTCATAATGCTGTCGTCCATTAAGACTCCATACAGCTCCTAATTTATAAGTCCTTCACATACATAATGAATGTTACTATAGAATACGTTTATAAAATTTTGAAGATGTTTGGCTGTTGACAGCAGCAGTATAACCTAGATACCACATTCGAACAGCCCATATGTTAAATGTGTGCTCTGGTTGATGGAGATTCCCCACACCAATAAGTGGCAAACCAACAGTTCCTCCTGCATTCAGTTGGCATCACTCTAGCTCTATATAATCTACGATAATGTTTTTGCATCATGTGTATGTATGTCACTAGCTATGGCGGCAGCGGCAGCAGCAGCAACAGCGGCGGCGGCGGCAGCAGCAACAAACAAGACATTGTGTATAAAATTCAAAACACCCGTGAGTGCATCGTCATATCTCACGACTATATACGCAGTTGGTATGAACAAGTACTTTAAGGCAGTGTGAGTGATCAAGCCGTGAGAACCGACGATGCCGTGAGTGCTCCTACTGTATGTATACACCCCTCCCTCCCCTCAGTGACATTAAGCCACGGGCGCTCCTGTTTAGTGCTGCCCTGTAGCGGCGATAGCAGCATCTGTAAAACAAGGCACCAGTAACACGCAGTCCTGCTCACGGTCACTGCGAGAGATTACAGCGTCTACACACAGCAGGTACTATGGCATGATAACTCAACTTCACGGTCTAATGATTTTAAGTATAGCGAGGTTTAAATAATTATGCGAGCGGGTGAGGGGGGCGAATCGCCCGAGATCTAACGTGCTTAGAGAGCACAGCTCCACTAGAACAATGCTGACGCATGGAAAATGAAGATGTTTATTTTAGCCGTGTTTTCCATGCAATTAGAACATTAATGCAGAGAAGTGTCTTCAGTGGTGTGTGATCATCCTACATCTATGCTTTTAGGATTTTCACAAAGTTGAACCTTAATTTGTTTAGATTTAATTGACATTCTGCGAGGAAAACCTTATTTGGCAAAGTGCCAAAACTAGACAAAGGTAATGGCATGTTTAGCATTCCATCATGTTAGGATATTTTCTTTTCAGCAGCATCAATGCTTTTGTAGAAAATGATAAATATGGACCAAAAATGTCCGTGTAGAAGGCACACTTTAATTGGCAATGTGCCCAAAATCGTGCCAACTTCAGTGTCGCGTCATACCAGATAGCTGTGTAAAGTTTGAACTAAATCGGTTCAAAAGTACGCGCTGTATACATAGCTTGACATACATATGGGCCTATTGCATAAAGTCAGTTTGCCCTCATTATCGTAGACACACGAAAGTAGTACATGAACATTTTCTCGTCTGTCATGTTGCATAAACTAATCTTGCGAGAACGCCACCTGTCGTGGCCCATTCACAAGAAGAACCGTGTACGATTTTGGTATGCATTTTTCCTGAATCACAACGACAGGTCTTTAGCATTACTCATGTGACCTCAGACAATCGTACCATTGATGTTATGATTGGTGTGTGCGTGCAGAAGCCCGACTGGGGGGTCTTTTCTATTGTGATGATCTTCATTGACTTTTGGCTGCATACGTGTGTTTTGCTCGTCTGTTAGGGATCGTTCACAAATGACGTCATCGCGGAAGTGGGGTCACAGAAAGATGACGAAAGATGACAGGGAGTTGGGACAGGGGGGGGGGGGAATAGACGTAAAGAAGTGATTTTTATAATAAATTTCCATTTGAATTCTATCAAATGCAAAATATCGTGGTGTGAATACTGTTTTGGGGAGTTCTATAGTAATGTGCACTATGCTGTTTGTATGGGTAGTATAGTTAGGACGGGTAAGGGGGGGTGCACAATTAAGTAAAAATGACACGGGGGGGGCAGAATAATGATACGCAATGACAGGGGCGGAGGGGGTGGGGCAGAAATGCCCGAAAATGCGATGCTGTCATACGTGAACGCTCGATCTCTTATGGTCATGAGGCCATCGTCTAGTGCCAGAGCCGCTCGCGTCAACTCCACACAGGATTCCAGACTTTGTAGGCCTACATGACACTTTTACGTAGAAGACCACAAAACTGATATTCATTCTACCATTCAGTTCCATGTAAAATCAGGCAATGGGCTCTGTTGTGTAAATTTGCTTTATGCAACGGGTTGGAATACCCGTTATCGTACATTGTGTCGCCGACAAAGATCGTAAAAATATCATCGTTTCTGTGCGAATGTTATGCGACAGTGCCCGGGTGTTCGTTTCAATATGTCTTTCTGATGGACTCGCTCTTTTCTGACATTCTCTCCTTATTACCAGAAAACCCTCTAAAGGTAAGCGTAATTAATTCACTTTGCAACGTCCGAGCCTCATTCAGCCACTGTAGCACTTCACACCCACCCCGTTAATTCTATGTTAAAACACCGGAGCAGAGCTTTTAAAGAAACAAAACATAATGTTTAAGGTGTCAAAAAAGCTACCTATATACGTGGTGCATTTTGTTATGCACAGGAAGCCCGTATGTGAGGATAATATGCAGTTTGAACATGGTTTATTTACATTAGATCTTACAAGAATTTTTCTGTTTACACTTTGACACTGGGGAAAAAATCGTGTTCATGGTGGTAATATTAGGTTGATAGTTGATGGAATGCTATTAAAAATGTGTGTGTGGGGGGGGTGACCTACGAGAACTGTGTGAAAATTTCTTAAATTTCTGCACGTCAAACGCTCGGGTGGCTGCGTAACTTACGGCGTACGTTTGTGACGTTTGACAAAGCGTGAGACGTAAAAAGCACGTGCATGAAGAGGATCCATCAGCCTGGCTCAATAAATGTATTGTTGAGACTGAGTTGTGTTTTTGAAATGCCAATCTGAATGATGTATTTACCTGCCCGTCTCCGTGAAAGCTCCAGTAAGACCAGTATCCAAAACGCTATATATGTCTATTTACGTGTATCCAACATGTGCTGTTTATGTACAGAGTATCTACAAAGCAGGTTTGTGTACACAAGACTAGTCCGTCAACACGCTGTGTACACTCCGTGTACGCATTGAATGCGCAAGCCCACGAGCGTACACCAATAATCCTTAAACGTGTATACTATCTATTATAATCCAGCATATACAGTTTTGTAGACTAGATAAACCAAAGGGAGCTATTAACATGGAAAGTCAGGGGTGTTTTTTTTCGCCGCTGTTCTAGACAGCTCTGTGTGTTCATTGGTATAATCCAGCTGAAGAAAAAGACTAAGAACTAAGACTATCAGCACAATCCCCTTATCCGGCCGCCTCACACAGACGCGTATCCCGCACGGGGCCAACTGATGTATTCTGTAACTATTCGCGTGTTACTGCTATAATTGTAAATGTGCAAAATGTCAATTTGAATATTTAGTGAATATGCAAATTGACACTTTGCCTATGCTGTCATGTTACTTCCTTATCAAGTGCTACATGTACTCACAAATTACCCTACAGTGCAAACGCCGTACATGTCAAAACCTTACTTTGCACTAGAGGTTTTTTTCTTCTAAGAAATAGGATTAACAGCACGTTTCCTAAAATGAAAAGCAGAGTATATTTTTTAAATCATTTCAAGTTTTCTAATTTCACCTTGTTCTCACTAATAAGTAACTGCGCCTCACGCGCTCGCCGGTCTTTTATGATCGGGGTGAGCATCGCTAGACTCACTCCACAGGGCGCGACGGAGCCGCAAACAGCGCTCGCCAGCTTGTCAGGCTCTTGCAACTATAGCACAGGACCTCTCTATTGTGACCACCTGTTCACTGGTCTCAATTTAAGTGGTTTCACTAGAGAGATGCTCTCTTTATGGCAGTTCGTGGTGTTCCCTCAATGAAGACCTGAAACTGAAATGGTCTTATTGCAGAGGCGATCTTTTTTGGAGGTGGTCTTCATAATGGAACATCGTACTGGACACTGGACACTCAGATGGTATTTGTTTATTTTCAAGTGCTGGTAATGTTTTTCAAATGTTTACTAGACATTTGTTCATAGGCAGATCCAGGGGGGCGCAGGGGGCGGCCCCCCCCCCCCACACCGTTTCCCACCAAAATACTTCATTTTCATAGTTTTTCATGAAATCCCGTAAGTGCCCCCCCCCCCCTTTTCTTATGTGCGCCCCCCCCCCTTTTCCAAAAACCTGGATCTGCCTATGTCTGTTACATTATTTTGAAGTAAACTTTGAACTATATTACTGCCTGTTGGAAATGAACAAATAGACATGCTGAACAACAACTGCAGAAACTATACAATTAACAAATTACAGTGATAATTGATGCATCTCTGGGGTTGTGAGTTCAAATCCCGTCAGAACCACTTGATGTAGTAAAATGTCACACTGTGTTCAGTTATGTCAATGGAGTGGCAGGAATATAACGTGCGTTCAATGTAGACAGACACGACGACAGTGCAGAGTCAACATCGATAGAAATAGTGATTTTTACAGAAAAAGAAAAAAAAAAAGAAAAAAAAAAAAAAAACTCAAGGAAACCCCCGCGTTACACGTCACCTGATCACACACCCGCAAAGGGAAAACATTGACACGTGACCATATACGTGATATAAATGCACGGGAACTTTTTTTTTACATGCTATTCTGTAGTTAAAGTTTGTATATATTCGGTTATTCGGTTAGTTATGAATCAAAATTCATTCAGCGCACATCATTATATAACATACTGGAAATATTTAGACTAGAGCCTCCCTGATAACCATTTATTGTAGCTTAAACTGTACCTCAAAAATCGTATAGCTATAATCTAAGGGAACGAGAAAAGTTAATCGCCCCCCCCCTCAACATTTTAAAAATTGGAGTGACCCCCCACCTCCATCCCCAACCCCGCGTTGTTGAGCAAAAGTCCTCTACTATACATAGTCATTGCATTTTTTGAACAATTGCTAAAAGAAACTAGATCAAAAGTGTTCAAAGAACACTGCATCGCTAGAACGACGTTGACTCATGGGCAATTAAGATTTATACTGAAATAATGTATACTTTACAATCAAGAAATTAATGAATTTGAGGATAAAATATCAGAATGAATCAGATTCAATATATCCAGCAAAAATATATTTTTGTTGCCACATAATATTGAATAACAGATAATCAGTATCAGTTTCAAATCCAATAATCAATTTTGCTGCTTGGTCGGAATATTGATTTTTTGCTGGGTAAGTGCATTGAATGTCATTAAAAATGTCATAAAAGCGCTTTTAGAAAGCAAAATTTAATTAGCAGAGCGTCCCAAATCGAATCACTTCGGTGTCGCCACATACCTCATAGTCGTGTAAAATTTGAACGAAATTGGTGCAACGGCTAAAGCTCTAGCTTGTCCGGAGACATACATACAGCTCTACATAGTTAGTTAGTTGGTTGGTTGGTTGGTTGGTTGGTTGGTTGGTTGGTTGGTTAGTTAGTTTGTTTGTTTTTTTGTTTGTTACAAACGAACGAAACACAATGCTTGCTTCAGCAGCTGAGCTGAAGCGACGCAAATATTTGGAAAATAGATACCCCCCCCCCTCCCGTATGATTATTTATGATCGTTCCCTAAGAGAAATCACCAAACAAACATAGATCTAGGTCTAGTCTATGAACGGTTAACGTTCGACATATGCATGCCAAAGGGTAATCAATACTGGACAGGTGCGTTGGTTATAAGGAAACGGAAGCGAGGGTTTTCTTGGGAATACTTAAATCATGCCCTAAACTTGAAATCCTTGAAAAATTAAAATAAAATATAATTATTCAATCAAAAACACAATCAAATCAATACAAATCGGTAGTTTTTGTGTAGGTCAAAGCAGGGAGACATCTAGATCCACGTACATGTTTGGTTCGAGCGCAGTTTTCGCCAATTTACAGAGTGACCACGCGCCACTGCAAATCAACGCATCGTAGTATTTGGTTAATTTTAATCAGTTTACATTTTAGTGTTAAATACTCATTGCATTGTTAAGAAAGCTGTAGACTATAACATAATCGCATTAATTGGATAATTATATACATGTATAAGCTTGCTGTAATTGAACTTCGGTGTGGGATTCAGTGATCTTCCCAAGACTGCATTGCCTGCTAACAGCGTCCAGTGAGATCACCTCACCAATTGCTGCCAATCGTTTAATAGCTGCCCAAACTAAACAGTCAAACCCACCTGTATAAAAGCCCTGGACTGAAATTGTCTTTAGTCAGTCTTTTCTGAGTTTCCAAGCCAGCAAGAAGTCCACACGATTGGGACAATGGCGATGAATAACGCCCAGACTGAGACCCAGTCCGATCGGTTCCCCGGTGACGTCCCGCCTAGCAAGAAGGCTACCATCGCCCTGGACGAAGAGGGGGCTCAGATGGTCCGCGACATGCTTCTCTTGGTCTCGCTAGAGACTGGTAGAGCTGAAAGAGAACACTCAAAAATTGTATCGCTCTTGAGAAGAAAGAAGCAAGCCATGCGTGTAGAGATGATCGCCTTGGGGTATGACCCAGATTGTGCAGCGTATTTCATTGATCGAGAATTGCAGCAGGCCTATGAATACGCACGCCAGGTGGACAGGTACAAGAACCGTCTGGGCACAAAGGAACTGGACTTGGCGCAACAGTTGATCTGGCTCAGCCTTCGACCACGCAAACTCGAGCTCGGTGAGGGGTATATCAAATTGTAATTCAAATGATTCGCATCATGATTCAAATGAATCACACAACCCAAGAGACTATGTAAACTTTGAACTACATTACTGCCTGATGAAAATGAACAAACAGACATGCTTTACAACAACTGCAGAAACTATACAGTTACCAAATTACAGTGATAATTGATGCATCTCCTCGAACTATTTTGCATGCCAAATCCCGTTAGAACCACTTGCTGTTTATCAAATATCAGTTCAGTTATTTCAATGGAGTGGCAGGAATATAACGTGCTTTCTATACCGATTCGTATAACTGAAGCTCCACGACGACAGTGTACAGTGAGCACCGGCACCAAGGAGGCCACCCTCACCCTGGACGAAGAGGAGGCTCCAATAGTACCGGACATACATCTCCTGGCCTCACTAGAGGCTGGTAGAGCTGATAAAGAACACTGGTGGAGCTCTTGTAAAATAGGAAGCAAGCCATGCGTGTACAGGTGGCCGACATTGGGTATGGCCCAGATTGTGCAGCGTATTACATTGATCAAGAATTGCAGCAGGCCTATGAACACGCACGCCAGATGGACAAGTACAAGGTCTGTCTGGGCACAAAGGAACTGGCAACAGTTGCTCTGGCTCAGGCTTCAATTGAATCGCGGCGCAGACCCAAGCTCTACACTACATGCAGTCACATGCAGATTCTGTGGTAGAAAACTGGACTAGCTTAGCTTTCGAGCGATGTTGTTCCAATAATTTGAGGCTTTCTGTATGACATGATCTTATCTAGACACAATCAAATACAGTACCCAAACAACTTACAAGTACTAGTCGTGTCCCATTTCGCAATCAGAATTGTGTTGAATGACATAAAGTGACCACACGTTCAACTGTTGCACAGAGTTTCTGCTCAGAGTGTATGTGCCCATGTCCTTAGGGAACGTTCATAAATAATGATAACCGGGGGTGGGGGTGGTCGTCCAAAAAGGTGTGGGGGGGAGGTGGGGGGGGGGGCGGGGTCGCTGTACTTTTTTTATCACGCTAGCTACGGTATTTTTTTTTTCAAATTTTCTATTAGCAATTGCCCAAAAATGCAATGACTATGTAGAGGACCTTTGCTTTAGGGGGGCGGGGGTGGTCACTTAACTTTTTAAAATGTTAATGGGGGGTGTCGGTTAAATTTTTCTTAGAACCCCAAAAAATGGACACCCCCCCCCCACACCCGGTATCGTTACCCCCCCCCAAGATATCGTCGTTATCTATGATCGTTCCAAGATGAGCTGGATGAAATAAGCATAAAGACCTGTTCCTTTCAAATTTGAAACTGATTGTTCGCAGCAGCGTTAACCGTTGTCTTTTTTTTTTTTTTTTTTTTTGCTTGTGTGTTACGATAATGTAAACTCAACTCACTAACAATCTATACCCCGAGCAAATAACTTGTTACATGTTTTTATGAATAGATGCATGCTATGTATATAGAGTTTGTGAAGTTACTGTAAATAAACGTAGACCATGGTTTTGAAAAAATTGGTGAAAAATTTACTACAAGGGAATTTTTGTCACCAATTTGCAAGAAACTAGGCAATATTAACGTTTGGTTATAATGTTATTTGTTTTAAAATGTTGTAATTTAATTAAGCTGACAAAGAATCCTTATTTAAAATCTAATTTGAAACTAATTGTTCCCAGCAGCGTTAACGTTGTCTATTTTTTGCTTGTGTGTTACGATAATATAAAACAGGAAAAAAAACAATAAACTACAAAGTTTTGGAATGGAGCTCTCCCGTGTAAAAATTGAAGTGCAATTATTTTGGACAAATTTTAACTAAAATATCACTAACATTGTTTACGGTTCAATTAGGTTTGTCCTTAATTTCATTTTGTTCTTATTTTGTTTTACTTATTCATTTTTGTTAATCACTGACAATATTATGACCGGCGGTTACTAGCAAGCTACTTTATTTGATGATGGTGTCAGTTAAAATATGGCACATAATTGTGATTTGTGATTTTCATGATAATTTTAAATGACATTTTAATTCAAGTTTTACATGGTTCTATTCTAGTGTTTTTACCTGTTTCACTTATTTCACTATGATTATACTATGTCGCAAACATGTAAATATCGAAATAAATGTTAATCTCACTGTTTTTATTCATATTTTTATAAGTAAGTCCGTAAAGTAAGTAAAGTGAGTATTTTAAAAGTAAAGCTTTATTAATCACTATTCATGATATTTATATGTTATTTTATATAATTAATCAATCTGAATCTATCAACTCAAAATTTCGAATACATAAAATCTTGCTAGGTACAGTATGTGTATAGCTGTCAATGGAAAACTACAAACAACAGCATACATTAATCACTTTACTAGACGACAGCACAGCTACAAAATTATACAATTATATTGCACTACATTACGATCACACTAAATCAATACTAGAGCACAATCTAATACAGAGAGAAGAGAAGTACTTTTCAGTAACATTTAAATGTAGATATTAATATTTATCAGTAGAAGCACAGGTAGCTAGTTACCTATAAATTTTACATCGTGACAACATACACAAAATAGACAATTAACATGTCATCTCTCAAGACCTCGGACATCAGGTCACATGTAAGTTGAGAGTCCATTACACCCACAAGTTTATGTGACAAACCACCAACAGTCACTGGTCCTCATCCAAGAGCATTTCAGTTTGCATGAGTCCACCAACTGTTACGTTTGTATTAATATAACACAGTACAATACATAATATATTAGTAACACAACAGTAACTTTTCTAAAGAATTATATTATTTAATTGTCTAGACTCAAAACTATTATTTTTATGGTTTTTATAATTAATTTATGAATTTATAATTATTTCAGTACCTCACTTGTACTGTCTAGAAGTTACCCAAGTAACAAAAATGTTCATATAATCATCTTTGAAAAACATATGAAGACTTTGTCCCACTGACACAGTAGGGAAAGCACTGGCCCAAACGAAGCTAATAGCCAATAGCTAACTGGCTGGTCATATTTGATGATGCAATTTTTTTTGGTAGCATCTGAGTCATTTTCAACTATATTGCAGTCCCCACATATTGCCAACCTTCTCTAATCTTTCCTATGTGTCCGCATGTGCTGGCGCAAAGTAGACTTTCTCTTGAAACCATTTCCACACAGAGGACAGAGAAACGGCCGGGCATCCTTGTGAATAACCTCATGGTCCTTCAAAGTGTCTCGCTTCGTAAACGTCTTGCCACAAGTGGAGCACTCATATGGTCTTTCCCCGGTGTGCAATCTCACGTGTTCGCTTAAATCGAATTGAGTCACGTATCTTTTTCCACAGTACTCGCACTGATGTGGCTTTTCTCCCGTGTGTTTCTTCATCACATGCAGTTCCATACCTTTCTTAGTAAAGCAGCTATGGTTGCATTCTTTACACATATAGGGCTTGATAGGGGAATGCGTTATTCGGTGACTATTCAAGGAACTCTTCTGACGGAAGGACTTTCCACATTGATCACACTGATAAGGTTTCTCCCCTGTGTGTGTCAATATATGATCATTTAGCGTGGTCTTTTGACAGAACGACCATTCACAATAGGAGCACTTATATCGTCTTTCTCTCACAATGTTAGTGTACTCATTACCTATCTTCTCATGTTTTTTCATATGCTTGTCCAACGATACTTGGTACGTGAATTTTTTCTTGCAGATGGTACAATTAAATGGTGTTTGGTAGACGCTGTGGATCTTCTGATGCGTGATACAGTCTCCGTGCCTCCTGAACGCTTTGTTACACACCTCACACTTAAATGGCTTTTCTCCAGTATGTATTGTAATATGTGATTTAAGAGACCAGCCCACACCGAACGTCTTATGACAGAGGGTACATTTGTAGTGTTTCACGCCCTCCTCCTTATTACCATGTTCATCATTTTCAGACTTCTCATTCGAACCAGACCCATCATCCTTTTTTTCATTCGCAATGTGTTCTTCGACATGCGTTTTCAGCGGTTCCAAATCGCGAAAAGTCTCCTCACACACATTGCAGCCATAGAGTGGAGTATTGCTGTAGAAGGCATCCATGGCGGGCTGCGGATTCTCCAGATGGGAGCTGTCCATGTTTGGGATGTCCCTCACCACGTAATGGTGGTTTTCGTTATTCTCCTCGGCAGCATGCGTTGTCATATGCTGGTTCAACTCGGCCATGCTGCCAAAGTTCGAGTTGCACTGGTTACAATTGAAAGGCTTGAATCCTTCCTGGTGCATTTTCGAATGGTATTTAAAGTCTAGCCTCTTTGTGAACTTTTTCTCGCAAATCGTGCACGTGAAGCTCGCTTTCGGTTTGACTGCTTTAGCCTTTTGTTTTGCAGCACCTTTCTCCGACTTGTGCGTTCTCATGTGCGCGTTGAGTCCAGACCGAAATTGGAACGTTTTCTCGCAGACGGTGCAGCTGAATGGCCTCTCGTCGGTGTGGATGATTGAATGTTCGCGCAAATGTTCCATTCGTTTGAAGCGTTTGTTACACACCTGACACGGAAACGGTCGCTCCAGCGTGTGAACCCTCATCTCATGCGTCTCCAGCTCATGCGGATATTTGAAATGCTCATGGCAAATCTCACAAACCACTTTTCCTCTTTTCCCAGCCGACGATCGGGTCGTCTTTTTGCCATAATCTTCGTCACTATAATCGTCGTTTACTGGCGAATCGTCGTCCATTTCTGGTTCGTCTTCTTCTTCTTCGAAATTCAAATCTGCAGCTTCTTCTTTGACAGAATGCTCATTTTTCATTGTCGTTGTCGCCTCTGCCGCCGCATCGGGATCTTCGCTGGCCGATTGAGCATGAACTCCGTCGAATTGGTCAACTTTACGACGGATATCGTCAACAGTGGACTGCGAGAGAGAGGAGGCGTCGCCGTCGTCATCGTCCTTGGGAGAGGCCTGCTGATTGTCGGATTTGTCAGAGAAATGAAATCTCATCAGATGCTTCTTCAGCGAGAAAACATTTGAGAAACACTCACAGCAAATATTACACTGAAACGGGTTTTCCACAGTGTGTATCAGCATGTGGGTTCGCAGTTCTGTATCAAACGAAAATATCAGTTTACAGTTGTAGCACTTGTATGGTTTTTCATAAATATTCCATGAAGGGGGGCCCAATGGTGCCATTGGGGGCAACGGTGGTGCCATGGACAGTGGCAGCGAGCAGTCGTTTAACCCTTTGACTCCTACATTCGTGTTGGTAGAAGGTTCACCTGTGAACTGCCTTTTAATGTTATAATCAATTGGCAAAGGTGGAGCCATGGGCGGCAGTGGGGGCATCGAACAGTCATTTAAACCCCTCATACCGGCGTCATTCTTGTGCATGCTCATACATGTAGTCTGTTCACCTGGAAATGCCCTCTTCATGTGATAGTCGATGACGCCTTCACACTGACTGGCCGTCATCTGAGGCATATCCTGCTTCATGGGCGTATCCATCATGTCAGCCCTCTACTTTGACTTGATTACATACACGACTCAACAATTCCTATGTCCCTACATTTGCCGAATCCTACGTATAAATGCCACACACTATTTACTAAAAATTCACGAATAACAACAACTATTGTATTCACTGAGTTTATATAGGAAACGTTTTTTAAACTCTTGTGCTTTTTCGGTTATTCTTATACCTTGATTCACAGATAGGGATTATAATGTGCTATTATCTCATTTATTAATATTTATCTAAAAGTAATTTGCAATGATCTTAAATATAATTTGTTGTACTACAAATGAATTTACATTGTATAATCTTTAAAATTGAAGCATAACGCACTCCGCAGATGGCCTCATTTGCACTTCTGCATAATGAGTCGGTGCTGCAAGCAAATCTCATATTTCGTCTGCACTTGTATCATTTGTGATATGATTTCAAACTTTTTATTTCATTTTAAAATTCTTTTAGGACCAGTGTGTTTTTATTTCATGTATATGTTCGTCATTTCTTTCTTCATTTATAAAAATATATAAGTTTGATTTGAAATTCCCCCATATATTAAGTTGTGATAACGTGATAATGTGCACAGTGAGATGAATAGACACAAGATCTTACAATGTATATATTATTTCATAAAAAGATTGCCTGATCTACATGGCTATTCTTTTTGTGTTGAACCTACAAAGTATCGGGTGTAATCCCATCGAGAATCCAATACGACTAGCCAGGGAGGTAGCATAAGTATGCGCACTGTACGCACGTGCGTACCTTTTTGAAAAGCCACCATAATTTTTTTTGGACCCACCTTTTTGTAGCAATACGTTCATTTTTCTAAAATTGGAAAAAATTCACTCAAACCGTCGATTGTGTTTAAATGGTGTGTTACTTCAAACAATTAGAGCTAATCACCCCCATTGTGTAATGATTGTGTAACCCAGGTGCAAGCTAACACTTGACCAGTGAAGACTGGCCTCATAGATAATTACCTCAGTCAGGTCAATAGATTGCTTTGAAGTTGCTTTAAAGATGGTCTAACTGAGGTTTTGACCAGTCTCTCTGTAAGTAAGGTGCAAGTTATTGGTTACTATGCTGCTAATTGCGTCAATTCAGCTCAGCTGCTGAAGCAAGCATTGTGTTTCGTTCGTTTGTAACTAACTAACTAACTATGTTTGTATGTATGTCTCCGGACAAGCTAGCGGGTGTACCGATGAACCGATTTCGTTCAAACATTACACAACTATGAGGTATGAGGCGACACCGAAGTGATTCGATTTTGGGCAATCTGCCAATTAAACTGTGGTTTCTAGAAGCCCATTCATGACAATGTTACTGATATTCAATGCAATCAAGCCAGCCAGAAAAAAATCAATATTCCAACCAAGCTAGAAATATTGATTATTGGTTTTGAAACTGATATTCATTAGTATCTGTTATTCAAATAGTACTATTGTGTTGCAGCACAAATATCTTTTCCCTGGATATATTCATGTATTGATTCTCATTCATTCTGATGTTTTCTCCTCAAATTCATTTCTTGATTGTAAAGTATACATCATTTCAGAATACATCTTAATTGCCCATAAGTCAACGTCGTTCTAGCGACACAGTGTTCTTTGAACACTTTTGATCTAGTTAGAATGTTGTTCTCACACTTGGAACAGTTGAAGTTCTAATAAGTACATGTAATTATATTAACTAAAGAAGGTGGTGGCTTTGAAGTTGCTCTACACATTAACCAATGTTTTGGCAACATTTACATGTAAGTAACATGTAAGTAATTCAGTGAGCATGAGAACACTATAGTACACTAAAAATAAAATGAGCCGAAAAAATGTCTCAACGTATTCCTAGTGCCTTAGGATAATCTGCATATCATAAAAAAATTCTATCAACAATTTAATAATGATAAGAGGGAAATTAGTGATAATGATGTCATATAAATGCGACACATGTTGCGAATGTTGCGCTTGCCCGCGCTTTCTTCCTCACGGTGCAATTTGTGCGTAACTTTTTAAAAAGTCTGGCTACCCCCCTGCGACTAGCATTGAAAATCCCCTTGTGTCAAATGTCACTGTTCAAAAGCTAGGTCATGGTTGGGCGGTGGGGGGTGGGGGGGGGGTCTTATGAGATATTAGAACTGCTGGAGTTTTAATCTCTTAAAAAAAGACTTGGCAATGAGCATTTGTCTTCGATTACAAGATTAAAGTGTCGTCAGTCTTGACATATAAGCCCTAATCTGGAAAAAAAATATGCATCAAAAGGTTAAACCTGTTTGTGAGCAATTTCACAGGATTGGTGTTTCTATCTATAAGCTTAGTCAATACCATGGTTTTAATCCTATTTTTAAAAAGGGTGGCATGCAGCATTCATGTTATAATGTAGAAAAAATAATTACAAAATTTAATTTTCTTCAGTCTTGATATAATCTGAAGAAAAAAGGTTTATGGATTTTAATGCAAAAAGGTTAAACTTACAAAACCACACAGTACAGTCGCTGATCACACTTGTTTTAACCCACACAGCTTATTGCATCACATCAAAAACGGGAACCATTTAGAAAGGGTATGATTTTTTTTTTCAGTCTAAATTTATTTGAAAATTTCATGTCTCTCCCATTATTATATGTAGTATCAATTTCATGGCCCTCTCTATATGATAAATGCACCTCAGATATTCAAACCCCACCCACCAAAATTAATCAATCTGAGTATTCCAGCCCCACCCCCCAGGTTTTCATACCCCCATGGGCCATGATAAATGGTGGCCCACTAACTACAAATAATATTTTATCTCGTTTGTAGTTATTTATCACCTTTCAATTGATTGATTTACTTTGAAACAGAATAATGAAGACTTATTTCTTTCTTAGTTTTTGTCCTTGATTTTTAAAATTTCTATAAAATCGGATAAAATTTGAAGAAACAGAAGGCATCATTTAATTTTACTTAATATCATAATTTTAACACTTTGTAAGTTATATAAGAATATGATGCTAATTAAATATAAATATCATCAATATGTATTGCCATTAGAGGGTTTTTTCTCCAAGTCTATAGGTTGCCACAATTTAATATGCGAATTTCATGGGTAGGTGCAAAAAGTTTTAAACGCAAACTTAAAGGTTATGCTCAGTGGCCGACCAAGTGTGCTTGTAGAGAAGTAATATGATGTGTAATGGACATTTTGAAAATATCTTTTAATTAAACAACGTATTGACGCATGTAGAGCAATTTAAATACCACGACATAAACAACCAGCTAGTAAGCATCAAAACACATGAAGCAGCAAATGTAAACCGAATGATTTTCGTCATACGTAACTTGTACGGTGCACGTAAGAAGCCTCCTATCTCTGCTATGTTAATTGTGACATCTGCCGTTGGAAATCCATGGTACGTCTGGCGAAAATCATTCGATTATGCAATATCACGTGACCTCGTGTTTTAGCTAACAAGATATTGTGGTATTTTTATAGGTGTAATATATAATTAAGGTGAAAAATATTAGTATTATTTTCCTTACTCTTCCAATGGAAGAGACATTGTTTATTGATCCTGAAATTTACAGATCACTTTTATTTTTGACTGAGCATTATCTTTAAATAGTAAGCAAACATTAATAGCCTATCTAAAGTAGGTCCAGGATGTACATGTACCAAAATCGCAAAATTAAATGGTCACAAAATAATTCATAGATGAAAATCGCAAAATTTAATAGCCACGAAATATTCTAGTTTTACAGTATTCACCTAGCACTTTTATGTAAGGCTGGCGCATTAGCCCACCCCATCCTGACACAACTGAATTGTGTATCATTCCAACTGAGGGTGTTATGACTGAGGTTAATGATCCTGTCTTATAGTACATGTACTGTAGCAGCCTTCACTGAAGTGTATCACATACATATAGACTGTTGGTTAAGCATTGATATAATAGAAATTAATTGACTGGTATTGATATTAGAAAAAGTCTTCTAAAGTATTTCTTTGGAAAACAATTATCTGGAAAACCTTGTGAAACTCCCCTCTAATAAAACGCCGGATCTCTCTATAGCATGGAGATTGGAGAAACGGGTTCAATTGTCCAGTACCAGTGGATCCAATTATTTTTTATCATCAGAGAGAAAAACTGATACTGATGAACAATGTTAGCTATACATTCAAACTATTTATTCATTTGAGATACAGTATCCATACATTTCTACATCTCAAAAATGTTATTTTCTAGACAAAACGTCCAGAGTCGATGGCAAACATTGACCTTCTTGGTTGTTATATGATGATGTTCAACAACAACTCTTTCACAAATATGACACATGATTATTAACATAAACAACCTACTTACCACAACTTACAATTATGACAAAATGTATTAAAACAGACTTAAGAATTCGATTGTTCTCTTTCAGCAGTCTGCTATACACATATTAATACAAGATTGTGAAATAAAATTTATAAACTCTGGTCCTTTTCTATTTGTTAGTGCTAACCATTGCATAATTGCCACTAATATGTTACTATTTCATATGAAAATATCAATCTTAATCTTAGACCAGTATTCAAACTGCCCTCGAGCTCCCCTTTTCTCACAAACCACCAGCCTCTAATCTTTTCTGTGTGTCCGCATATGTTGCCTTAGCGTAGATTTTCTCTTAAAGCCATTTCCACACAATGAGCACAGAAATGGTCTATCATCCTTATGAATTGTTTCATGTTCCTTCAAAGTTTCTCGCTTTGTAAATGCCTTGCCACAAGTAGAGCACTCAAATGGTCTTTCCCCAGTGTGCATTCTCACATGGTCTGTGAGCTTTTGCACAGTGATATATCCAATGCCACAGTACTCACACTGATACGGCTTTTCTCCCGTATGCTTCATTATATGCAGTTCCATCCCTTTTTTTGTTGAACATCCATGTCCACATTCTTTACAAATATACGGCTTTACTTCAGCATGTGTCTTTTTATGGTTACGTAGAGTCCCTTGCTGACGAAATGACATGTCACAAACATCACATTTAAACGGTTTCTCGCCAGTATGTCTTCGCATATGATCCTGAAGTCCTTTATTGTTTATGAAAGCCCAATGGCAGATGGAACATACAAAATTTTTCTTTATCGTCTTTGTCTTATGGGTCTTCATATGGTTATCTAATCGCTGTTGTGATAAGAACTTTTTCTTACAGAGCGTACAATTATATGGCGTTTGGAAAACATTATGTCTTTTTGTGTGGGTCAAACGGTCTCCATATCTTCTGAAAGCTTTGCCACAAACCTCACAATTATATGGCTTCTCTCCGGTGTGTATAGTAATATGTGATTGAAGATTTCTAAAATCAGCAAACGTTTGATCACAGACATTACATTTTATGGGCTTTAGATTATTCTTTGCTGGTTCTTGTTTTTCAAGATTTGACTCATCATGAGAAATGTGGTTCGAATCAGAACTTGACTTGACCTTATTTTCGTGTATAATTGCATGCACCTTCAGAGATTCGATATCTGCAAAGCTTTCATTGCATTTATTGCAACCAAAATACATGACGTCACTGTCTTTGATGGTTTTGCATCCAGGTCCAAATCCAGTTCACTTTCTTTCACTCCCATGCAACTAAGAGGATGATTGTTAGTATCCTCTGGGTGAGTTGTTCCATGTTCTGTGAGGTCTGACATAGTGTGAAAACTCTCATTACACACAGTACACGTGAACGCTTTGAACGACTTCACATGACTTCTGCGATGATTTTCATACTCTTTCCTCTTAGTAAAATGTTTATGACATACAGCGCACGTTATGTTCAATTCTTTTAATTTTTTACAGTGTGCTTTTTTTATGGCTTCAACTTTTTCCGTCACCACCACTTTAGTAGACCTGACATTCAACTTGTGTTTTTTTCTATGAGCGTTTAGTCCGGATTGAAATTGAAAGTTTTTTTCACAAATATCACAGGTAAATGGTTTTACTCCAGTGTGTATAACCGAATGTTCCTGTAGGTGGGACTTTCGTTTAAAACTTTTATTACAAACTTCACACTGAAACGGTCTTTTGTCCATATGAACACTTATGTTATGTCTTTTCAGCTGAGAAGGAATTTTGAACTTTTTATTGCAAATATCACAAGTGCGATTTTCTTTTTTCCTCACCCGCCTTTGGGACTCTTTACCATAATCTTCGTTATCAACATCACCATTTGTTGTAGAATCTCCATCGACGTGGATTTTCATGTGGTTCGCGAGGCTCGTTTTTTTCTCGTAAGTTAAGCCACAAATTTCACATTTAAATTTTTCAGCTGAATGTTTCCTGTTCATACTTTTTACATGTGAACTGTTGTCAAAAGAACTGTTACTAACTTGATACCCCTTTTCTGATCCCAGAAAAGTGCCATCACTTATATTTCCTTTACTATCAAGCGTCTCAGAACTTATATTTGGAATATCTTCAGAATTCTCATAAAGTCCATCAGTTTTACAAGAATAATGATTTTGAGAATTTGATTCTTCACTTTCTATTTTAATCTTTTTGTCTGTATCATGTTCAACAAAAGATGGCTCAGAATTCTCTTGATGCAGAAAATCACCCACATAACCAGCATTTTCATCTACGGGAATGCCGAGGTTCAGATCTTCATCAGATTTTGAAGGATTTTGATGATTTTCACTTTTATCACACAAATGTCCTCCCAAAATATGCTTCTTCAAGGAGAATATGTTTGAGAAACACTCACAGCAAATATTACACTGGAACGGGTTTTCCACTGTGTGTATCAGCATGTGGGTTCGCAGTTCATCGTCAAAACAATAAGTCACTTTACAGTTGTAGCATTTATATGGTTTTTCACTAGATGTATTTGAAAAAGAAGCCACTCTACAATCCTTTCCAAATCGGTTGCTTGTCTCCAAATCACCACTTTGATATTGTTGGATTTCAATATCTAATGAATTTTCCTCACATTTGATTGTTGTCAGCTGGAGGTCCTTATGAGTTATGACATCCATGTTTAGTTAACAGACTTTAAGCATCACAGATAAGAAATCGTCAAATGGCCATGTTAGATTGACTCTATTCGCTCAAAGTGAATATGACTATTTTTTATATAACTAGATTTGTACAAAATTATGGGCTTTTGTACTTAAACAAATCACGTTTTGTTTTATAAAATTAGAATATTTTGTATATATTTGAAATAAATGTTAAAATGATACATTTATTTTTATAAGGTTTTAAGGAAAAACAACGATAGATAGGATAATATTGTGTATACACCACATTATAAATTTAGTCACAACGGTCTCAATCGATGATTGAAACAAGAGCGACGGGAGATTAGAATAGCACAAGGCGCTATTTGGTCCGGTGGCATTTTTTAAATCAAAACATTTAAGATCATTTTGTGTAGTGTTTTTATAGTCATAAAAGATTAATTCACCAATATTTTGAGCAGTAAATCTACATGGGAAGATAACCACGTTCGATTTAACGTTGTTTGGGGAATATATAAGTCATTAGACCCATGACCCATTTGTCACTTGGTTTATTTTTCTATCACCCGGTATATGTGTATATCTCTATTCAATTTTACTTTTATTTATATATTTTTTTAACCTATCTGTAATCTTTTATTTACTTTGAAGTATTAATATGCCTGTGATAAACGAAAAAAAATCAAACACCATAATATCTATACGTGTATGAGAAGAATGGGCGTCCAATGGTGGTCTTTCTTGCACCAAAGCTAGGAGGAGGCGGCACCATGGATTATCAACGGCTCACTTTATTGCTCAAAATTTGCTTTTGAGCCATTGATCTCGGCACAAAACCAAATCGGCACGAAACTTCACCCAAATCGTTTTGGACGCCCAAAACGACACGAAAACGGGCGCCGATTTGGTTTTGTGCCGAGTTCGCCATGGTACCCTAAAATATGCACAATGCGTTAAGGTAATATCGACAAGTCAAACGCTTGTTCCCTTATTGTCTAATTTTCTCGGTTATACTTAAGAATAACTTAGAGGGCCATATGCAATGACCTGATACCATATAGAGTGGGGAAAGGGGGTAGGGTATATGATATCAATAATCATTGCATGATTTTCACACCAAAGTTATAGTTTCAGAATGTCAATGCCCGCAGAATGAAATAAATTAGATCTACTACAAATGTAAATTGAGGAACTTTATTTCAAGTACTCTAACTGATTTATAATAAGGATAAGCAATGCAGCCTAGAGATTATATATAATCAGGACTAGCGTAAGAGGCCTTTTATCCTCTTTCTGATATATACAGCAATCCACTAGATCACGCATGACACGACCTTATTATTATTTTTTATATTTTTTGCCCTAATTTTAATTAAACCGCGCATTTTGATTGGTTCAGAGCTGTCAGTAATGACTCCATATTGCCCCCGGGCAATAATATCAGCTGATATTTATTCAAATTATTTTTAGCATCCTATCTAATAGTTACACCACTATCAAAACAATTTGGTCGTACGGACTTATATAGATTCTAACTAATTATTATAAAGAAGCTTAAGTAAATGATTCTTCTTCAATTGATCAAAATGTTATTGACACTAGTGTAGGCTTTTATTGTATGTTGACGCTATTGAATGTAACGCATTTATATGTTCTATGCGCATTCCTATGTATTCATTTCAGAAATAGAAAACTTATGACATGACTTATTATCACACAGTTAACGTAATACGACTGAATATCAAACAGACACGTACCCATACGCGGATTCTACTACAACACGAACTCATCATTATCGTGTCAATATAAACTTTGGCTTGGAAAGTAGCAGAATAGAACAAAGAACTTTTAACATCTTTAGTGTGAATCACAGGTATTTTAAGCGCAGCACTGGTAAAGTCAGTTGGACGCTTTCGCGGTCGTGAAATTGCCGCAGGATATTTTGAGCAGAACATGAATGACGCTGCTTTCTGCTGAGCGCGTTATGTTTAAATTTTAAACAAAGTTAAAGTAGCTTTACATCTTCCCTTTAAAGTAGCTTTATAGTGTAATAGTATACATTATAATTATAATTATAAACAAATTATACGCAATACTGTGTTTTAATTTTTATTGTAAACGCAAATAAAATTTCAAATTAAAAGGCACAGTATTTTACAAAGACCATGCTATTTAGAAAATGGGTTTTCACCCGGTAATTTTAACGCCGTATTATCACACAAGGATTGTGGAAAGGATGCTAGGGTTTTTAGAGTAATAGCGTACACTTATTTGTTGAGGAAAGGCAAACTCAAACAATCATGGATAAGTCACTTGATAACGGTTTCAGTGAGATTATTGTCAAACGTGAAAATGAAACAATTAACAACCATAATGCAGATGGGACACACTTAGAATCTAAGTTAGAATCTAACTTAGATGACACTCTTGAGTGCTATTCGTCGGCTACACATTCAGGCAATGTTAATGACAAACCATACAAGTGCTACAACTGTAAACTGATATTTTCCTTTGATTCAGAACTGCGAACCCACATGCTGATACACACTGTGGAAAACCCGTTTCAGTGTAATATTTGCTGTGAGTGTTTCTCGAACATTTTTGCACTGAAGAAGCATATTTTGGGAGAACATCTGATTGAGAAAAGTGAAATTCATCACAATCCTTCAAAATCTGATGATGATTCGGCCACACAGACATCTGTTGATCATAAACAGCATACTGTTCATCATTACACTTCAGAAGCCAGTGAGAGTTCAAAAGCTGTTGATGATCTTTATGAAAATCAGTTTCACTCAATTAAAATGGAAATAGAAGAATCCATTTTTCATGAAGGTTCTGATGAAGATTCGCGGAAAGATGATGATTCTAGCAATGAAGATTGTAGCAAGAAGACTAAAGTGCGGCGGGTTAGGAAAAGAAAAGGAGATGTGATTTGTGATGTTTGCAATAAAACATTTGAATTTCCCAGTGAACTAAAAGCCCATAAAATGACCGTTCATATCGACGGTAGGCCTTTTCCATGCAAACTCTGTGGTAAAAGATTTAAAAAGAAGGGGACTTTAAACGAACATTTAATCATCCATAGCGGCATCAAACCATTTGGTTGCGACCATTGTGACATGAAGTTTCCATTTAAATCAGCACTGAATCAACATAAAAAGAGACACAAATTGGACAAAAGCTCAAATGATGCCAACGGAAAAGATAAAAATGAAGTTCAGCAAATTCTGCCAAAAGATGGGACTTCTCAAGATGAATTGACAGTTGATGGTAAAATTGAGTCGATTGTTGATGATAAAATTCTTGAAGCTTATCAAATAGAGTTACCAGGTTTATTAAACGAGGTTTCACATTCTACCATTATTAAAGATCAACATTCAATTGAAATGGGAATGGAAGCTGAACAATCGAATTTTAATGAAGGTTCTGATGAAGATTTGCCAACCAATGATGATTCTAATGACCAAGATTATGGTAAAAAGACCAAAGGGAAGGTAAAAAGGAAAGGAAATGTGACTTGTAATATTTGTAGTAAAGAATTCAAATTTCCTTATGAACTGGAAAGACACAAAACAGCACATACTGGTGAAAGACCATTTTCATGTGAAATTTGCAATAAAAGATTTAAATTAAAGGGACACTTGAAGGAACATTTAGTCGTACACACTGGCAATAAGCGATTTAGTTGTGAATTTTGTGATAAAAAGTTTCAAAAGTTTTCCAGACTAAATCTTCATATAAAAAGACATTTTGGTGGCGAAATTAATCTAAATGAAGTCGATGACCCTGAAGTGGATAACAATGTGCCAAAAGATGCAGCTTCTGTGACGGAGGCGACTGACAATTCGGACCTCGGCACAAATCCACCAATGAAAAGTGATTTCCCGTATTTTGGTTGTGGTAAATGTGACGAAAGTTTTGTGGATATCGAATCTCTGAAGGCACATAAAATTACGTACCGAGCTGCCACCAGTTCTGGTGCGAATGATAATGCGGCAGAAAAGAATGATCTAAAGCCGCTGAGATGTAACGCCTGTAGTAAAACATATATGGGTTTTCGAGACCTTCAGGCTCATGTTGCTATACATACAGGCGAAAAGCCTTATAAATGTGAGTTCTGTCGCAGAGCGTTCAGAAGGCTTGAGGAGTGCATGGCACATCAGAAAGTCCACGGTGTCGTTCAAAATCCAAAGCAATGCACTTATTGCACAAGGAAGTTCTTCTTACAGCACAAATTGGATGATCATATAAAGGAACATGAGCGAGCGAATGCACGAAAATGTCCCTACTGTGGTCTGCACAGCCAATCGAACAAATCGCTGGAGGACCATATTCTTATACACACTGGAGAGAAACCACATACATGTGATGTTTGTGGCAAGACATTTCGTCAGTTAGGAACTTTAAATAGCCACAAAAGAATTCACGCCGCCGTAAAACCATTCCTTTGTGAGCAATGCGGCCATGGGTGCGCCACGAAGAAAGGTCGTGACCTGCATGTGATGAATTACCACACGGGAGAGAGACCCTTTCAGTGTGAGTACTGCGGGCGAAGGTTTCTCACGGCTTGGCATTTGAGTGAACATGTAAGGGTGCACACTGGTGAAAAGCCATTTGAGTGCTCCACTTGCGGTAAAGCATTCCATACGAGACAGCTTATGAGGGAACATGAAGTTATTCACAAAGACGATAGACCATTTCAGTGCACATTGTGCGGAAATGGCTTCAAAAAGAAAGGCATTTTACGCCAGCACATGAGGACACATAGGCACGAGTTAAAAGACGCCAAGTTGTAATCCTATATCGCTTTATTGTGGACTACTGAAATAGACATGAATAATAATGAATGTATAAAATGTTAATAATCTAAATATCATATCCAGCTACTATACTGTGGTTGGCATCTTTTTGTGTATGTATTTAATAAAAATAAAAAATTTAAATAAAAATACTTTATTAATTCTCTTGTGTATTGCTATTAATGCACAGTAGCTGAACGTTTGTACATGTATGCAGTTCTTAAACTGTATGTTGGCATCATTTAAGGTTTAAACATGTTTGCAACTGGGGGCCACATTTACCTATATATTATAAATGTAATTCATTGACTCAATTTACTTGCATTTCTTTTCTTCAGAATCCTTTATGCAAACAAGCACAACGCGTGTTAGACAAATAGTTAAAAACAAACAACTTATCTGCCATTTCAGTAGCCATCTTGAAAATGTTGGCCATATTAAATGGTGAATCCATATGATTCAAAATATTTTTCTTCAACATTTCACCACCGTTCACAATGGATTCATCGGCAGTAATGATTTGGTATTGCACTGAAGAAACCACAGTGAACGGTGGTGAAACGTCGATTGTACTTTGTGGAGGGTTAAATTACTGATTGGACTACAGACAAGACAGATCTTATTCTTGTTAACATACAACACAATGGTTTTATTAGTTTCTGCTGCGATAGCATAGCATAGATATTGGATAATAATCATTTTTGAGGAAAAACAAATGTTCTGGTGCCTGGTGGTTTGAGCCTGTGTTACCACGTTTATGATACTGTTCAGTAGAACATCTATCTTACGTGTATTACCCAATTTACCCATGTTAGGGAACGATCATATCGGGGGTCGTCCATTTTTGGGGGCTCGAAGAAAAAGTTAACCGACCCCCCATCAACATTATAAAAAGTTGAGTGACATCCCCCCCCCCCACCCGCTAAAGAAAAAGGCCTGTTTATAGTGATTGCATTGCTAAAAGAAAATATTTGAAAAAATATACCGTAGCATGATAAAAAGGTTCAGCGACCCCCCCCAAAAGGAATCAGAAAAGTTGGACGACCCCCCACCTTTTGGACGACCCACTCAGTATCGTTATTTATGATCGTTCCCTTATGTGGCTCATTGCATAGTCATTGATAGTGTATGATGGCAAACAAATAAAGTAGTCGCAATAGAGGGTTGGTCTCTGTAATGACCAGGACCATGGCCAGGATTAATATTGCAAAAGATTGGAGGCAAAATATGTTTGGGCAAGGATGCAAGCAAACAGCATAGCCCCCCCAACACACACACAAAATAAATAAATGAATTTACTTTAGTAAATACAGAAAATAAAAATAAAATAAGGAAACCCAAAAACCCACATGCACAAAAACCTCGGGACAAAAACACACATAGGAGTCAGTTGGCCCTTAGCTTAGAGTTGGCCGTCTTGCCTTAATAGTTATATATCTTATAGGTGGTTATGTATATAGATCTACAGCTCTGATTAACACTGGTCACTGCTTTTCAACACCAGCATGTTAGCCTACTTCCTACTGTACGCTATATTAGTATACAAAATTAATGCTGGTACCAAGGATGCCTGTGACCCCTGTTAGTATTCCAGGTGTTGTTAATTAAAAAATAAATAAAAACACAATTCATTTTTATTTTAAAGGTTGTCCAAATTATCATTTTTTTCTCGAAAACTATCCCTCCACGCCTGCAATTTTCACGTGACTCCCCCTCATGCACGTCGACAATCCACTTCATGATCACTCACTCTAGAAGTTACGTCAAAAATCAATAGGTTGCTAAATAAAAATCAATGTACAATGTGGCTCCCAACGTACTAGTACTTACGTCGTCACATCCCGACCAAGGATACTAGTACTATATTTTGTACTATCCTTCGTTGGTGGTACGGCTTTTCAACGAACTGCGCTCGCCCTGTCACATTCTGAGTAGAAACAGAGATAGTAATGCTCTTTGTTAGAAAGTGTTTTCTCAAAACCGTTGTCCTAAACTGTGTGATTTATTACATAACCCACAGCAGGCGCCGCCACTGACGCATCAGCGTCTTTGAGATGATCGCATGTATACTCGATACTGCACCATAAAAACGTGTTGCCGATGACTGGAGGAGGTGCCGCGTTGTCTACCCTCTCGCCACCGACTCGTGTTAGGGACACAACCTCACGTACGGGGACCGACTGCAAGGCTGGTGCTGCCTTAGTGACAAAAAAGGGTGTCAGAATATGAGGTGTTGTCATGTTGAATAGTAGAGGAATGGAAAAAATCGTTCATCCAGCTTTTTTAACAGGTGCGACGTTACAAAAAGGGAGAAAATATGCAGAGTGCGTTATGTTGAGATATAAAATACTGTTTAAAATGATATGAAGCTGTTGCTGTTAAATGTATTCACATAAATATATTACTATACATTAAAAATTTAATTTTCAGGTAGAAATATCTATAAATGTAATTTTCATTACTGAATTTTTATATATAGATAGTCTAAAATGCACGTAATTGTGAAAGAAATTAGATTTTTACATAGCACTATATTCAAGTAGTTGAACATGCGATTGATGTATAATGTAAATGTAGGATAAATTTAACTAGTTTGGAGAAAGTAAAGAAATATATTTAGCATCATGGATAAGCCTGAGGAAGGTAGTATTGAGCAAACGACAGTCAAGCCCGAAAATGTTGTTGATGATTATTTAAAAGGTCAAATGACTGATGAAACAATGGTGACCAAGCATGTAGGTGTGAAAGAGTTAAATGTTCTTTCATTGAATTCCACAACACTAGGCAATGTTAATGACAAACCATATAAATGCTTCAACTGTAAAGTGACTTATTGTGTTGATGATGAACTGCGAACTCACATGCTGATACACACTGTGGAAAACCCGTTTCAGTGTAATATTTGCTGTGAATGTTTCTCGAACATTTTCTTGCTGAAGAAGCATATTTTGGACGAACATCTGTTTAAGAAAAGTGAAATTCATCACGATCGTCCTAAAGACGCTGATGCTTCAGTGGCGGCACCTGCTGTGGATGATGTGAATCAAACAGTTGAGGACAACGGTTTTGAGAAAACACTTTCTAATCAGAATTCACTGTCTGCTTCTGTTGAGAAGGAACATGTAATTAAGATGGAATGTCAAGAAGCAGATTTTGATGAAGCTTCTGGTCAAAATTTGCCAATGAGAGATGAATCTAGTGACAAAGATGATTGTAACCAGTCCAAAAGTGCAAGTATGAACAATGAAAACGTAGTTTGTGAAGTTTGTAATAAACGGTTTAAACATCAATATCAGCTAGCAACACATTCGCGAGTTCACCACGATGAAAAGCCCTTCAGGAGTAGACTTCGGAATAAAAGTTATGAACGAAAGGCTGAGCTAATAGAACATGCCATCACGCACACAAAGTTAAAACCATTCAGCTGCAACGATTGTGAGAAAAGCTTTCAATTTCGGTCAGGTTTAAATGCACATATGAAACGATACCATTCAAATAAAATTTCAAATGCACATAACAACGTTGGAACAGCAGGGCTGTCGGAATCCACAACTGAAGCCTTACAATCTGCGGCTAGTGAAGGCGAAAACGCTGAAGATGGAAGTGCTGATTTGGACAAAGCACATCAGTGTAAGGATTGTAACAGTTCTTTTGACAAGATTTCTCAATTAAAGAAACATATTAAAGCGAAACATCCAGCAGAAGGGTTTAAATGTGAAATTTGTGGCTTGACTTACAAAAGGAAAGATACTCTTAAAAACCACATCCGGAAAATCCACGTTGATGAAGATTCAGCAACAAATGATGATGATGAGGATGGAAGTGATGAAGAATACGGTAAAAAGTCCAAAAGGCGGGTTAAGAAAAAAGGAAAAGTGACTTGCGATGTTTGCCAAGAGTATTTCAAGTTTGACTGTGAACTGAGAAGACACATGATGCATGTTCATAACGATGAAAGGCCTTTTCCATGTCACGTTTGTCATAGAAGATTCAAAGCTCGGGGACATTTGACAGAACATTTATTCCTACACAGCGGCGTTAAACCATTCAGTTGCAATGTTTGTGGGAAAAAGTTTGCAAAAAGATCTTCACTAAATTCACATCAAACGACGCATGGATTGAATGAAAGGTTGAATGTGGCAAATGAAAAAGATGAAAATGAAATTTATCAAAATCAGTTTGAAAATGCTGATGCTCGAGATGAGTTGACGGTTGATGATAAAGTTCTTGAAGGTGATGGCAACGCTAATCAAAAACAGCTACCAGCTTCGAACGAGGATTCACAGTCTACTCTTATTGAGAATGAACATGAGGGTGAAAGTAGCGAAGACTATGACATCAATGCCACACCAGTGGTTAGGAAAAGAGAAAAACTGACTTGCGATATTTGCAACGAACATTTTGAATTTCGTCAAGAACTTGAGACCCACAAAATGCGAGTTCATAATGAAAAGCCTTATACATGTGACGTTTGTAATAAAGGTTTTAAACAAATGGCCAGCCTGATGGAACATTCCACGATGCACATAGAGCTTAAGCCATTCAGTTGCACAATTTGTGGGCATATGTTTGACTCTGAATCAGGACTCAGCTTACATATGAAAAAACACGAATTGCAGAAACGTTCAAATGATGCAAACCAAATACCAGATGAAAGAAACAAGCGTTCAAAAATTGAAGCAAACTTGACGTGTTCTATTTGCCAGGAAACATTCACAAAGAGGCAGGATTATAACAATCATTACAAAGTGCATCTTCAAGAATTCAAACCATTCCATTGTAACAAGTGTGATGAAAGTTTTAATAGCATGTCAGAACTGAACGAGCATCAAGTAGTACATGGGCATGATCAAAGAAACGAAGGAAACGAAACCGAAGATTACGTGGTTAAATTATTTGATCCTAAGAGAGAATTATCAGGTGCCAATAATTTTGGAATGCAGTCATCCATTGATGGTTGCGCCCAACTCTATGCTTGTAGTGTTTGTGAGAAGAGTTTTCGCGATTGGGAACCGCTAAAAGCACATGTCGAAGAACACATTCCATATGAAAAAAAGAATGACGCTTCTGGTTTGGATGAAAAGTCCGAAAATGATGACCAAGGCAATAAGGAGGAGGGTGTGAAACACTACAAATGCACCCTCTGTCATAAGACTTTTGGTACGGGCCGGTCTCTTAAATTACATGTTTCATTACATTCAGATGAGAGGCCATTTAAGTGTGAGGTTTGTAACAGAGGGTTCAGAAGGCATGCGGAAGTTTTGTCGCATCTGAAAACCCACAGTGAATACCAAACACTATTTAGCTGTCCAAAATGCAAGAATGCAAAATTCATGAGTCAAGGATCATATGACAAGCATATGAAAAGACATGAACTAATGAAAGAACACGAGAAATCTGCACCAGACAAGCTACTGGATGGAATAAGGCCATATCAGTGTTCGGTGTGTGATTGGTCGTTTAAAGACAAGAATTCACTGCATGATCACGTGCTGATACACACAGGGGAGAAACCTTATCAGTGTGACCAATGTGGCAAGTCATTCCGTCAAAAGAGTTCCTTCAATAGCCACAGAGTTACACATTCCGCGGTCAAACCCTTATATGTGTAAAGAATGCAGTCATGGCTGCTTTACAAAGAAAGGTATGAAACTGCATGTGATGAAGAAACATACGGGAGAAAAACCACATCAGTGTGAGTACTGTGGGAAAAGATTTGTGACTCAATATGATTTAGGTGAACACGTGAGATTGCACACTGGCGAAAGACCATTTGAGTGCTCCACTTGTGGAAAGGCGTTCGCAAAGAAACCACTTTTGAAGGACCACGAGCGGATTCATAGTGATGCACGACCATATCTCTGTTCCTTATGTGGAAACGGCTTTAAAAGAAGTGATGCCTTGAAGCAACATATGAGGACTCACAGGAAAAAATAGGAGGGTTGGCCGCCAAATGGACTACGCATTTAACATAATTTCACTAGTGCTAGCATTATGATTACGGATTTGTTATTCTTTTCTTTTAGAGTTACAAAAATTGGTTTCATTGTATTTGAATGTTTTTTTTTGTTATGTTTGCTGTTGTTGTTACTAACTGTACATGTGTTTCTGAAAGGAGAAATAAAATGTTACAATTGAATTGGTGGCCAGATTGCTTGTTGCGCTATACAAATATACATCTGATGAAGACCAGGCCACTGATAGTTCAATACTGTGTCACTAGCAATGTTTGCAACCTTGTTTTACTCATTTTGAGTTCCTTACAAATAGAACTTAAGTTTACTACTTAACATTCATGCAACGTTAAATCATAAACTTTCTTACAAGCATCGCTTTCTGACCTACTGTAAAACTAGAAATGTTTGTGCATGATTTAATTTGCAACTTTCGTGTGTAGGTGCAAAAACACAAACTTAAATACTGTAAAACTAAAATATTTCGTGGCTATCAAATTTCTCGATTTTCATCTATAATTTATTTTGTGACTATTTAATTTTGCAATTTCGGTCTGTCTTGCACCTACTTTACATAGGCTATTTATGTTTGCTGACTATTTAGGTTTGTGTTTTTGCATCTACCCATGAAATTTGCCAATTAAATCGTGTGCAAACATTTCTAATTTTACAGTAGTCAGCAAATATTAATAGCCTATGTAAAGTAGGTCCAGGATGGACCAATATTGAAAAAATAAATAGCCACAAAATAATTCATAGATGAAAATCCCAAAATTTAATAGCCATGAAATATTCTGTTTTACACTACTCACTGGACAGATATATGTTTATGGTTGTTGGGGGTATAGATGAAAGTCCAGTCACCAACAATTTTCCCAAATCACCATTCACCAGTACATTGAATTGAATTATCTTACACCAATCACCAGGAATTGTTAATGAATAGGTTGCATTACATTTTCACATATTTAGCCAGTTTGCAATCTACACTAAAGACTAAAGATCTGGGGCAAATCACCAATCGTATTTCTGCTATATGACCCTCTCATTAGATAAAGGAGTAGAATACCAGCATAACTAGGATCGTGTGAGGAGTGAAGTTTTCTTTGACAATTTATACACTCTCCATCCCCCGCAGAGACCCACGCACCCCCTCCTGTTTTCACAATCATCCCTAAAAGTTCATCTCAGTATTTTGAAGCCCGTTGTCCCTAAAAAAACACGACCCCCCCCCCCCCAAAAAAAAAAAAAAAAAAAAAACACACAAAATACAACAACAGAAGTTGAATACCCCCACCGGCGCATCCCACACCCACCCAACTGATATGTCTTTTTTATAATAGCCACCAAACTTTGATGGAAAAAATAGCAAGGAGAGCCTCACTGAGTGCTGGTGTCCACAGGGTCCTGAGTCGCTCCTCTCCCACCTGCTGGCCGCCGCCGTCAAGCCTGGCTTCCTCAGCTTCCTGAAAGCAAACATTGGTCAAAAAATGAATGACAGGCGTTTTTTGCAGCTTCCAACATGATTTTTGTTTTTAGACCTGCACTTGCTGATTTGCTTTGATGATAATTAATTGCAAAATCGTGGTCTACACATTTTCCATGAAACACGAACGTAGACAGGGCCTTATATGGGATCCGCAAACAAGTGCTGTGTCCCTGTGTCCATTTCCATAGTCACCATATACGGCATGTGCCACTGATAGGGGTCACCTTTTCCAACACCTTAGTACTAGTTTCATTTGGGATCATGATTTGAACATTCCAGCCAGTTTAAATGGGTTCAATATCTTTTTATTATTTAAAAGCACTAACCTGATAGTATAATAAAAAGATGGATCCAGGGTGTGGATCCACTAGTTTCATTAGTCTTTGGGGGCTTAAGCACCCCCCCCCCTCATTCTCTCAAGCTCTCACCTTGTCTCAAGCCCCCGACCTCCACCCTCATACTCTCACAAACCGCCGCCATCTCTCAAGCCCACTCCCTGCCATATACCCACAAGCCCCCCCCCCATTCTCTCAAGCCCTCACTTACTCTCAAGTTACCTCTTCCCCCTCAAGCGTATACTTACAAGCCCCCCCCCCCCACCCCATTCTCTCAAGCCAAGCCCCCCCCCCCCAGCCATATACTCAAACGCCCCCCACCCCCTCTTTCTCTGGCATTCTCTCAAGCCAAGCTCCACCCCCCTAATTCCCCTATACTCTCACAAGCCACCGCCATCTCTCAAACCCACTCCCCGCCATATACTCACAAACCCCTCATTTTCTCAAGCTCTCACATTCTGTCAAGCCAAGACCAAAGCCATACTCAGAAGCCCCCTCTTCCTCTCCAACCCCAGCTTTAAGATACCTATTTTCCCTCAGGCGTATGCTCACAGGCCCCCATGCTCTCAAGCCAAGCCCCCCCCCCATATACTCACAAGCCGCCCCCCCCAGCCCGCCCCCCACTCATTCTCTCAAGCCCCCCCCAATACTCTCACAAGCAGCCACGATCTCTCAAAAAACTCCCCGTTTTATACTCTCAAGACCCGCATTCTCTCAATCTCCCAAGTAAAGATATTATGTTTAATTTGTACTTTGAAATTCTTGTTCTTAAGTTCTCATCTTTATATACCTAACCCTTCGAGTCATCAAAATCTCTGTCCGTGGGTTGGTGCTACGCGAAACAAAAATTACAAGCACCGCCCCCCTTCGAATCATGGATCCATCACTGCAAGCTCTATTTTCCCGTGATTTTGCATTCTCGAGGCATATATAATACCCCTTGAGATAATAACAACCCTTTGTTTTCACCCGTAAGTTTCTATAGGAGTATCATTTTCATAGTTTCACTGGTATGATTTTGGAGCACCCCGCTACGGTACCCATTTACTCCTGAAGTACCCCCCCCCCTCCCACCCCCCGAGTTTTAATCATAATGAAAATAATTTCCTGTGTCATGTTTGAAGTCCGTACAGGAGAAATGTGCACGTCTCTTGTCAATAGATAAGGATTTTCAATGCGGCAATTTTCACAGCTAAAATGGCTGAAATTGCAGCCGTTAACGTTTCACCATAAACCCACGTAGAGTGCTGCAGATTCATCTGTATACGTGAAAGGGTACTAAAGAATGAACCACAATATTGGTAGCGCCATCTGATTCTCTTTATCGATATGTAGTCTAAAGCTTCCCACTCAAATGATAAAGAAAGGCGTTAACACAGCATGCATGACTGCATGTGCATGCCATCGAGGTCACGGTCTCTAGAAATTCGGTTTCGTCGTCTGTTGATCAGTTTACAGCTGATCTGATGGGTTTAAAAATAGAAGGTTGACGAGAACGTTGTGTTCTTATATAAAACGTGCGCAAAAGAAAGAATATTCCGTATTCACTGCAGTTTCATCTATTGTTCTTGTAACAAATATTATAGAATATTAAGCGTATATTAAACATGCAGTACAAAATTTGAATATTTGTGTTATTTATCAATATTTGAGTAGAATAAAAAGCACGTGTTTTAAGAAAACGATTGCATAATATGTATTTGATCTACATGTAAACATTTTGATAACAACAAGCGTCTGTAATGCAATGATAAAATGGTCTTTATAAGTGTCAATGAAAATATTTCTATTGTTAACAATATAGTCTGTGACAAACATGGATATTCACAACTACGGACGTACGCCTGATGTGACTGTTAAACATGAAGACGATTGTTTGAAAGGTCGTTTAGACGTAGCGGTGGATGCAGCAAGAAGAGACGTAACTGCTTGTCTGCTGCCTACAGCGTACAATGCAAGTGAAAAACCATACAAGTGCTACAACTGTAAACTGATATTTTCCTTTGATTCAGAACTGCGAGCGCACATGCTGATACACACTGTGGAAAACCCTTTCCAGTGTAATATTTGCTGTGAGTGTTTCTCAAACATTTTATCACTGAAGAATCATATTTTAGAAATGCATCTTCCTGATAACAGTAAAATGGATCTAAATCCCTCAGCAGGTGACGATGACGACATTTTAGAAAATGGGTCTGTTATCGATGATAACAGAGTTGATGACAAAGATTTTCTCAAATGTTTAACACCTGATCATGACGATTCTGCTGCAACTGTTGTTGAAAATGACAACCATTCAATCAAATTGGATGTTGGAGACTTACACTGTGATAAAGAAGGATTCCAAGAGGAAACTTATGTACCTGGCACGACAGACAGTGCAAGTGTTACCTCTGAAGAAGGAGACAATGTGATTGATGACAATGATGGAATAGTTTTACATTCATCTGATTTGGACATAAAACATCAGGCTGATGTTTGTGACGGCTCTTTTGACAACAGTTCTCAACTAAAGAAACATATTAAAGTGAAACATTCAGCAGACGAATTTAAATGTGAAATTTGTGGCTTGACTTACAAAAGAAAAATGAGTCTCTCAAACCACATGAAAATCCACATTAATGAAGTTTCAGTAACAAATTATGATGATGATGAATGTGATGAAGATCATAGTAAAAAGACCAAAGCTGTTGTTAGAAGAAACCACTTGACATGTAATATTTGCAATAAGAAATGTTCGTCGCTTGCCGGTATGAAAAGTCATATGAAAAGTCATGGTGAAAGACCATATGCATGTGAATTGTGTAGTAAACGTTTTAAACGCATGTCCAATCTCAAAGAGCACGTAAATATTCACACTGGTGATAAACCTTTCAGTTGCGATGTCTGTGAGAGAAAGTTTCGCAAGCCGTATACGCTCGCTCAACATCTGAGCACACACACCGAGAGGCTCCGAGAAGGTTTTACGTGTGACATTTGCAATAAAAGTTTTAAGTATAATGCGCACTTTCAAGCGCATCGCAAAATGCACGAAGGAGATTACAAGCCTTTTGGATGCACTTTGTGTGAAGAGAGTTTTTGGAGCATGCCGCAACTGAATGAACATCGAAAGACGCATAATGAAGTGGAGGAAGAACTTGAACCTGCAGACGATTCTGGGGTGACGGACAATTTCGACCATGACACAACAAAGTCAGCCGTTGACACCGATATCCAACTCTATGGCTGCAATATCTGTGATGAGAGTTTTCACAATTCAAGGGCTTTAAAAGCTCATGCATTCGTCCACCTCAAGGAAAAGGACAATGTTTCTGATTTGAACCACTCAACTTCTGCTGACCAATCAAATCTCGATGAACAGACATCGAATCAGGAAGCTCTAAAATGCTTCAAATGTAGCGTTTGCCAAAAAAGTTTCCGTCAGATGTACAAACTGGCCACACACGTGACACTACACACCGGCGAAAAGGCGTATAAGTGTGACATCTGTAACCAGGAGTTCCGAACGTCAGCTACTCGCATTTCACACATGAAGAAACATAGTGTTTACAAAACACCATATAATTGCACAGTGTGTAAGAAAAAGTTCCTATCCCAAAAAGCAATGGAGAAGCACATGAAGGTACATCCTGATCCGGAAGCCCATGGATACCCGTGTTCTGTGTGTGATCGGACATTCGCCAAGAACGAAATATTAAAGACTCATATGCTTATACATACTGGCGAGAAGCCATTCAAATGTGATATTTGTGACCAGTCGTTCCGTCAGAAGGGAACTTTAAATAGTCATCGCAAGACGCATTCCATGGAAAAACCGTATACATGTAAAGAGTGTGGACACGGCTGCTTCACCAAGAAAGGTATGAAACACCATATGATGAAGCACACTGGTGAGAAACCACATCAGTGCGAGTACTGTGGCATCGGCTTTGTCAATCCGTCACACTTGACAGAGCATGTGAGAAAACACACCGGAGAGAAGCCGTATACATGCTCGTATTGCGGTAAAGCGTTTCGGATCCGCAAGTCGATGATAGAGCATGAGCGGACACATCGTGATGAGAGACCGTTCTTGTGCACACGCTGTGGCAATGCCTTCAAGGCGGAACAAACGCTGAGACAGCACATGAAAACACACAACAGACGCTGAGACGTATTCTTTTTTATCATCTGTTGACAGCATAACTAGTTTTTTAGGTCATTTTTATGACCTTCCCCCCACTTTTGTTGTGTGTGAGAAAGGTCATGAGAATGACTGAAAACTTCAGGTGAGCTTTCACCCCCCCAAAAAAAAAAAGTTTGAAGTAATAGCTTAACACAAAAATATTTATATCAAAGCAGCAAATAGTAGAGTAAGTTTTCATTGTGATTTGCTGGTTAGAAGCAAAAATGTCAAGCCATGACTGAAATTGTTATGATGGTGTATTTATTTTTAACATCTGTTGTGTTTGAATATGGAAATACAGTGGGAAGAATGGAAGATGGTGGTGAGCAGTAATGAGGTAAGTTTCGTAACTGGCCAACAATTTTTTAATGTTTGAAGGGGTGCGTATGAAAAGATGAAATCGTTACAGCATGGTTTTAGGCCCCGCTTAAATTTGTTTGAAACTTTCAGCCCCACCCCACCTCCTAAAACCACTCAGTAAGAGGATGGTGAACAGTGGATCAGGTTTTCATTGAGTTCTACTGATTAGTGTGAAGCAAAAGTGTCAAACACATGACTGAAATTGTTATGATGGTGTATTCCTATTTATCATCTGTTGTGTTTGTTTTAATTTGTGTTAATCTTTTCATGTTATTTTAATTGTTGATATTTATTTTTGTAATGGTTTTAAAGTATTTGTTAGAAACAAACTTTTATATTGTTATTGTTAATAAAATTGATTATCTTCACTCTTGGGTTTCATAATTATTAATTTTTGACTTATGTTGTCAATGGAGTTATTCCATCGGTGGTGGATGGGAATTTCTTTTACACAGCACACATATTCAGTGTTGCAATAAGTAATAAGGATAAGGATAAGAATAAATTTATTTCGGACTTTCATCCATATTCACTGGAGAATTATATACATATATACAGTACATTAAAATTTTTATTAGATATTATATTAAATATTTTAAATGAATTCACTAAAGCTATTTCAATATAATATATACATGTTTCTTCCAGTGTAAATACAATGATGATTGGAAATAGAAATAGGAATGGTTTAAAATACAGCTGACTAGAATATTATCACATTCTTCCAATCAAGTTAATAGGTTAAAAATGGATTTTCTCAACAAAACATAAAAACATTATCATTATTCACAAACCACTCTGAAACAATACATGCCTCACGTATGCCCAACAAATATCTAAAAACATTATTGAAAGCAACTTTGGCATTATGAATATTACTCTTATTAAAAGAAGACGACAGTGAACTACAATATAAGTTGGTGCAATAGGCCTTAAGTAATAAACATTTGACATCATCCGTACATCCTCTAAATTTTCTTAACAAAATATTACCTTTACTATAAATACATTTTATTTGTCTTTTGATGTCAGTATCATCTTTCAGATCAGATGATGAGCAGATGCCTAAATATATGTGAGAGACCACCAATTCAAGAAAATAATAAGCCCCAATAGATATAATAAGGATGGAGTTATTACACCACTGCTAACAGGTTTTTCTTTAATAAGCATCTATTATTGTGTGGACATACCATATTACCATAATTGAATAAGGGATGGTGTGCATTTTGTCACGCCCTGCAAAAGTCCAACAAAAGAGTAATATAAATCATGGTATTAAAGTGTGAACTCTGAAATGTATATTTTCAATGCCATATTTAGATTGTAAAACAATGTAATGGAGTTCTGATTTGAGAAGTTTTAGCACGGCAATAAAGACCTACCAAAAAGTGGAATATCCATTAATAAGGGATGATGTACATTTTGTCACGCTCGGGAAAAGTGGAACATTCTTAGGGGGAGGGGGGGGAGATTCGGTCAGGAATATATGATGTAGCGAAACGCGAAACACTGTGCGGATGTTTTTTATTATGTCACACATCTGATATTTCCACCGTTTGAGGGTGGGGGGGGGGGGGTGTCAAGAAATGAGAACACTTCCACTTTTGCGGGCGTGAAAAATGTGCATCATCTATAACTCAACCGAACGCTCCCAGCCCCCCCCCCCCCAATGTTCCACTTTTGTCGAGCGTGATAAAGTGTACATCATCCCCATAAGCACATGGCGTAATAACCCATTGTTGAGATAAGCGCCATTCTTGCAAAGGTAGTTTGCTTTCACACTATAGATATGAGTGGCTGTAAATATTTGCCCATCAAGGTTTGAACAATGACGGTGTGTGCATAAAAGCTATAGTAGGAAACTACAAACCATTACTATGCAGATTAACCTGTGACTGTAGTGCCATATCTCACAGCTGTATACACAGGTGGATAATGGAAATGGACTGTAAAGGCGGTCTGAATGATAAAGCTGTGAAACTGACAATAGATTGTTACGAGTGTGCCGTGTTTTATTTACCTACTAAGTAAGCACGACCTGTAGCTACCTGTATGTAATGTTAGCATTAAAGCTTGCAAGTTAAAACTAGGCATCATCCAGGGCATCAACACTGCGCTTAAGCACAGGCGGGTAGTAGATTTACAACCTGCCTTCACAAGCCAAGATGGCGGACGCCTCACTCATATGTAATAATTTTCGGGAATTAACAAATGCACAAGTGTATGACAGTAATTTTTGTGTGACAATTGTGTATCGACCACTAAATATATCGATAGAAAATATGAGATATTAAACCATCAGTGAATGTATAAAAAAAATAGATTTCT
>CM032667.1:47790252-47816642 GCA_019095985.1 Streblospio benedicti
TTTGTGACCCCGGAAACCGGGGTCCCTTCCCCCAGGCCCCGGGGGGTTTGGGGGCATGGTAGTCGAGGAAACACAACGAGGGAGTAGTCTAGCTGGAGGAACGCTTGCAGGCGCAGCTGGGGTGTGCCTGGCCGGGGGCACATGCACCCAGGTGAGTGTCACTGCTACGTGGGTTGGCACACGTACAGGAACTTTTGTTTACATAACTCTGAACCAGATCCAGAGTCTGAGATTCTACTATGTCTACCACTTCCCATTTTTTTCATCATTATCATACTTTTTTTATAATACATCAAATATTCCTCCTGCAGGTACTCTGCCATATTATAGTCTATCATCAGACATTTAGATTTGTGTTTGATTATATCAATCTCAAAGGCGCAATGTAGTTTTTCACGATCCTTGTTTATTGCTAACACGATCATTTTCCTGATGAATGTTAGTGACAGTAGGTAGATCCTTACAATAATAGTAATAGTTTACCATTCTCTACTGTTTATATATGTTGAAACTTATGACGTTTCGCCATGGTGTACTACATGGCTTCTTCAGATGTTGTTGTGCGAGTATCACAACGAGGCTGGAGTAGTTGGAGCAGCTGAGCAGCTACTCAGACAGTTGCCTAAAATCCAATATGGCCGCCATTTTGTTAATTAATATTCATAAAAGTGACATCTCCTTCAATATTCAACATAGAAACCTATTTTTGGTGTTGTCAAAATATATACAAGAGAAGAAGAAGAAGACAACCAGATACCCTTCTTGGATGTGGTAGTCAAAGAAGATGGCTCCCTTAGAACAAAAGTCTACAGGAAATCCACACACACTGACCAATATCTAAACTGGGACTCGAACATCTACTTGACCACAAAAGATCAGTGGCCAGGACCCTCCTTCAAAGAGCAGAGGACATCGCCTCAGATCCAAAAAGAAAAGAAGGAAGAGATTAGACACATCAAAGAAGTCTTTAACCATCAATGGTTATAAACCTTGGGCCATTACCATCCCAAAAAGAATAAAAACAGCAAAAAAGATGAAAAAAGAAGGAACAACAAGTAGCAACCCTTCCCAATAGAACTCCATATATTCCAGGTCTGACAGAAAAACTTGTCAGAATTTTCAAGAGAAATGGAGTGAACACCTACACCAAGCCCACCAACACCATCAGGCAATACCTTGTAAAACCGAAAGATAAGACTCCCAAAGAAGACCAATGCGGAGTAATTTATGAGATAACATGCAACACATGCCAAGAAGAGTACTTAGGTGAGACCAAAAAGACAATTTAAGATCAGGTTCAAGGAACATACAGACATGAAACACCCAAATTCAGCCATCACAGAACACATCCAAGAGACAGGCCACACTTTCGATATAGACAACACAAAAATTTGGGGAAAGAGGAAGGAAAACAAGAAGACAGATACCGAAGCCCTCAAGATACAATTGAGGAACCCCGACCCTAAATAACGACAGAGGGAGGGAGGGAGGTACGCGCGCAGCACTGCTCCAGCTACTCCAGCCTCGTTGTGATACTCACACAACATCTGAAGAAGCCATGTAGTACACCATGGCAAAACGTCATAAGTTTCAACATATATAAACAGTAGAGAATGGTATACTATTACTATTATTATTGATCATTTTCCTATTTGACAGCTGCACTATTAGTCCAGCAGATGACAAGGGATAGGTGGAATTGCGAGTTAAAGTTTTTTCTCTGCTGATTATTCATGGTTAGGACCCCTATAATGATATTCATGTGGGTGGAACTCTGCCACCCTTGAGCATTTTTCATAAAAACGAAAAAAAATCCAATATGGCCGCCATCTCACTATACTATATTCATAAAATTGTGGCATTTCTCCTTTAATATTCAACATAGAAACCTGATTCTAGTATCAAATAATATGTTTCTGACATCCAAGAAATACACTTTCAGCACTTAAGAAGCATAACTTCCTGCACAGTTGCCTCAAATCAATATGGCCGCCATTTTGTAATTAATATTCCTTAAAAAGTGACATTTCTTCAAAAGTCCGTGTTAATATGTGTCACCATACATTTTAATCGTCTTGATCTACGCTTTAATATAAACAATGGTTGCATTTTTTCCTAACTAATTTAAGATGAAAAATCCAAGATGGCCGACAACATGGCGGTCAAGACTGCAATTAGTAATGAATCCTTCTTAACTTTAACTATATAATGTTATATTTGTTTAATGTTGGATTCTAAGTTATAGAAATAGTTAATATATTTACAATATTCAACATTATTTTTTTTTAACTATTGATAAAAAGATTCAAAAGACCTGAACTTCTTATAATCCACAAGGGCGGGGCTCCATTGCAGCTACAATTTAGTAAATGTTACTTACATATTGCATTAGTGTTAGACGTAATTGCTGGAAAATATTGCATTTATCATTCTATCTTTGCTATCTAAAATCAATAATGAGACTGGCTAACCCACGCTGATTGGTCAATCTTCAGTGCTCACAATTTATCACAATGGAAAACACGCTCCAAAAAACCCCACAGCGCTAGTCTAAACTCCTTTTGATGATATCAATAAAGCAGCTGACGAAACAAGGCGTATTCCGTGTAGCGGAGAGCAACAATTTAGACTAATGCCTCCGCACGCTCAAAACAAACGAAATTGACGTCTCCTCGCTCAAAACAAATGAACATGTATTGACTGGCAATGAGAATATTATAATATGATTTATTTAAAAAAATGGATTTTAGTCATGATAGAATGGTGATTGACCACTCGATTGTCGTGTCAATCGCAAAATTGAGCATGCTGACGTCTGATTTACCCTCACGAACCTACAATTATCCTTGCTATCTTTGCTATCTATAAATCAATAATGAGATTGGGTGCAAAAATAATAAATATTTGTAGCTGCAAATGCAAATTTATAGTACTCTTCAGTACTCACAATTTATCATGAATTCTGTAAATCATCGCAACATTTAACTGAGTGAAATTATTATGCTATATGTAAATAAATTTGCTGATATATAATGAAGTGTGCAGCGTGTAAACAGCAGGAATTACCCTGTGTACAAAACCCCAAAGAGACATCATATGATAGGTTTTATGACAGTGTTCAACAATGTGCTAAATAGTGTGATAAAGAAGCCTACAATTTTGTAATGATGTTGATTTTATGGCCACTTTAATTGATCATAAAGCAAAAATGATGGCATTTAGATTCCTATAAAAGAGTTACTGATATTTTATTCTACATGGATATCAAGACTGAAAAAAGACATATGATCAACCACAGAATGTAAACTTATTAGGCCCGGCGAAGCTCTTGAGAAAAGAGCGAAAGTCTTGCCAAAGACAAAATGGCAGGTTCCAATAGGTAGCATAAGTGAAAATACATATGATCAAAGTCTTTCAAAAGAAAAAGCCTTATGTGTAGATGTTGCTTGTACAAACTCCTCAGCAGTATATACTATATCAGTATCTGTATTTTTTTTATAACAGCTTGTGTTTTTTCTGTCAAATGGTATCTAAAGACAGTCTCCATCAGATACGTACAGATAATGTAAGAAAAAAATTGAAATAGATTGTTGAGCACAGCCATCAGTGAAAACTTCAATCATCCACTGCCATAGATCCTAATGATGCACATGCTTATGATTTTAAGTATCTTTTAAAATGCCTGATTGCAAATTATAGTAAATCGAATGTTCATACAATTGTGAGTGAATATATCAATAGAAAATGTAATTGCTGCTGGAATCGAGTTAATTAGTTTTTTAATGTGAGTTAGAAGGCGGTAAGTGAAATTCATGATAAGTATTGTTCGATTTTGACACAACATCACATTGATAAATTAATCACAAGAAGAGGGTTAAAAGAATGTTTAAAGCATGATTTCAAATATATTGAAATCATAAAATCTCTAGACCTAATGATCCTGAACGTATTTGTTTGCCTCAAAGAAAAAGTTCGTGTATAAAGGGTTCTCTAAATTATAGTCAAGATGACATAGAATATCACATGCTTTTTAAATGTTTAAAAAGATATTAGAGAATGTCTACTATCTACTCATCAAAACAATGCTTGGAAATTCCAAGGTTCAATGACCGATTTTGAAATTCCCACCATACTTAAGACTATGTTGTCATAGATAATAAGAGGATCTGGCAATAATACTGAGATGGTTGAAGATAAAATGAATACAATTGATAAAACTATTGATGCTATAGACCAAAATATAATGTATGCTATAAAATCCTGTAAGTAAGTAAAACATAAGGATAACAGTCAATCCATTTCATTTCTTCACACAAATGTGCATCCACAAGTAGTTTGATTGGGATTAACTGTTCACTATACAAGAAGTGAATCTGAAATAAACCCTTTGCATAAGTTTGGTCATTCCATTGATTACATCAAGGTGCTCAGAATGGAAAGTCAAATTGCTAAAGCAGTGATATCAAATGCAATATTTAACAAAGGGATGTTTATTCCACCCCACATAGTGAAGGGTAGATATATCTGTTTTGGAATAGACAACATATAGGCTTTGACAGAAGACACCAAGATGGTAAGAATACAATGTACGGAACTGTGATGGCTGTATTTCAGCAGAAACAAGAAACCATTAAAGCTCGATGACACAGATTCCACCTGCTTTAAAGATTTCGAGTTATTTTCAAATGTTGAAGTACCTTCTAGTCTACAAGGGAATCCAAAACCTAAAGAACTTTACAAATTTCAGAATTTTCAGCCACTACAAAACAAAGAAATACTCCCGATCTACTCTGCAGAGGATAAGACTTGAAGATCTTCATCCACATTTTAAAGACAAATATATCTTTTGCATTGGAGAACTTCATACCGTAGTCTGTGCTCTTAGAGCCATTGGCTCTCTCATTGAAAGTAGCAACATTGATGATTCATGGATATGTGCTGATGTGTATGGACCTAAAACTACTCCACAAATTACTGCAGGAAAGCACACGAAAAGAGGTGTCACAGCTCAAACAACAACATTGATAGCACTGTCAAAATTACATTTGTCACATTTCTTTGAAAGTCATCCTTCCCTGCTTGACAAAATATCGCCAGCTATCCATGCCTTCTCAAATGAACTAGCCAATGGCACAGAGAACATTAACCTCCATGTTTATGTCATTGACTTGTTAGATGATTACAATATATTATGCTCCATTGATGAGGGGAAAAAATATACTGTCACCCAAAGTTATTACTGCGCTAGTAAAATGTGGCTATACTACAAGCCAATGTAATACTCAGATGTGCTCTTGTCGCAAAAGTGCAATGTTATGCGCGGGGATGTCTAAGCGCTTAACAGTTACAAAGACAGACGTAGAATTACATATACAAAAAACCTCTACTTGTTTCAATTCCAATGAAAAGTATCTTTTGTATGTTTATCTTATATAAATTCATTTTATATCTGTATAATTGCAATAACAATAACAATAAAGTTGATTTGATTAAATGTAAATCATTACTAGACATGTATGTGTATGACCTGATTAAAACCCATAGTATATCGTATGGTGTTTCTTCACTATGGTTGTAAAATTGATTTTAGAGTCTATAGTGATAGGATTAAATTATGTTAACCATTTTGAAAACATTTTGAAAACAATAAGCAAAATCACTATCAAGCACAAATTATACTCAAACAATTAATTATTATGCATAAATTAATATCATGGAGTTTTTCATGATATTCATATATTGGCGGCCATTTTGTCTGCCATCTTGGATTTTTCACACTAAATTAGTTCGGAAAAAATGCAACCATCATTTATTTTAATCAGTAGGTCAAGACGATTAAAAAATGTATGGTGTCCCATATTAACACGGACTTCACATGGAAGTGACATAAGCAGGGGGACTAACTGATGAAATGACGGTCAAATAAAAAATGGAAGAAATCTTAAGCCTGGCAATATAAGTACCTGGCACCCCACCCCACTAAAATATCTGACAAATAGAGACCCCTGAATTTCTTGTACTTGACCTAAATAATGAGCACTCCCTATTCGAAAAAGGAACGACCCCATAGACAAAACCGGGTGACCCCATTGAAATATCTGTACCAAATAGAGACCCCCCTGAATTTAATCAATGTTACTCCGAACCCGGTTTTGACCTAAATAAACAAGCACTGTTTAAAAGATAAACTGGCATATTTCAACACATTTAACAAGGAATTTATCAATAAATTACAAAATGCAAACCGGGGGTGGTCATAACAAAACGGTGCAGCCAGTCGGGACGCCTATGGTTTTAATACAATTACGTCTGCCGTATGACTGATACGCACGCTGTTCTGTGCGATCTCTTTTTTCATTGATTTTGGAGCTTTTCTTAGTAGTTTTAAAATCAATTTCTTTTTCTTAGAAGTAGCAGGTGTGCTATATTCATGAACATATTTGAAGTGGGTCAAAACTAGGGTGGTTGACAACTAACCATATAAGGAATCCGTATACGGACAGTCCGTATACGGATATTTTACACCCCAGTTCTGGAGGTCGATATCGACTGTAAATCATGCAAAAGACTTATAAAAACTCCGTACCTTAGACTCGACCAAAAGGACGGGGGGCTGTCCACGTGGTGGGGCTCGCTGTGCTGTGGACTAGGTTTTTTACTAGGTTTTACCTCTGCTCTCTCTTCCCGCAGTCTGCGAACGCGGTGACGATCTCATGCTTGTTCCGCGAGCACGTCTACGTCGTGGCCAAGCGAGCGTCCACCGTGGCCGGCCGCGACGACCGCACCACCGTCCTCAGCGGCTTCCTGGTGCGACAGCTCTAGCCGCCAGCGACTCGCAACGTACGTTCGACTTCATTCCTTATGTATTTTTATCATTACAAAAAATAACTCGTTTGGTTTAAAATGTTGACAAAAACGATCATGTCTTCTGGTTTAAAAGCTCTGTTTGAACCACACATTTGGCTTACAGGGTGACGGCGACAGCAGCAGCAGTGGTAGACTTGGAGAAAAGACACAGCAGAGAGAATACAGGATGTGAGAGAAAGGGCTCGAAAAAGAGGGGTGTAGGATTTCAAAGAAGTGGGAGGTGGGAAAATGATTGGAAAATTTTGTTGAATGTGGGTAAAGGGCAATACAAAGGATCTATAATCTTATGATTGTTAATCATGAGTGGTGAAATTATCTTCCTAACAGTTTCGATGAGGGGTCTATGAGCTGGAACATTCGAATAAAAATGGTGTTTGTTGAAATAAAACATATTCAAACTGTAGGGTCTTGTTGTTAATCTAAGTCCTAGGAATTCTGATAAAACCCCGTCTAATGGCAGCCCAGTGTGTGAACGGCTCTAAGAGAGAAACGTGAGGAGAGTATTCACAACAACCCTGCTCTCCAAAATGGCAGCCTCCAATTGGGATGTGAATAGTGATTCTATGATGTTATCAGGTCAAATATAGTCAGTAATACCTAACCAGCTAACAATTAAAGTTAAAATATAGTGTGTTTATTTAAGAGAAAAACAATGTAGTACTTAAGGTTCTTGAGAACATCCATGTGGTGCCCTCTAGTGGCAAGCAATGGCAAGCAATAAAACTACTGCCACACAGTGCTGCCACCTGTTAGCTTATTGATCATAACAGTGACATAATGCTGCCACCTGCTGGCTAAACATTGCATAAGTAGTAAAATTGACACAAATATTTTTTTATAATAAGATCTAGCCTGAAGATGTGTGTTAATATTATTTTTTTCCATTATTATAAATTATTATCTATCAGTGAGCAAAGTTTTGTGATGATTCACAAAACTTTTTTTTTACTAGAAACGCATCTATGGATAACACTTGGATTGATGCTCTTTCTTAGTAATTTTATTCTATAGCACTTTATTTATGCATTTGATACCTAATTATAGTTTTATTATCTTACTAAAATCACTGATTTAATGTTCAAATGACCATAACCAATATTTATTCTGGCATTATAACAATATATTGTGTGTAAATCTAAGTGCATATACTTATTTACTGTAATATCACACGTTGAGGATATTAGATACCTTTCTTTAAATAATTATATCTCAAAAACTAGCCTGAAGAGGTGTCATTATTTTGCTATTTTTTGATAGTATATCGTTTAAGCTTGAAGGGAAAATTAGTTTTACAGCAATTCACATAAAAGTTTTTTTAGAAATTGCAGATTGAATTGCGACAGGTCAGCCATTCCTTTCATTCACATTGTAATATATCACAAAAACATTGACACAAATATTTTTTTATAATAAAATCTAGCCTGAAGATGTGTAATGATATTATTTTTTTTCCATTATTATAAATTATTATCTATCAGTGAGCAAAGTTTTGTGATGATTCACAAAACTTTTTTTTTACAAGACCTTCTTATCAACCTTAAGCATTCGAGGTGGAGGCCGCAATTTTGGTGAGGAGGGTTGTCGCAGTTACCCTCCTCACGTTTCATACAGCGGTAATAATCTGAGTTAAACTTAGTTTCGGCGCTCTTTAAAGGGGAAATTCTCAACATAACTGTACTAAAAATGATAACTATTTCAAGCCAACAGATAAGATATTCCTAACTTTGTATACTGAATGTAGGGAAAACAAAGTTACCTCGCGATAAGTAATAGTTCGTAATAAGCGACATCAACATAACAAGATTTTACCTTATTTTTGTGAAGCATCACATTATATTAATAGTCACTAATAATTTAGTCTTAAACTGAAAATAATAATCAAACACACACACACACACACACACACACACACACACACACACACACACACACACACACACACACACACACACACACACACACGAGTATTTACTCATCATGGTAAAAACTTACGTGACCTTTCATAATATATTTAATTTTCTAGCAATTTCCATTTGCATTTTTGAATACAATACAACCAAAAAAGTATTTAATCATAACAATATGAACGTCTTTCTTCAAAATTATGTCTGTAACGGCCTAAACATATGAAACACATATGTACATAAAATAGTATACTTTAAATTTATACTCGACTATATGTAAACAGGGCTGTATATAAATTTATCATGGGGGGGGGGGCGTGTTCATAGCACGTAATATTTAGGCTTTTTACGGGTTCAACCAGAGATGAGTTCCGAAATTTCATGACTTTTTACAATTTTTTTTTTCACTCTACGAGAGGTCAACTTTTTTTGTTTAAATTCAGTTGTGTGAATAATACTTTGTATGATTGTATTTTAAAATTTATTTTGATGGATGTGGTGTATATTTGTTATAATACAATGAAAATTTAATATTTAGTCATTTTGGCTGACGGGTGGTTTTCCAACTGTGAAATTGTTCACTACTTGAGAACGTTGTGATTTATTTAATAAAAAAAATGAAGCTGACACTCGTTGAGTGTGATCTTATTTGATTACTTTTCAACACTTCAAGAAAATCATGGAACAATATGAATTGCAATTACTTTTAAGCATCAATTAAAACACGAAATAATACTTTTCCATGGCAGATCCAGGTTTTTGGAAATGGTGTTGGGCGCACTTATCGAAAAGGGGGAGGGGGGGGGCGCACTTACGAGTTTTCATGAAAAGCCCTATGAAAATAACGTATTTTGGTGGGAAAAGGGGGGCGCGCGCCCCTTCCGCCCCTTGATCTGCCTATGCTTTTTATAGTCTTTTTCCTGTTACACTAAATATATCACAATTAAAATTCATGTATATCATTTGTAAAAAGTAAACCAATGAATATTATAATAGTCAATAAATTGAATGTCTATTATTTTCACTTAAATTGTTACTGAATGTTGTAAGGAGCTAAACCTTTTGTTTATGCCACAAATATTCTGTAAAAGAACAGACACGACCAAAGTCGTTATCAGCCCTATACTGTAGTAGCATTAGTGGTAAGTAAACTCTGATAACGGTCACTACTAGTGGATCGTGATATCTTAGCTATTTATTGTGTCACACGCTGCAATGGGCGTAATCATACACATCATTCGTAGTCTTGTCATGTGATACATTGATAAACATGGAGAAAGTGCTATACAATAATTATATTTTGGATAGGAAACTTTTATCTTACCTATAACGAGAGCAAGTGCTGTTGTTTGGTAGAGTAGAGTTCTGCTCCGTTTAAATGCCTGCACAGGCATTGTGTATTTGGATGTTTGGGTCATTGTTTGGGTCATTGCTGTTGCAATACGGCTAGATCTAGTATGTCAACAAATAAAAGCGCTTGTTGTAAATTATGTGATTTTCCAGCTACCATCGAAATATCAATGCAAGTCAAAGTCAAGTCAAAATTTTGTTTATTACTCTGACGCAGCAGATCTCCAGTAATTAACACAATACATGCATTACACAGACAGCACCAACAGCAGCTGATGTCGTCTGCATTCACGTGTCTGTACATTGACGACGGTCACCGCGAGCAATGCTATAGATCTAGCTATACACAACATTTTGCCTTGCCATGCCTGCTTCACACACATTATCTTTGTGAAGAGTGCGCGCATCTTCAGCAGTGTGGGCTGCTAGAATGGCGATGGCGACCGGTGTTGTGCAACACAAAGTCAAGGTGCTGATCCTGCTCAACGTGCTCATGCTCGTGTACATGGTGTACTTCCTAGGGGAAGACCGGTCCACACCACCTACACCCACTGCACACTCCGCCGCCTCCGCCGCGGTACCGACCGTTGTTACAGCAGTAGCAGAGGCAACCCCAAGAGCGGGCCACGAGGAAGCTCTGCATGGGTCGGTAGCTCGAGTCTCATATCCCTCTTCACGTGCACCACCAGCTGTAGATTCTAACAAGCATGTTGTAAGGAATTACAGTGTAGGAGTTCAAAACACTATAGGATTAGAGACGGCAAGCAACAAATCATTTGTGATTACACCAACAAAAACTGTAGATGGCACAGGAGTAAAGGTACAACTTACCCGTCAATTTAATGGCACTAATGTTACCGAAGTTAAACACAAGGATGTCTCTTCTCAAATACTGAAAGCTGCCCCCCGAACTACCTTGAGCCAGGAGACATATCACGAAGCTGCTCCTGTGCATCTTCACCAGCCAAAAGCACTTGGAGAGACGCAGCCAGAAGGACCAAGAACTACAGCCATATACTCGGGTTCTGCTGCAGGACGACACACAGGACTCAAGATCATTCTGATGACATCGTACAGGTAAATCATGTTATTCCCGTATCATAAGAAAATACAGGGTATGCTTCATTCCCAAGCGTATTGTTGTTTCCTGTCCCCATTCTATATTGTGTATGTTGTTTACAAACGATTTATTTTCAACGGTGAGGTGCATACTGAGTTGCCTTTGGTATATATTTAGGGACCCATATCCATGTCCTCTGGATTGTTAGTGACCTGTGACAGTATTCATAGATAGACCATTGATATTTGATTCTCACAGTACAAAGATTCCTAGGACTATAAATCCACTTTAATCGCCATATGCAAAGATGTTACCCTTCGTGCTTAAATCTGACAAATGGCTTGTTGGTTCGCCTGCCCGTACGCGCTCAGTTTTCTGCATGAGGGCTGTCATACAATGAATACCTTTATGAACTTTCCCTACAAAAGGCAGAAATATCCAACAGACTTATTCTGGCCTGCTATGTGTCAGTTGCCGTAAAGCCTCTTTTTTGTTTGCCACCAGGTGGGGTAATTGGGTCGGGTCAGGTCAAAAAACATTTATCAACAACTTTTTTCATGTTCCATGGATGTAGATGATACAGGCTATAACTGGATCCACGTGGGTGGGTAATGTGATAGCTTTCTACAAGGTTTCTTGTGTCAGTCAGCTGTCATTAACCTTGTTTGTGGTTAATCGCAGGCACTTGCAGACACAGAGAAGAATTTTTGACATGTTTATCTCTTTTGGTATGCGCATTTTGAAAAAAAGTGAAGAAATAATTCCATTGTCTATGGATGGTGGCATGATGTGACATTATTATTATGTCATATTTATAATATATTAGTAATACCAGAAATCCATAAGCTGATAAGAGCATGCTATTATGGGTTCCTGGTAATACCATCGTAAAGCAAAAGGAAACCCTTGGCATAAGTTAGGCTGTAATTGTAAACATTTGTATGAAGTCATTCATCACACCCCCAATTTTTTTTAATTGCGTGTTAACAAAGTTATTAATAAATTAAGCATATTCATGTAAGCTGCCATTTTAGAATATTTGGGGCTCCTCTGCACATTTTTGGTGGAAACACACTCCTAGCATGGCCATTTACTAGCAGACGAATTATGCTGTCTATTAGCCGTTGCCGTTAGCAACCACAGTGGCAGCAGCTAGCAAATTGTCCCATGCGTGCCATATCTCTATGTTAATTGGCATGTACAATGTAGCTTCTTTCGGGCTGTTCTTTATTACACATACCTATCATTGCCTATATTATTCTTTATATTTATTCTTTTTCAATATATTGAGTGACCTCATCATATCTTTTACTATTAGTTTTATTATTACAGCTTCCTGCTCTACCATACAAATTCCCATAACATCATTATTCTGTTCATTTAACATGTGGTCTACTTTCTTGATAAGGTCTGGGAAGTGTCACCAGAAAGTCATAATTCTGCCACAATCTGGTGTCAGGTTTATAGGGTGGTATATTTATTAATTACATATTTTCCCATCTTAGTTCCCTTTATAAGTTGATTCTCCAGACAATATATTTAGTACACTCATAATACCAAGACGGGATTTACCTAGGAGCAAAGTTTTAAACATTATCTTATGTTTGTTAGTATTTTTCTAAATCAATGGTGGACCAAAAGGATTAGTTACTTTTAGTAATCAATTATTGTGAGTGAACACTTAGCATTGACGTGATTTTTTGCAAAACATTAAACTTACTGGAGAATCATGGCATACTTAATCAATGGAATAATTTATACACCTTTGCAAGTACAAGTTGAAACTAATACACAATTTTCACAGAGCACGGATACTTTTGATTTATGTAATAAAGATTCCAAAAGTACTCAGACTTTTTTACGGAAGCCAATTGATATCAATGGAAAACTGCAGATGATCTTAGCACATGTCAATCAATATCCTATTTTCCTTTACAAAAAATTGCAATCAGAATGTTTAATGGGGGCTCTCACAATGAAAAAATGAAATTGTCAGATAATATATATTGCAATCTCAATCAAATACTCGCAGAAAGAAAATGTGAAAAAAAAGATTGCAGGGAAATGATTACACATAAGATTACATAGCCACAGAAACCTGATAGCCAGCATAAGATAACTCACTGTAACTGGATAATCTAAACAGCCAGCCAGAACAAGGTCACCGTGATCAACATTGTCCCATGTCAAAATAAAAACAAACGCACATGCCTGCCACATTTTGACCTCTGAATCTGGATCAGGTCAGCTATTCCACGTGGTCCCATCTCAGAGTACCCAATTGACACATAGCACAGAATAAGTGATGAGACTTTGATATAGGGTGGTCATTTTCAATCTGCTGTCATTATATAATGGAGTGATGTAGAAAAGTAGTAATTGGCGGTAATAAGAGATAAAAGATGCTAGTTTAATAATATCTCTTTAGAGACAATATTAAGAAAATATTTAAAGCTTAAATTGTTAGAATCCTTTGGAACTCAATATTTTTAAGAATAAGTCTGTTGGATATTTCTGCCCTTATCTGTTTCCTCGTCTGAAAAAAAAATTCTATCGTATCCAGTCGTATACGAAAATAAAGTATTCCAAATTTGTCAAGTTTGATTCGAATTTTTTGGTACCTGGTGCTGAGACAACTTTCGATTGGCATACTTTTCTATTTTAACATGCTCTGCATGCAAAGATACTTCATTAAAATAAATGCTGGGACACCTGTTTTTTGAATAAAATTACCTTAGGTCCCAGCCTCTTGTTGTTGAATCATCTCTTGTTCCACAAAAATGAGTTTAAATGGTGTTTTGGTCCAAAATAGGTGTACTATGAGTTCATATATCTACCACGAGATTTTCTATAAATAGAATGGCTCTTTTCCTTTTTACTCCTGCTTTGCTCCTGCTGATCAGCTGTTGCCCTGCTGCTGCTTGCTGCTACAGCTGCCGCGGCTGCCCCTGCTGCTGCTGCTGCCAGGCTGCTGCTGCTGCAAATTATGCCACTCTGAAGCTCCTGCTAAAGGTCAACCTCGTCATGTGGGTGAATCTATCGTCAAACGCCGACGCCTTCTACCCAACTCAGGAGGTACACGATCTGGCTGCTAGAATGCCGCCGTACGGCCGCTCGCCGGTCTTATGAACTTATGAACTTATTTTACACAGTCATTCTTCAACAAGTGTGACCGTGCTCTGGTATTTGTTTAGCTTATACTATTCTTTTTAAAGCCACTTGTACATAAGTAAATTCGAATTAGGGGCGAAAAGGCTTTTAGGTTGCTCTCTGTTTTTGTAGAATATGAATAAAAAATTTTTTTTTATTTTGAAAACTCTTTTATTCTAATTCAGAATGTTGCTGCTGCCTGACATTCTTTAAATACCAATTGCGGTCACGTGACTTTTTGTCATTCGCACAGTTTGGGAGGTATCAGATGTCATATCTTGACATCTGATATATTAACAATTCTGATACTCAGGTAAAAGAATAGTGTATTTTGATATGCCAGAACCATCTACCGATACCAAGACCTGCTAATTCTGTTTACATTATTCATAGGTAAACTCACTTATGCTCCTTCTCACTACAACTTTATATAATTTATATCTTTATCCATTGTCTATACGTTACACACATCTATTAACCACCAATTTTGTTTGTGACACTAGTACTGCATGTGCGCTTAGCGTGTCATTGAATATTTTGACGTTAGGGCACGCTGTTAAAACATCAGCTGCCAATATCCAGGCGTCACAGCGGCTACCTGATAAAATTGACAAATAAGTCGCTATATTATGTCACCGTTTAAGCATACGGGCCCCCAAGGGGGGGCCACAGGAAGCCTGCTGGGTCGGTATCAGTTATTCCCCCATGAAAACCCAGGTAGTTTCTCTTTTGGAAATCATTTGGAAAACATTTAAATTAGGGAGGCAAAGGGCCAAAAATCATTTGTGTTAACCAACAAAAACTGTAATCACGGGATAAAGAGTCTCCTCCGTAAATTTGTCAGTGGAAAATCTATAAAATCATTATTGGGGTCTTCTTATAAGCAATATTGTGGGATAAAATACAAATGGAGGGTAAGATGGGGACCTATATCCAATTTAAGTCACACTTTATCAGGGAAGATTATCTTGATATATGTAATGTGAAGCATAGAAAGGCAATGACCAGGTTCCATATTAGCACGCACAGGTTAGCAATTGAGAGGGGGAGATATAACAAAACCCCTCCTGGAGACAGGATCTGTACCACCTGTCAAGGTGACCTGATTGAGGATGAATATCATTTCCTAATGTGTTGCCAAAAGTATAATCGTACACGTCAAATCATGATTTATGATGTTAATAATAAGTGCCAAGTCTTTTCACAATTAAGTGATTATGAAAAGTGCATTTATCTTATCACCGCAGGAACGGACATTGCTGAAGTAACAGCTAAATATATTTATGACTGTCTACCATAAATTAGACATAATGGATGTTACCTTATATTTGTGCAGCCTAATGTGTGTGTGTGTGTGTGTGTGTGTGTGTGTGTGTGTGTGTGTGTGTGTGTGTGTGTGTGTGTGTGTGTGTGTGTGTGTGTGTGTGTGTGTGTGTGTGTGTGTGTGTGTGTGTGTGTGTGTGTGTGTGTGTGTGTGTGTGTGTGTGTGTGTGTGTGTGTGTGTGTGTGTGTGTGTGTGTGTGTGTGTGTGTGTGTGTACTTTATTGTAAAAATTCTATGTATCAATTGATATACGAAAATAAAGTATTGTTTGTTTGTGTGTTTGTCATAAGTTTCTGGTACCTGCCCCCCATCAAATCAATTTGATTAGCATACTTTTCTATCAAACATGCAGCGCATGCACTCATACCTTGAAGGTATAAATACTGGGACACCTAAGCTCATTATGTAAATGTCATAGGTCCCAGCATCGTTAGATGTGGTTTGGGGTACATATGTACTACATTTACTATATAAACACCATTCTTACATGAGTAAAAATGGTGTTTGTTCAGCAAATATAGTATACATACCCTCACATCCCATCTACCGATGCTGGGTGCCCATGGTAAATATAATGGCTCTCTTCCTTCTCACGCCTGCTGCTGCTGCTGCTGCTGCTGCTGCTGCTGCTGCTGCTGCTGCTGCTGCTGCTACCGCTGCTACCACTTCTGCTGCCGCGGCTGCTGCTGCTGCCGCTGATCCCGCCGCTGATGATGCTCCTGCTACAGGTCGGGCTCGTCGTTCGTGGGTGAGATCCTATCGTCAAACGCCGACGCCTTCTACCTGTTCGAGCCGCTCTGGCTGCTAGAGATGCCGCCGTACGGCCGCTCGCCGGTCATCGACACCGCTCACCACACGATCACCGACGCCGACCAACAGGTGTGACCGTGCTCTCTTATCTTGCCCGAGCTTATACTATTGGTCTTTTAAAGCTCTTGTACATACGTAAGAATTCGAATTAGGGGCGAGACACGGTCTGATTAGGTTGTCTTATTGTATGTAATTAACTTAAAGGCGTGAATAAAAAGCACTTATAATTTTGAAAACTCTTTATTCTAATTCAGAATGTTGCTGCTGCTGCACAATATTTAAATACCCAATTAACGGTCACGTGACTTTTGTCATTCGCACAGTTTGGAATAGTCACTGTGAGTATCAGATGTCATATCTTGACATCTGATACATATCTTAATTGAATTCTGATACTCAGAGTGGGAATAGTGTATTTTGATATGCAGAACCATCTACCGATACCAAGACCTGCCCTAATTCTGTTTACATTATTCATGATGACTCCTTGTCTCCTTCTCACTACAACTTTATATAATTTCCACATATCTTTATCCATTGTCATACGTTACACATATCTATTATGCCAATTTTGTTTGTCCTAATTTTTTACATATTCATAACGTATCATTGCAGATGTACACTGACAGCGTGCGGGAGCTGCTTCATTGTAACATCAGCGCCATTGTCCAGGCGTCGCAGCAGCTCTTTCCCGGTAAAATTAACAGACAAATCTAAGTCCTTATGTTATGTCCAATATTTTAAACACAAAATCCAGTGACACTGTGTGTAAAGCGTGGAGTAACAGATCAAGCATGAAGTACGACTGTAGCTAGCCCAGAATGGTAGGCTTCAAGGCTTTTCTATGTGGCTCTTGCACAAGAGGTTTATTGGTACGTGATACGTGTTTCTGCTAGTTCTGCTAACTTCTGCTGTTTGTAGAATGTGCTCATGATTTTGATGAGGATACATTGGATTCAGCCGCTGTCTAAAACTTTATATATGTATCTGCTACCAGAATGTTCCACTATTGCGGGGACACCTGGGCTCTTCTAATGAAGGGTTTGATATTTCGGACATCCAATAGTGTTCCTAATTGCGAGGTTCCATTGACAGTATAACCTCTACGAATAGAGCATAGCCAAGGTCCCAAACCTTCATAAAGAGACCAACAAAAAAGTCCAGAAGGAGACCACCTGTCTATTGAGCCCACTCGAGTCCATGCCTACCCACGTGCTGTCCGTCCTTATAGGGACTGCCCCCGCCTACCGTGCGACCTGGGTGAGCCGCATGCTCGGTCGCGGCGACCTGTCCATCAGCGACGCGGAAGCCTTGTGCCGCCAGAAAAGCCACGTCGTCATCAAGACCATCAGGTAGACTATTAGCGGCGTGCTCATGCTCCTTTAACAAGTGAAATTAGCAGACTTCCTCCAAAAGAATAAAATGTATTTGGCTGAAACTTTGTCGGTATACGTCTTTAGCAAGATCACTTCTATTAAGAGACAGCCTCTATATTAATTAAGACTAATTGCTCGCAACATGGTTATATAAGTCTTTGTAAAAAAAGTCAAACCTGGTAACTCTTCTCCATAACCAGCTCTGCTATAAATTCCCAACTCAGCTGTTGTATCTTGGGTCTCAAGGTATTTTGTAGGGAATACAAAACAGCACACATCAGAAGGGGTCTGCATGTGTGGACTGTGTTCAATTTATGATCCTACCAATACTGCTCTAAGCCCAGGATCACTCATTCTAATCCACAGAGCCAAGATCACATCTGTGTTAAATGAACAGAATCTGATGTGATCTGAATGTACCACTGGTAAAGTAGGATGATGATCACCAAGTATTTGCAATCATCTCTGTTTTTGCGGCAGACTGTCGCCGCTGTCGCTCGTGTTGCAGCGTCTGTCTGCTAGGCTCCGCGACGTGCGTATCGTATACCTGGTGCGGGACCCGCGTGGCATGGCGCTCTCCGCACTCAAGGCTGACGTGACAGACGGCAGGGTGCACAGGAGGATGCTTAATGACACACTCGAGCAGGTGCGCGCTCTGATCGCAAAGATCTTCTTCTTTGCATTCTTTGCATTCTTCTTTTTCTTCTTTGCATTCTTTGCATTCTTCCTCTTCTTCTTTGCATTCTTCTTCTTTGAATTCTTCTTCTTCTTTGCATTCTTTGTATTCTTCTTCTTCTTCTTCTTCTTCTTCTTCTTCTTCTTCTTTGTCTTCTTTGCATTCTTCTTCTTTTTCTTCTTTGTCTTCTTTGCATTCTTCTTTGCATTCTTCTTTGCATTCTTTGCATTCTTTGCATTCTTTGCATTCTTCTCCGCATTCTTCATCTTTGCATTCTTCTTCATCACATTCTTCTTCTTCGCATTCTTCTTCTTCACATTCTTCTTCTTCGCATTCTTCTTCTTCGCATTCTTCTACTTCACATTCTTCTTCTTCTTTGCATTCTTTGCATTCTTCTTCTTTGCATTCTTTGCATTCTTCGCATTCCTCTTCTTTGCATTCTTCTTCGCATTCTTCACATTCTTCTTCTACTTCTTTGCATTCTTTGCATTCTTCTCATTCAGCTTCTTCATTGCATTCTTCTTCTTCGCATTTTCTTCTTTGCATTCTTCCTCTTCTTCTTCTTTTTCTTCATATTCTTCTTCTTTGCATTCTTCTTCGTTGCATTCTTCTTCTTCACATCCTTTTTCTTTGCATTCTTCTTTGCAATCTTCTTCTAAGTCTTCTTCTTTGCATTTTTGTTATTCTTCTTTGCATTCTTCTTCTTTGCATTCTTCTTTTACTTTAGCATTTTTCTTATTCTTCTTGTTCTTCACATTCTTCTTTGTATTATTCACATTCTTTGCATTCTTCTTTGCATTCTTCTTTGCATTCTTCTTTGCATTCTTCTTCTTTGCATTATTTGTCGCATTATTTGCATTCTTCTTCTATGAATTCTTCGTCGCATTCTATACAATACAATACAATACAATACAATACACTACAATTTATATAGCATAAATTCCACTAAATGTCCACGTATGCTTGTAGGCCTCCTTAAACAAATAGTGCTTTAGTTGTGATTTAAAGGATGCAAGAGTTTTGGATTGTCAAATGGACAGTGGAAGTTTATTCCATAGTTTAGGTGCTGCTGTTTTAAATGCTCTATCACTATAAGACTTGATTCTTGATCTAAATTCTTTAAGCAATCGATTATTTGATGACCGCAGTAATCTAGGTGGTGAGTTCTTTGCATTCTTCATTCTTCTTCTCTGCTGTTCCTCATTTATGTTAACACATATAATTTAGTAAGCTTCTTAAAAAATAAGATTAACGACCAAAACATTAAAATTCACCGTTCATTGTGTCCATTTCAGACAAATGCAAAAGCCATGACCTACTATGCAAATATGAAAAGCTACGTAGAATCGAGGTGCGCGATATTGAGGGAGAATCTGCAATTCCTGCGCTTTTATAATTCCATACGCAAACAGCTGAAACTCATCAGGTACATATAGCCTAGTCGTTCACAATAGACTGTAGAAGTGTTCGGGTTCCTTTTCTAAATCTTATTTGACCAAATACCATTCATACCAGTGACTCAGTAAGCATAAGCTGAAGAGCAAGTGAGAATAATGACAGCTTTAAGTCATAATAGATACACCATCAGAGCAGATCAAATGGAATTTTGTCATTTAGATCGTCTGTTACATGTGATAGACTGCTGTGGTACTGGCGTTCTCATCGTACAATCATAACTTAAAAGGTATTGTCAAGGGGTACACAACTAAAGTTTTAGTTCCCGTATAAGCTTATTATATCTTTACCCCCACCCCACCACAAAAACCAAACAAAAGACAAAAAACAACTAAAAATAACTTTCAATGTATCTCATTGCAGGTACGAGGACTTTGCGTATAAGCCACTCCGAATGGCAACCAGCTTGTACGAGAACTTGGGACTGAACTTCTCTGTCCAGCAAGCCAATCAGCTGTTTTCAAAGACACATGCCAAAAATGTCGGCAAAAAAGTTGGGCCCTATAGTACAGTGAGGGAGTCCAGCCAAACGGCGGAGAAGTGGCTAAAAACAGCCCCAAAGTGGCTACTGACTCTTTTTGCCAATTGCTCTGATGTCATTTCCGGCTTTGGGTACAGGGTGGAGAATAATGGGACACAGTTGTCCACTTTAGAGACGGTGGTGGGGGACTTGCCCCCAGAGCTACCTGGTCTCAGTTGAGGATTTCTTGAAGTTAAAGAGCCTGCTATGTCATACGCACAGCATTTCACCCTTAATTTTATGGTGTGAGTAAAGGTTTATGTTTTACATGTTGGGGCCTAATATAATGGGAAACTGATAAACGCATTCACGAGTGGACGACGTCGTTATGAATTGAAGTAATTAAAAATATAATGTATTGTATTACAAGACTCTTGTAGAAAGAGTGACAGTATTCATTTTCTGGCTTGTTCCGGTGTTAGTGTGTGCGTGTTTTGACCAAATCTATACTGTGATGTATAAACCTGTGATTTTCTATGATAATGAACTAGCTTAAAGTATAACGCTGTTTGGTTATTAGTACATTGTTTTGCAGCAGTGATTCATTTCGTTACACTTACATACTCAGATTTTGATTGTCTTCAATACAAGGACGTTTCGGGTAGTCCTGCGGCAGAATACTGGCAGAATACTGGGCGTCATTGTGTCAAACAGTAGATGTTTTATAATTGATTATGGTAGAATAGACTTTCCTCACCATACAATCACCGGATGCAGTTGCGGCATCCTTGGAGGAAATTTTTTATGGACGAAATTCAAAATGGCCGCCGCCAGGTGATGCGATAGGGTAATCCATCAAGAACATTCAAGGTAAAACGTCATCCTATTCACCGAGCCTGGTAGTCTGGTGCAGTCTACTTGTAAACCCGGAGCTTGCTCAAATGATGAATACAAATTCTCATTGATTTGTCAATCATATTGACTGACTGGTATGTCTACACACAAAGCTATGATGATTTTAATGGTAAGGCAAGGATAGTATATTGATAGCTATCAATATAGTATCCTTGGTTAAGGTAAAATTATTAAAACATTGCTGTCAATGTATAGGCAATTGCAATATATAGCTATGTATAAAAAAGCAATGAGCTAAAAACTGCCATGAATGGGACCATATGCTTGGCCTGTTATATACAGTATGAGGACAACTTTATTAGCTGCCACGTGTTCCTACAGATTATGAAAATATTATTTATTATCAAATAAATGTTAATAAAATAAAAATGAAATATAAATGTCTGGTTTATGGTCTTCTTCCCAGAAGGATCAGACGACTCTACATCTATACTAGGTCAACGGCATCCTTGTCACATTATACCTCTCTCAACTCCCGGGGAACATCCAGCATATAAGCAAATTGACCTCTGAAATGTTTCGCCTGAGAGTGGATTAACATAATTTATGTGACCTTTTTAAATACTGTAAACTGATTGGTTGAACCCGCCACACCCATCTGATACTTAGCTGTGATTGGTCACTTGACCTCATTTATATTCATCACCGGCCTGTGATTATTATAGATTAACAGCCTGTGATTGGTCAGAATTTTTAATGAGAATAGTTATGTGTCAGGTCTCTTCAGGACATCTGATACTCAGAGTGGTTTGCAGATACATTTTCAGACTTCTCTCACTCACACACACGTCTTTTTAGCAAGTATATTTCTACCACCAATGATAGATATAGCTGAAGGCAGGTTTTACAACCCTAAGCTTCCACTTGACTTTCGAGGGGGGGGGCTACTTCCATAGTCACCCTATATGGCATGCGCCACTGATAGGGGTCACCGTTTTTAACCCCTCAGTTTCACTAGGGGTCACCTTTTCCACCACCCAGTTTCACTAGGGGTTATGATTTCAACATTCCAGCCAGTTTCACTAAGGGAGGTTCAATCTCGAGGTTCAATGCCTAACTCTCTTCTCTTGTCATGTGAATTTGCGTTATTGAGCCATAAAAAAGCATAAAAAGTAAATGTAAGTTGTAGAAAATCTTGTTTTCATGACAGTATCATATAGAATAATAGCCCATTGTTTTCATCAGGTGGTTTCACTAGGGGTAACATTTTCATAGTTTCACTGGTTTTACTAAGGGGTATGATTTTGGACCTAAAGTGGCACCCCCTGAAGTAGCCCCCCCCCCCCCCGAAATTTGACTATATTAAGTGGCCCTGGCGGAACTCGAACTCACGACTCCACGGTTGTGAGACCAGAATTATACCATCATCCAAAGCAGCGAGCTGTTAAAAGGTTACACTGCTGATGAACCGTTGTCTCTGTAACCCCCAGCTTACATGCTTGGTCTGTGACCATCTCAACCCAGAGGTCGTGGGTTCAAATCCCACATGAGGACGAAATTTTGGGAAAGTCTTATTAGCATTTTTAGTGCTTTGGAATGATATATATGTGTTTCCCAGCGCTTGCGGATACATTTTCAAACTTCTCTCTCACACACACATCTTTTTAGCGAGCATATTGATTTTCTACCACCAATGATAGATGTAGCTGAAGACAGGTTTTACAACCGTAAGCTTCCTTTTGACTATATCAAGTGGCTAAGGCGTCCACCTTGTCATTCTTCACCCGTTTGTCACCCACAACGTCTACATTCTCTCATTGCATGTGGTTGGCAAATCGGAAGACTTCTGAAGACTTGGGATAAATGTTCTGGTAGACCACTTTGTCGGCTTCATAACAAGCGTGATGTACTACGTGTCTGTTGGTGCACTTGACGTCGTATGCTGCCCGTGTGCCTTTACCAGTCTTCCTTGAAAGTTTGACGCTTAGATTTAATAGCTTTATCAACATCCTTATTCCACCACCAGTTTTCTCTGCGCTAACAGAGGGGCCAAGTTGTGTGACACACTTCTTCCGCTGTCTTGAACGAAAAATCTTTTGCCTCACATCTTGCACGTTGATGCATTGCTTATCTGATGTCACATATTTGGCTTCTGTGGTCCTGTATATCTCTCCACATTAATATCAGGAAGATCAGTGTTCTTTATCTCCTGCTTATGAAAGCGCATTACATTATGGTATCTTTTTTTATAAACTTGATTCACACGACTGTCCATTTTGCATATGAGCTGAACGTTCATTTCAACCTCTATCCTGCCCTAGGACAGGCCTGTGAATCATAACGTACACGGATTGGGACAAAATTTTCCATTGAAGTTGAGCCAAACGTTTGTCCTTATATTACCAGTTGAACATGTTGCAGACCCATCAAAGTGGCATGAAATGTCAAATATTATTACCCTCAAAACACGTAGACCGGGGACAGGTCCTCCAAAAATTATGATTACTAAACATAATTGTCAAAATAACAAAATGGGCATTAACCTTGAATTACAGTTTGGTAATTTTATTAGGCAGATTGACTTTTTCTTGCACAGCTAGGATTTATTTCTTGTCCAATGTAACTTCTTTTATTTATTTGGATCATATAAACATACACACAATTATACATGTTCTTTATATCACAAGAATGGGCATATATAGTGGATTGCGTTAAAGAAACAGTTTCATGTAAAAATATTTACAAAACTGTATGAGTTTGGGGCATATTTTAAATAGAGTTTTTGTCACGGATAGGGTTTTGTCCAGCGGCGGCAAACTTTTCTGGTCGTTTAATGCCATAGGTGGCTGAAACCTGCCAAATAACACCGTTAAATCTCAAACACCAGGCGCTGATTAATCAATAGAAAAACAGATGATGACCAGAAATGAAATGTGGCAATTTGTAAGCTCAGTATTTAACTCTTGAATTCATGCATATTATTGGCTCAAAACAACTACATATTTCTTCAAATGTAGATTCGTATATGAATGTGGAAACTCCACTTCTTGTTTATTATGCTGACAACTCACTGACTTCTGGGAGAAGGTAACAGCAGCTGTCACTTCAATAATTCAAAACGCCGAACATGAAATGAAGCTGGATCAAGAGCAGCCTCGAGCAAAGCATGTTAATGCTATCATCAGGCCACTAATATCGGGACAAAATACTTTGGTGGAAGTCAAAAGAGGGATGTGGGATTTCAAGAAAGTGGGATGTGGGGAAAATGAATTAAAATTTGTGGAATGTGGCATAAAAGGCCATATAAATTGGGGGTGGTGGTGAGAAATAAGGCAAAAAAATTAGGAATGTGGGATTTTTTGACCCGTTTTTACCCCCCTATCTGGAGACGTTGGGGCCTGATTCCATACCTTCCCCCCGGCCATATTGACAGCCCTCGACAGGACTTCGCACTGGTGTTGGTGGCGAGCACTAAACGTCGTTAAACCCTTTGCTTACCCCGTAACTAGCTCGCAAATTCATTTTGTTACAGAAACAATATTTAGAAAATATAATGTTCTGTTTTGAATTGCTTCTTAGTTATAATTAGTTTCTTTTGTTTCTATATGATATTGTCATTGCTAAAAACGATAAAGAAAAGCCATACATGCACTCCGACTTACATGCGTTGGCTGTATTATATAGGGAGATCCCAGCTCAGGGATATTGCTTCTCGTTTTGACAGGTGGAATTCAATACATCAAAACATCAAAAGCCCAAAGCTATATGAATCTGATATATGAACAATCAAAACTCCCTCGGCCTACTAATATTATGGGCACGTGTAGCTTACATGTTTTACTGTATTGGGTGTTGAGGACATTGAGTTAATTTGCGAGCATGCATTGTTTACCATGGGATGGGGGGGGGGGGGTCTGTCATTTGGTGAAGGGTCACAGTATTCCGTTTTTCTACTCTAAAATACCCAAAATTCTTTGGTAAAAGGATGCAAATATTATTCATCATTCATTATTGCTATTTATTATCTATATTTTACAAAGCAGTTCTATGTGTATAACGTCGTGATCTAGAAGTCACAAATCAACACACTCGATATTAATTTTTAAAAACTGGTGATTGCTAATGACAAAGTCAAATTTGATCAAACCATGTTGCTTTCTGACAAACCAAGAAAAATCAGTGATTGCTCGCACGGAAACACAATTTTCTATACCACCATGCAAATAGCAATATCATAAATCAAGTCCTATTTCAATTAATATGCTACTTTCTTAATCACCTTTTCATTATCGGAAGAGTCTTAAAGGGACATACACAGCAAATACCCCCTTAGATAGATTGAATTAATAATTTTGTTTTTGATACATTTGACATGTTGCTCCTAATAACTTCTGATTTTACAATTATTAGTATGCGTTTTGATAGAATATCAATACCCAAAAAAAAGTGCACTGCCATATAGATTGTCACTATTATATCTCCCTGCAAAAAAAGACCACTGCATGAAATTGCAGCCTCTATCAACTGTGCGCCGAGAGCCAAAATTAGCTGCTCAGAAATATTCATTAAGGCTGTTAAGGTGTCAGTGTTTAGTAAGGTTTGCCAAGATGGATTGGTGGGTACATTTTAGGAGAGCAAATTAGGGAATTAATTGATTATGAAGAAATGGAATACTGCACATAGAAAAAAATGTATGTATTCAAATGGCTCAGCAAGTACTATTTATTTGGCATAAAATGTTGAAATGACATGAAATTCACCTGTGCATGTCTCTTTAAGCTTTGTGCCCTATTCAGAAATTTCAGGACGTTTTCCTTTGTACTACCAAATAGTAGGGTACAGTATATCATTTTGGATATATGATGTCCCAAAATTGATTTTATTGTTTATTCTGACCATTTAGGGGTGAAATAAGTAAAAATATTATGGGGTGCCATTTTCCGCTCTCCTCGCCCCCATTTTGCACAAGATTTTTCAAAATGGCCGCCGCTATGTCAAATAAGGTGCATATTACAGAATCACGTTAATTGAAATGATCAATGTATTGTGTAATCTACTGTTTTTAAGTATGAGGAATATTATGGTATATTTATGGATAATTCAA
>CM032667.1:47816742-47870819 GCA_019095985.1 Streblospio benedicti
AATGGTGATACAAATTATCCCTAGTTCAGTTGGTATGCAAACGTATCATGTTTTTTCTTCGATAATAGTTGTTATGTATTTAGTAGTTTGGGCTGACTTGAATACGGATGGACTATTTTGACCTTTATTCATAAAGTATATTATTTAATGGCAGCAGGATTAGCGAATATAATGGTACACCAAATGAATAGATACCGGTTAACGAAAATATAAGGCGCTCTCCCTTTGATAATCCACAGATCCGTGTATATAACATGTTAGTGATCTTAGTGGGCAGAAGCCCCCTCCGACATAAATTTTCATTACTGCGGCCATATCCTGAGCTCACTGTGTATCAACACGTAGTTCACACCCCATCCACGAAATCCTGGATCTGTCACTGCATACATCTTACCTAGGAGAGCGACCATCATTAGTTGTACATGGGGGACGATCATTTGGTATTTACGAGATAGAAAAATTGAACGCCTTCCCTAACTCTCTGCGTTGAAATTGAATGCCCTCCCCATGTAAGCATGAAGAAACTGAGAGCCCCCCCCCCCCTCCCGGATAAATGTGAACAATGACATACTTTCGTATCATAAAGTTTGATTTTGGACAGATTCCCTGAAAACTGTTTAAATGTGTATTGCAATGAATCATTCACACTCAATGGTCAATGAATACATATTTAGCAATCTATTTGACTTGTTGACATTGCAATAAAAATTGAAAACCATGCATATTGCAGGAATGCATCAATTCACGACAAAAGTGTGTAAAATATTATCTATTCAGTTTGAGAATTGAGTACCCTCCCTCTCTCTAGCTTTGAATCAAAATTGAGCGCCCTCCCCTCTGTGACCAAAGAAAATTGAGCATCCCGCCCCCCTTACCACCACCTCATGAACCCCCCGCCCCTGTACAGCTAATGATGGTCGCTCCCTGGCATATTGCAATCTAATACATTTGTTCTGTTAATTAGGTACGCAGTATATGGAATCATTGTTTGTCTATATGAATACATTTATTCATATTTGTTAATTGTGATCAGGAAGCTTTTGCTTCGAAATCAAAATTAAAATTAATATATTTATGTACTTTTTAACTTTTGGATTTTTCAAGCAGTAGAAATATATATATAAACACTAATACATTTGAGTTTTTAATAAAGTAGCATCAGATTGGTAGTTTCTAGTGGAATCTTTGTAACTCACTTGAGAGGCTTTTCAGCGAATAGCCACAGACAACTCATGTTGTAATTGTGGGCACCAAACGAAACTGATTAATATAACCAAAAAAGGATAAACACACTGACAGGACGGTCAGAGTATGTGTTTTCTGATAATTATTGAAGTAAGTAGAGAAAATACCAATTTCATATCCTAAACGTCAGTATGTTTTTATAAAGCTTTATTCTTGATAAGATATCTCCTGGCATAATAAATACACAATATCTGGGTAATTCACAAGAATAACTATATTAAAGCTTTTTTTTAAGTTGTAGCTATATCAACTACTAAACAAGCAATTTGTCCAACCACCACAATTTATCTATCGAACAACTTCATACATTCAGCAAAAGCTTAAGTGCATACGAATAACACTGCAATTAGTCTTTCCCAACCCTTTACTATCTATACTCTGCACTCTATTTCGATACGTAAGTGATGGATGTAGTAAGAACAAGGAAACTATTCCTGGTCATCCTTTTACATTTTACATTATTGTACTAACTACTGTGTCCAGAGTTCAACATTTTGTCACTGGAAATGTGTCTGGCATTGTCTTGTATTTTTTTTTGCAACTTAACGAACAGTCCCTATTTCAATAAGACACTGTCTGCTCGCACGTTGCACCCCCCCCCCAGCTCTCACAAGTCTCCACGTTGTAGCCCTGAACCCCCTGGCTACACCCTGTCCTCCGCCTTGGCCCTCGAGACGTCCGCCACGGCGCCGTTGGCCGGCGCGCTGCCCCCACCTGCACGTCCTCCTCTGCCGTTGCGACAACCACGTCCGCAGCCGTGTTGTCCTCCCGACCAGGCCGCTCACGCTGCACTGCTGTACCGCCGTTGCGGCTGGCCCCGTGCTTTGCCGTGGCCTCGTCCGCCTCTGCCACGGCGCGCGAGTATCCCTCCTGCACGTGCACGGCGATGAACGCGGCCAGGCTGGCCCACGCCGACCGCACCGCCTCGCCGTCGCCGCCGGTAAGGACACCCGCGTCTGCAAGACGAGAGAAGGGGTGGGAATTGAAGGATGGTGTAACACTCAATATTGTTCTCGCCTCCAGGACAGCAGATCTAAGATGCTGTCGCTCATTGCCCAGTGCCCACAAGTATATCCTATTACAGTATTATCATACTTGAAACAGGCACTGTAGTAGTCAATGTACCAATTGCGATATTCTATACAAGCATTCCATGTTTACATTAACACAGCTAAGTGACCTTCCCCATGCATAGTAACCGGTTATGCCACAGCTTTTTAAAACTGTTTCTCTATTTTCATTCAATTTTAAGTGTATAAAGACTAGATTATAATATGAGTAATAGGCGCATTGAGTCAAAACACCTATTACTCAATACTATCGACAGGCTGTTCTCTCATAAGGATGAGGACGTTTAACATCTTTATTGATCCTCACAAAAACCGTGGTCCATAAAAGAGACCCTGTCATGAATTGGAGACCCTACAAAAAGAGAGCCTGTCGTAAGCAGTGGTCCATAAAGCAGACCATGTGCCAATACACGCATGCTCAAAAACCTGCCATGTCCAGTGACACATCCCCAGTACCTTTAACCATATGAGTAAGCCATTTGCGATTGGTATGGAGGTGCCCCATCTTTTACGCACCACAAAATGTTTTTAAAAGTGTTAATTTCAGAGAGTTATTTACTTTCCCGCAAAATTTCACACGTACAACAAACATAAAAGCTATTGTTGGCCTGGAACCTGAAACTGCTAGTGAGGTCACACTAGAAAGGTTCCACTAGCTGTCAACGCTCACCCCTCACCTGTTAAGCTATCATCGACCACCGTCAGGATGGCCCGCATGAAGACGGGGAGGTACCGGTGCAGCCCGGGGACGAGCGGGCCGTGGACGCGGCCCAGGTGGTGAAGGAGCGGGATCAGGGCCACCGACAGCTCGTCTAGGGAGGAGACCGTGGTGTCCACCGCAGACACGAACCTGGCAGGGGGAGAGATGGTGTGCGTCCAGACAGAGACAAGTATATAAGCTCACTCAGAGATCTATGCGAACTCTCCGTCAATTATACCTGACACGTACGAATGTATGCTAAGGGAAGAGAAAGGATTAATTGTACACTTAGGTATACAGGCAGGCAGTCGCTCTGGCAGATCGGAAGATACTTTAATAGTGAGGCATAGAGACATACAGGCACTAAGTCAGACTGAGTGAATGCGAGAGAGGGAGATAAAAAGAGATCAGCGAGAGTTAAATATCCGGATGCAGGAAGGTGTGGGTGCAAATAACAGTATCATTGCTAACATAATGGGCAGTGCTGCTGGCTTTGTCAAGACGAATATAATAAACTAAGATAATTTAATTGACTGGAAAATCTACAATTGTAGTTAATCATCAAAATATATTCTGTATCAGGGCAATAATATCCTATCATATCTAGCCTTATACGAGACAAGAAAACACTCAGCCATCATGGACGGGAATTTTGGGGGACCGAGACTGTAGCTTACAAGAAAACTGGCGTATACATCAGCAAGCAGTGATCCATGTAGCATAATAACTAGAAACACGGACACACAGTCCATCACAATCACACAAAGTGGCTTAGGCTGAAAATGTGGGGTCCGTGTGAGAAAATCACACGTTGGCCCCTACCCGCCAAATCTGTTATTTGGCATGAAATTCCTATCTGTCACTGGAGAATGAGATAGTCAGAGAATACACCTCCACCACACCAGCAGACCCAGATTTTTTTAGAAAAGTGGTGGTGCAAACAATGTATTTTATGGATTTTAAACTGAGTCTAGCGAAATCTTGCAAACATGCCATGAACCCCATAGAAATGACGTGCGTGGGTGTTTTTTTTCTAAAGGAGAGGGGTTGTGCCCCTTAGATCCTCCTCTGCACCGCTGCCTACATGTACCTGAGAGCATGTCGACGGAATTTGGGGTCCGACGTCAGTGCATCTCCGGAGAGCTGGTGAAATGGGAAAAACGTCTTGGCTTCTGGGCACTCGGCGAAGATGTATGAAAAAATGGCAATACCTGAAGATAACATGAACATCATTATCATTGGTCGACTTCAATATGTAAACGCTTACAAACTGTTGAAAATCGTTTGATCGGTTCTTTACAATCTTCTTCAGCTGCTTATTTATAGTTCATGCATGCTAGAGACAATGCAGAGAGACAGACATGGAGACAGATGGAGAGGCAGGCAGGCAGGCAGGCAGGCAGGCAGGCAGGCAGGCAGGCAGGCAGGCAGGCAGGCAGGCAGGCAGGCAGGCATGTATGCATGCATGCATGCATGCAGGCAGGCAGCCATGTATGCATGCAGGCAGGCAGGCAGGCAGCCAGCCAGCAAGACAGACAGACAGCCAGCAAGACAGCCAGCCAGATCGACAAACAGAAAGATAACCTGTGGCCTGCTTGTCGCGGGTGACCTGCCTCCAAGTGCGCCGGAGCACATCTTTGTGCTGCGCCGTGAACGTCTCGTCCACGCCATGTGGGCGCGATAGCGTGACGGCGAGAGGCGCCTTTGGCCGTGGTGGCGTCTCTCGCCGGGACTTGGACGCTGCGCCGGCGGAGTGAACACAGCCCATTGATGGGGTGAGTAAACAAAGATCCCGTGAGCCGAGTCTCTTGCTCTCACTGGAAACGGTGAGGCTATATGTAATATGCGAAGTACACTTTTAATCTGTGGCGCCTCACTGCAATGCCAAGTATAAGGCGATTGTTCTGAAGGGATTACGGGAGTTGATGTCTGTGGCGATGTGAAGGCTTCCTGGAAGAGGCAATAAGGTGATCGTGTGGTCGGTAGCACGCCAACCAGAGCACATGTGGGTAGTTTGAAATGAAGTTTGGGAAGTAGTTAGTTTGAACACATAACGGTCAGCCAATTTACTTCCATTATGTTTATCCGAAAATTCCATCAACGTCTACAGAAGTTTCTAGATTGGTTGTTATTTAATGTCATTCTTTTAATATCACGACCAAAACAAAACACCAATTGCTGCTGTTTTGGCTCTAATTTTCTAGTAATCCTGATCTCATTGTTTGAAGTTTTGAGATACACATACAATGATTGCGAATGAGAATACACTTTTATCGTGATGAGTGATGTAACTAAATAGCGACAGGAGTGGCTTTAAGTTCTCTCAAAAAAGAGGTGGTCTATGTCTAGAATTATAGAGGTTTCAACTTTGTGACCGAAATTTTATTTCCTATTTTCGAGGTGGTTTCTTTGTAAAGTAGTTCTCTGTCGCCCTGTTAATGTAAATGTCGGCTGTGTCTTTAGGGGACGCGCAGACAATTACTACTATGCCGGATGCAAAGCCCACTATTTACATAATATGCACGCTTGTGACTGGTATGTTTGGCACAGGTGCTTTATTTTGTTGATGCTATGTTTTTACTCAGAAGTGGTACCGTTAATGTGTTGAAGATTAACTGGATGTATTACTCATACTATAAATGTAATAACACCCACCCATAGGCAGATCCAGGAGAACACAGGGGCGCCCCTCACCCCTTTTCCTACCAAAATGCTTCATTTTCATAGGGTTTTTTACACTTCCGCCATGGATCGTGCGTACGAAACCCACGAAATCCCTGAAATGCGCCCCCCTCCTTTCTAAAAACCTGCATCTGCCATTGTCCACCAGTAATAGAAAACATAAAATACATCTGGAAAATTATGCATTAAAAATAATTGATTGCATGAAATATTTTGCTTATTGGTGGCAGAAGTATCGATAAAACTGTCGTAGCTTAAAAGTAAAAATACCATGAGAAAAAAATTATAGCAACTATTTTCATTAAAAACTTCCGCCAACACACGAAAATGTACATGATATAAATCTACGTATGTCACACGTATTTTACTTCAATATATCATTCATACATTGCATTCACTTCCAACCATTTTTAATTGCTAGTAGATATCCATTCCAAAACTTTTAAACGCTCAGCGCAATATGCATTGCAACATTTTCCACAGCTATCCAAAATTAGTTAATTCTAGGTTTTTAATACTTTGATAAGTTATAAAAGTATCATGTTCCTGCATTGCTCATATGTGCTGTGGCATCATATCCAGAACATATTCTGGCTTACTTTTCACGGTTATGGTTTGTGTGTAATAATATCACAATCTGAATCAGAAGCACCCCCAGTTTTCTCCTTGCGTGATGACCACCGTTAGCTTTTTAGGTTCTCTTCCCGCCGTTCACTTCACTTGAGGGTCGAGTTTCTCCTTATGTAGACTGATTCCATATTTCGTTTGCTTTAATGTCTCTCTGCGCTGTGGTGTGTCTGGGGCGTTCATCAATCTATTGTAAACAGAGAGGCCCTGGGTAGGGTTGCACTGCACTTGAATGGCTTAGGAATGCATTGGGGCAAAGCACAGACACGTTCAAAAGACGCCGCCAACTGGCCACAGTGGCCCCACCAAGCGGTGGGTCAGCAGGACTGATTTATAATCTCAAAGGTGATTAAGGGCTCTCTGTCCCAGGGTATAGAAGTGCGACGCCTCTGAGTGTGCCGGACGATTAGTCTAATGGCTATAAGGCGCCTGAAAACACCTGTATGACCGGTCTGGTGAATCAGGATATCGTGAGTTCGAATCCATGGTCGCCCACGAGGTGCAGGGATGCATTCCTCAAGACCCTTTTCTGACCAATATCAGGCTTTTACATGGTGTGGGTGTGAAATTAATCAATTTAGTGCTGGGTGGGATAATTTCGCACGTACGCACTCTCACGCACAAACAAATAAAATGGTGACTTTGACACTGATGTTTGGAGATCATATCAAATGGGGGTGGAGGACGGGGGGTGGGTGGCAAATCACCACGTCACTAGCCATTTTATAGCACTTTTTTTCTTTACATGCAATTCATCCAGAGCTACTATTATTATATAAATGTCTTTCTTTTATTTTCATAGTTTATGACCAATATAAACCAAACAATTTGAGTTGTAAATTTTATATTCGTATAATAAATATCAACACATGTAACTATACATGTAGGCAAAACAATGCTCACTCGTCACTCAAACCAACATCACCATATAAAGGACTAAGAGGGGGGGGGGGGATTATATAGCCTTGATGAAAATAAATTCTTCAACATTTTTTTCCTAAATCACCAGTCGCCAATACGTTTCATTGTCTTTCACCAATCACAAGAAATTGTAATTGAATAGGTTTCATCACATTTCACACACTTCACGATCAAGGTTTTTGGCAAATCACCAATCACGGCAAATAAGGGATCGTTCACAAATGACGTCACCTGATATTTGGCCTTTTTTTAACCCCCCTCCCCCTCCCCCTGTCACCTTTCGTCATCTTTGCAGCCCCCCCTCCTGGTAAGTGACGTCTTCTTTGCCTCACCCCCCACCCCCACCCCGTGCGACAAGGTTTCGCGATGACATTTAACAATGATATAACTGTGCGATAATATAAATACATTTGAATATATAAATGTCCATAATTTAGACATAATTTTACAAATGTTAAGCGAACGAGGCAATGGGGTAGATAGTACACAACTCACTTAACATGTCAGAAATTAAGTTCAAATACTGTTAAATAACTAGAACATTTTTTCAAAAGGTGACATCATCCAAGTGCTAGACCCCCCCCCCCCCCTGTCACCTTTCGTCATATTTCGCTACCCCCCACCCCCACCCCATGCCGGATGACGTCATTTGTGAATGATCCCTAATAGGTTCCATCACATTTCACGCACGTAAATAAAGGCACTTCACAATTCACGCTCAAGATTTAGGACCGCCACCTTGACACATGCATGAGGTCAGGTTGCTTGTCTTGCTGCGCAGTTTTGGGAAAACGAAACTAGAAACCAATACAACGCCGCCGCGGCGAACTGTGTTGTAGTCTAGACTTTGTAATGATATGTGGTTGCGTAATGCTCATACATGATCCATTCTGATTCATCTATCTGTTGCGAGGTTTTCATATCAGCGTTAATTCACCGGCCACCGAATTTATCAGTTGAAGCTATAGGTAAGTACATTCTGCTATAAGTTTTATAGATTCACATCTATAAAGTACATGGCATACCGGCCAGTTGGTTTATTTAGAAGGTTAACCCGGAAGGTAAAGCATATTATCTGTTATAAAGAATGTATACGGACATTTGATATCTTGGGTGAAATGTGCTAAAATTTTGCAAAACACAGTCATAGCGGTGTGAAGGGCCTTACCTAGACACCATCTGAATACGGTATATTGGTTATGATAGGTTAAGTGGCACAACAACAAAATACTGGAATAATGAGTGGAAATTTAATGAATTTTTAGTTATGTACATGATAACAAATATATATATAGAATATATGACAAACCCGCCGAATTGCTGCCTATATAGATGAATAAATTGGGATCAATATAAATATTTTTAGCCGACCATTTGAACACATAGCTGTTTATAATCCTAGTCCGGGATTACTATAGTATATTTGGATTCCCCATATGCTAATAATATATATATACTATATCATATATGGTTATTATATGGAATATATGGGTTGAATTTGGACATATTTATGCATAATGGGATATATATATATATATACTTTAAATATATACTAATATATATATTAGACAAGTCATGCAATTTAATTACGATAAACATTGTTATGGAGTCCTCTTAGGAATGTGACTTTGGGAATGTTCTTTGGTGCAAATTCCGTTTTTGAGTTCATGAATCCAATATCTGTTGTTTTGAAACAATACTATTTTTTATTTTTTATGAAAACGCCTTCATTTTATCTGTCTCAGACATGTTTTACATTCCTGCTGGTCATGGTGGTTGGTTCAAAAGCCTTAATTGAATTGTCTGCAATGTACATAAACCTGTATATCTTATCTATATTACATTGCCTGTTATTTTTACTTCTTGACAAAAATTGTATTTTTAACCTATATTTATGTTATACAAATTGTTTTATATAAGCTGGGAGAGTCAAGATATTCTTATATTTTTGGCTATGGTTTTAGAATATTTTAGCTCGAAACCATGAGGAACTTTATGTTGGTTGAAGGCCAGAAAAAAATTAAATAAACTTGAACATTTTTAAATCTTTGGCACTTATTTTTGCAGCAGTTAAGACGGCACAACAACAAATACTAAGAATAATGAAAGGACCTGCTGCAGTTCAAATAATGAATTTGGCTTAGTTATGTACATGCATATCTACATAATGGTTATTATGTCAATGGGTAGAAGTTGTGCACATGGGATTCTAGCTATCTGAGACTTATAAACCAGCACATCACAATTTATTTTCAATATGCGTTACTTGATTTCTAGGGTGTAGGATAATCTATATTTTTATTACAAATACCAAGTTTATAATTGAGAAGTGATATTAAGCATGACACAATAATACCGAGTATATATCCGATAACAACTAGAATTACAAGTAAGTACCCACTCGATTAATCTTGTAAAGTGTTTATATTCCAATAAACTAGATAAGAGAGTATATTTCACTAATTTTATGGTTTTAAAAATGATGATGTGTGTAAACACGAAACCACATAGTTTTCTTATTGTTGGTTGTTTTTTTTAATAAAATACAACTAGAATTGGTTTGTAGATGAGAACTAAATTATGAAACTATGAATTTAAAATTAAAAACCAATAGTTTGACAGTATTAAAACATCGGGCTTGTGATATTGCTGTAGTTTATCAGGGCGTAAAAGGCCTCTATTTTCTTACAACTTGTCCTCTAGACAAGCTATACAAGTAGAAAAGTTGTTATCTTCCAATGAGGCCATATTTATTCACAGCCATGACACAATAATACCGAGTATATATCCGATAACAACTAGAATTACAAGTAAGTACCCACTCGATTAATCTTGTAAAGTGTTTATATTCCAATAAACTAGATAAGAGAGTAATTTCACTAATTTTATGGTTTTGAAAATGATGATGTGTGTAAACAAGAAACCACATAGTGTTCTTATTGTTGGTTGTTTTTTTTAATAAAATACAACTAGAATTGGTTTGTAGATGAGAACTAAATTATGAAACTATGAATTTAAAATTAAAAACCAATAGTTTGACAGTATTAAAACATCGGGCTTGTAATATTGGTGTAGTTTATCAGGGCGTAAAAGGCCTCTATTTTCTTACAACTTGTCCTCTAGACAAGCTATACAAGTAGAAAAGTTGTTATCTTCCAATGAGGCCATATTTATTCACAGCCAGTGCAGTAAATCAAACATTCTGAAGAATAATGTATATATATATACTTTGGTTATCAAATATCTTGACATCTGATTGATTGATATATTGTGGAAATTGTCTTTTTAGAGAGAAGTGATAATAAGGGAGAGGTCATAAAGTGGGGGGGCAATGGCAGATCCAGGTTTTTGGGAAAGGGTGGGGGGCGCACTTTATTACTTATTCATGGGTTTTGTATGCGCAATCAATGGCGGATTTGTAAGAATCTTTCGAACATGAAGTATTTTGGTGGGAAGGGGGCCGCATCCATTGCAACCCCCCCCTGGATCTGCCTAGGGGCGCATAAAATACGAGATCATATGGGGACATATATTTCAATGTGATAATTCATATCTAAACCAACGTTGATGGGAGAATGTTACAACAACCGATGATGTTTTGTTTCGAGACCTAGTTGAATCGTTAATTGTACGTTGAACTAATGATAACATTGTATCATATTGAACGATCTTGGTAATAAAACTTGAGCGTTATTACAATGAAGAAGAGCCTCTCTAACCCGTACCATGGCGCTGATTGATGGGTGATCAAATAGAACAATGTGGTCTCGGGCCTTTGTGTTTTATTTTGCTAATCTATGCTTTTTAGGCTGAAAAACAAAACAAAAAACACGTTAGCAACTCAGTGGCGTAGGCATGATTTTGCTGCGTTGTGCGCGTTTCATACAGTAGCTACGCCACTGGCAGAGTTGGACCATACCTGTTTGGGGGTAATCAAGAGCAGAGGCTCATTTCGAGTTAGATTCGTACAAGTCTCCATTATTCTGATTGCTTACAAATTGAATTTAATAAAAGGTGTTTTCTATAATGTGCCTGTTTTGTTTTAGGTGAAAAGACACAATGGAGGAAGGTGAAGAGGAGCACTGCTCCCGTGAGTACTAGTCCATGCATTGTCCAATAGAGGACATGTAAGCACGGCTGAAGTGTTATGCGGCACTCTTAGAGGGCCAATCGTAATCAAGATATTCAGGGTGCATCTAGGGTTTTATTTATAATTAATATTGGGGTGGTTGGGTTGGGTAATGATTCATACCATGGTCACTGGAAGTGAGGCTCCTGTTGGTTTTGTCACATCACAAAACAGGGCGCGGTCACTCATGAAAATATGGTAATTTATTATTGGAATTCTGCAATTAAATACAATTACGCCCGCCGCAACCGCGTGCAACCTCTATCCTCGTAGTAATTAACAGATGTGCCGGATTTATGAACACTTGCAAAATACACATTTCAGCCCAACTTTGCCCTTGCCCATCCAAATCTTAAAATTCTAAAATGACATCCTACATGATAAAACATTTTTAAAGAGATTTCTTATACTAACCAAATGTGTCCACGCCTGTTAAGTGTGTTATTGGTGCAACAAGTACCAGAAAACAACTTATTGACAAACCCTGCTGATATTGGTCTTCCCTTTCTTATTAGAGTTGGACCTCAAGTCTGGTTTCACTCTCCCCACGCTGAAGAAGCAGATCAAGGATATTCTGGACAAGTACAGCGACGACGGACACATTCTCAAGGTACAAATGTATTACATGTAGTAGGTCTACGGGAACCTGTTTTACAGCAGCATTAACTGCACATTTTCTATATTATACCCAGGCCTCGATTGGGTTGGTTAAGACTATACACACGAGGTCTGTAAGCTATGAACTCAACTCAGAATTCAGTCAAAAATTCAGCCAAAAATTCAGCCAAACGCACCGGATGACCCCGTGGTTTTGAACGAATGACGTACATCACGTTCAGATAACTACGTCACACGTTTGTCTATCACTACGTCACACGTATGTTGATAAACGAGGTTGCTGCACCTACTGTACTCAATTATGGATAATAACGTGAAAATTAGACACCCAGGTTAAATTATATATGTATACATAATATTTAGTTTATACAACTGGATATACATACAATGAAACGGCCTACATATTGTAGATCATAGTATAATGAAAGACTTCTCATTCATAGCTATTTCATTTACTATGGAAGTACCTCATTCGCCTAATTTTTTTATCCCATACCTGCATAGTGACCTCCTTTTTGACAGCAATATCCCTGTATGAAACCTGTGATCAAGTGTAGATAATTTATATTTATGATGTACAAAGCTGTTTAAGGCAACTTTGAACTCTTTTCTTACGATTTTATTAAACTTTGATTTTCTCACTCATTATTGCTTCAATTCTTACAAATTACACCTTATTTTGTAGATAATTATCTAATCTAATGACACAACATGTTTTGAATTGTATAGATTGATGAACTTTTTTTATAAAGCAATTAGTGAAAAATTTACAACTTTGCCTATGAAGCATATAACTGATAGTAAAACATCAAAATGACCAAAATCACTATTCAGTTACAAAATTTGTATATTTATCTAGAAAACCTTGCCTCAAATTTTTTATGGTTTTCCCCTTTATCAATTTACATGCATTTTAAGTTTTAATACCACTTATTTTCCGAATTTTCTTGCAAATCAATACAAAAACGTTCATAATTCATCAACAAAATAAAAAAATCAAAATCCCTAGTAAGGTTTTCTTCAGAATGCATATATCTTCAAATATATACACGTTTGTGAAAATCTGATTTCACGGTTAGAGAGAAATATAAAGAGAAAAATTAATCCACTATGCAAACTTAGTTTTGAGAAAATGGGCTTTAAACATGGCCAATCAATATACATTGATAGTAGTTGATGTCTATAAAATGTATCATATAAGAAAAACTATTGATGATAAAAGGTTCGTTTTGAAAAGATGTTTTTCTTTATCATTTATAGCATACAAAACAATGAAAATGTAAAAATTGAATTTTAGCCCATATAACCTTTAAGCCTGCAAAGAATGAATCATTGTTTTTCACTCCGGGTTGGTCTTCACGAAATGGGTTGTAATGGGAAAACTATTGAAGATAAAAGGTTCATTTCAAAACATGTTGTTCTTCATAGTTTACAGTATAATGAATATTAAAAAGTTGAAAATAGAATATTTTTCCCTTAAAGAGTTCATAGTACCCTTAAGGTTTCATGCAATGACGAGGGTTAATTATATGCTTATATTTTACTGATTTGAGTTGTTTGGCAATTGCATGCAAGACTAGTTTATACCCATGGGGACGAGAAATTGATAATGCGCTCAAGTTTCATGCCGAATTCTGAAATAAATACCGCCCATACCCCGATCCTCACCCACTATTCATCTTGCATAGCTCAGGTCTACAGCATCCACACTGTCTTGACACTCCCACGCCGTCGCCTGAGATTAGTACATTACCCATCACTGTTCTAACACAGTAGCCCACTACCCATTCTGACAGTTTGTTTGTTTGTTTCATTTTGTTTTTTGATGTGTTTTGTGTGACATTGTCTTGTAGGATATGTCTTAAATTTTCTGCACATGAACCAGTCAACACGAGGGGTTTGTGTCTTAAGCATATGCTTATGTATACATATCACAATATATCACTAATTGCTAATATCCTGTAGGTTGAAGAAAAAGTCGGAAATAGACAAAAATGCTTCAGTGACTAGTATCTCCTTTGTTAAATGGCCACCATAGGCCTACATGTGTGTTCATATGGCACTTGACGGAAAATGCCTGATCAAATGGGCCATAATGTTTACTCTAAACTATATCAAAAGTACTCAAAGGGAACAGCGTTACTGTCAAAGCAATTACTCAAGATCAATAAAATGTCATTCTGAATACCTGCTATTAATTGAAAGACATTTATACTTTCTAAGACAACCCCCTAATTGTGATTATAAGAATAACCTGAAAACACCAATAGAATCCTGACCCTCTGCTTTTATATTTCTCTCTGTCAGGAATTGGTACAGAATGCAGAAGATGCAGAGGCGCGGGAAATCCGCTTCCTATTTGACGGTCGGACGTACCCCACGGAGCGGCTCCACTGCTCCAGGATGGACGCTTTCCAGGTGAGTGATATAATGGTTTAAATGACTCATAATGATGATTGCTCACATTAACTAATACTAAATTATATCTTGGATTGAATTGAATTTAGCCAAGTACTTGCAATGTACTCAGTCATGTTTCAATGTAAGAGACCTGGAAGAAAGAAAGACTATTGGGTCGAATTATACAGGAACGATACTTCTCATGATATCATCCTATAATCCATAGGCAGGACCAGGGGGCACAGGGGCCACACATCCCCCTTTTCCCCTCCAAAATACTTCATTTTCATAGGGGTTTTGGCATGTTTGCTATTGATCGTGCATAAGACACTCGTAGCCCTTTATTGTAAAAAAAACTGGATCTATCCGCATCTAGCCCAAACCTATAATAGCCTCAGCACGCTGTTTTACCGCCAGGGACCCTCTCTGTTGGCGTACAATGACGCCATATTTACTGAGGATGATTGGCGTGGTGTCACCATGCTGAGCCGGAGTGTCAAGGAGGGAAAACCTCTCAAAGTGGGCCGCTTTGGGCTCGGCTTCAAGAGCGTCTTCCACATGACAGGTGAGAGGTGGCTGCTAAGATAGGGTTAGAATTCTTGAATTTGGAAGCAAATTCAGTCATGATATTTCTAGAGCCATTTTTTATCCAATGGCACATTGCGTCGTTCCTGGCGATTTTCAAATGAAAACTGTAGAATCATTGTTCCTATCTTCTGACAGTGGAGATGCTGTAGTTGTTCTTAGAATTTTTGTTGTCTTTGTGTTACCAATAATGAGTACATAATGTTCAAGGTGCATAAGCACTATTTTATGGAAGAATAGAAAGGGAAATGCTATTTTTATTTTCAGTGAGTCTGATGTGATTTTTTAATGAAATGCTGTGGGATTTTGTGTGGTGATCTGAGCAGTCTATACATTTACACTGTTTATTGAGTAAGAAACAAAAAGGAAATCAATTTCACCAGTTGAGTCACATCACTGACCTTAGGCCAAGTTTCCACTTTTTAAATCCAAATCAATCATGGGAATATAGTTATTGCTTTATGTACTAATTGGCTCATCACTAATGTTTTTATAACTTAGAATGACCTTTCCGTCCCAACATTTCTATATTACCACACGCTAGAAAATGATCGCACGTTTCGTAGACTGGACCTTATTAGAAAACATTCAAATGGATACTAAATTCTATTGTCTTCTTCCACTGCACATGCATTGTATATGGAACTGAAACAAAAACTAAAAGATACTTCTAATTGAAACTAAAACTTAATTAATAAATGCTACGGATATCAAAACTCAAATTGTAAGTGTCCTCGTGCATTGGAATTGAAAGTGAAAATCAAAGCCAATTGGAAATGAAAATGAAATTTGAAATAAAAACAGTAGCTGTTATTGAAATTGAAACTAAAGTCTAAGTCGTAAATGAAATAGAAATTGATGTCATAGTTTATTGATATATTGAAACACGAATCAAACCATAATGCAATAATGCACAATAATGCAATGTAATAGTAAATTCTAACAACTACAATGACTTAGATATAATATAATCACGTCCATATGATTTACACTACAAACAAACTTTTACTTAATCACATTAATGCAAGCATAAATACAACCGAAAAACAAACTTAATTCTATTCAATAGAAACTGAAATGCACAACTGTAATTGCCATACTAAATTATATATTTGACTGCAACTTACGCCAATTTCTTTGTGTGTGGGGTCAGATCTTCCGTGCATCCTGAGCAGTAACCGCCTGCTCATGATGGATCCCCACGAGCGCTACTTCGACAAGCCTACTGGTGAGCGCACCTCCACCTACGACTGGCACCTGGAGAGTGATGCACAGACACTTGCCGACATAGACGACCAATGGAAGCCGTTCTTACATGAGGTTAGCAGTAATTGGTTATTTTGTACCAACTGTTACAGCAGTGTGCCAAAGTCAGACTTTATTAATTGAGTTGAGGATGAATAACTTGCTCTGCTTGTGAATAGAGGACGAATGGTTCGCTTTGCCAGTGAATTTATGATGAATGGGTGTTTTAGTGAATGGCGATTGATTTTCTTCACTATCATGCAATCAAGGGGACTAATACTTTAATTGAAAAGTACATATTTTGTATGCAATGCCACTTGTACTAATCATTTCAGCAACTGCACTGCAATGATGCCACATTTCGTGAGGCACGCACCTATCCACACACACTGTTCCGTTTCCCCCTACGTGGTGAAGGGGCCAAATCTCAGATCTCACAGACAGTCTACAATCAGACCAAGGTGGGCTTGGTTTAGATTTCTATTTCAAAGTAAAGATTTATAGAGTTCTGACGCTCATTGTAATAGTAATCAATACGTCTTTAGCCATCTCAATTTTCACTGATCCCTTTATTTACACAATATACCTATCAATTATATCATAAAACAAAAACACACAAAAAAATAAACATGTGGGTGACCTATTTGCTTATCATGAGTGGGTGGATGGCATCTTATTTACGTGTCATGAGCTAGTGAATGGTCTGTTTAATTTGCTACTTATCATGAGCAAATGGGTGACCCATTTGCTGTTTTTATGATCAGGTGGAAGACCCATTTGTTCCTTGTAATGAGATTATTACGTAAACAGGTGAATGACCGGTTTGATGTTTATTCCAATATCAGGAGCAAGTGGTTGACCCATTTATTGTTTATCATGAGCAGGTGGATGACCCATATGCTGCATATCATGAGCAGGTGTATGACCCATTTGTTGTTTATCATGTGCAGGTTGATGACCTGTTTGCGGCAATCAGAGCCGAAGGACGCCTCCAGTTACTCTTCCTCAAGAGGCTCGAGGGCATACACATACTGCCTCATGTCGGGGGCAAAGAGGAGGACACAGGTATGGGGTAGCTGGACTTGTGATAGAGGGTAGTTACTTTGATTCCAGGTGGCCGATGTTGAGAAATCTCATACCTAACCACTTCTACACTGCCTCGTGATACCTACACATTAAATAGGTGCAGATTGGTTTACAAGCTTCTGTGATTGATTAATAGTGTACTACATTGGCATGTTATTGCCACTGGTATGCTCCCAAGGGATTTGAGAAAGATTATGTATGTGTCAATATGGATCTGGCTAGGCTGAAAGGTTCACAATATAAACTAATTTCGTTTACGTTTAATTTTTGTCAGTCACTTGTATACAAAGTAAGATCTGGATGTTTATTTTTGAAGATGAACCTGTAGTGTTCGAATTCGATCAAAATTATATTTAAAATTCAGATTTTATAATTTATTTTGAAATGGAAGCAGGTAATAAATTGAAGTAATTGAATCATGAAAATCTGGTCAAGATTAGTCCGATTGTAAGATTAAAATTTCCATTTTACATTAATATATTGGTACAAGAATAGTGAGGGAGATAGAGATTTGGACATTTGCAGTTCGTGCAATGACCAGGAATCTCTTCATGCAGTCAATGAATAGTTCTATCTCAGATTCACTTGCAATTACATAGCAAGGTGCCAAAGCAAACACAAATTAACCATCTTTCCAATTGTGGAAATGTTTGTTCATGAAATGCTATTTACACTGAAGCTTTAAAGCTGCTGTAGGCGTATTGGTAAACCTTGCGATGTAATTTGTTTAGGTGGGAGTGAGTTCTCAGTGCGTATTGGGTCCTCATGCCTGGACCGGGTGCGCACATGCCGGGCAGACCTTGTCACAAACCTCATCAAGCTCACCACTGCCAAGGCCACCAACTGTGAATACTACATAGTCTACCCCATGCTGCTGGAAACCAGGCAGCAAGGAGAACAAGGTACCTTATTTTTACACGGATATGTCATAAATCTTGTAAATAGTCTTAATTTTGTTACGTTAGAAGCTTTCTATTGAGACCACCCGATTGCTGGCCCTAAGTGTTTTAATAGAGGTGGTCACTTTATGAAGATTTATTATGGTCTCGTTTTGAAGGTTTAGGACCGTGAGAAATGGTATTATTATTGGTGTGGTGCTCATAGAGAGATAGTTTTAAGTGGAGCTTTTACTGTGCTACATACCGGTAAGTTTAATGTTATTAATCAAGTAAGATGCGTGTGTCTACGAACTAGTTGTGACGCTCTGTTTTAGCTGGCCAATGAGTGATTCTTGTGTGCACATATAACTTCTGAACGAGTCCTATTTACCACCTTGAGACATCTACTTATTTCACCAACCTAGACCATCCAATTTAATGCATATAAGTTAAACCTTTAAATACTGACCACATATACAATGTAGACTTGACTCCAATTGTCTGTACAGAAAGGTGGCGATTTTATGGACGTTCATATTAGTTTATCTATTGATGTTTGGGACCACACAATATGGTCTCATAGCACTGGTATCTCCATACAGGTGCTTGTGGTCTTACTTATTCAACTTTAAATTGCTGAATAGTTGGTCTTTAATATTTACGTTTTGTCACAAACAAATTACAGGTGAAGCTGAGCAGGCTTGGTTCATAGTGATCCACTATTACGCTGCCATGGAGGAGGTTGATGAAGAGGAGGGTGAGGAGCAGAGGCTGGAGATCAAAACCAAGCGGCTCTCTGCACTGGTGGACCTCAAGCCGGTCATGGGCGTTGCTGTGCCGGTAGGTGCCTCAACAGAATGCACAGCAATTAGGACTGTAGGTAGACTGCATAAACGGATAATACACATTCAATAACTTGCAAAGTAATTAGGACTGTAGGTAGACAAAAAAGAAGGCTGGCCTTACATTCACATTTCAATAATTTGCAAATATGCAAACATACAATATAGAAGTATTGCAAAATTAGTGTAATGCTTTTGTAAAGTATTGCAATACTCTATTTAAAAAAATAATAGAAATACTTTAGTGAATTATGGCAAAAGTATTTCAATACTTTTTAAAGTATTGAGACCTTCCCTGATGTTATGATGACACTAATTCAAGGCCAAGATCACTGACAGCTGCATCATCAGATGTACTCAGATTTAGGTACCAGATAAATATGCCATTGATTTTGTAAATATGACTTGCACGGTAGGCACATGGACTACATGTATACTAGCTAACAGACACAGGGGTGGCAGAGTGTACAACACTATACATTTGGGTGACAGCTATTTTTTTCCAACCCATTAATAGGATGTTAACATTTATGTGACAACTGTCAGTGTTTTTTTTTATATCACTCTCACAAACCCAAACACATTTACCCTGAAATCAACACTGCTCTACAGGTAATTGAAATAAAGGATTCTTTGTACAAATCTACGTAACACAGCCATTTGATTAATTACTGTAAATTACAATACATCCATGTATCACTGCTCAGACTTTTTCCATTAATATCAGTGTGGAGATGCGGCTGTGACCAAGGGTAACATCTTTGCGCACCTACCACTGCCAGCTGATCAGACTACTGGACTCGGCGTCCACGTCAACGGCAACTTTGCTTTGGATCAGAACCGGCGCGGGATTCAGCTGTCCTCCACCTGTGCCACTCTGGAGCGGGCAGAGCCCAAGATCCGCTGGAACCGGCACTTGATTGAGGCCCTCTTGCCCCGTGTGTTTGGGAGACTCGCCGCTGCCATGGTTGCATCTGGCAATCAGCTGCAGGTACTTGTAGCAAGACTCATTTATGAATTTTTGTGTTATAAAAGTAGAATCTCACGTTAGGAGCACCGCTATTAAGACACTCCCTCTATAATAAGACTATTGTTCCAGGTCCCAAATCTTCATAGATCGAGTAAAATGATCTCCAAAAAGAGATCACTTCCTTGATATGATCAGATGAGGTCATTTCCGACTGGTTCTACCATATCATACTTCTACACTGGCAATACTGAGAAAGCAACTAGCAAATGCACCTGCTATTGAGTGTTTACTATGTCCGATATAAACATCATATAGAAATCTAACTTGGCAATGTGTTGAGCAGGTTGACCTGGATCCCTGCCGGATCAGCAAGCAGGACGTGTATCGCTTGTTTCCAGATCGCCGGCATGTCACCGGCCACTGGGTGAGTGCAGCAAGATTTTGATATCATATATATAGAGATTGGCAGTTGTGACAAAAAATAGCAGAATGCAAATAATTATGTTAACAATTAAACATTCTAAACCCTTATGGAATATCTTGAAGAAAAACACTTATTTCTTCGATGTGCTGTTAAAGTAAAAATGCTTTTATTATGTAGATCTATTGGTTGGAAAATGAGAAAACATGCTAACTCTGTAATATCATTTGCGTATATGTGAAATTATCCAGTTATCGGATACAATCATCAAATTTTATCATCTTTCCTACTAGACCCTCAGATGGTCATATGAGCAGCTGCAGGTTACGTTGTATATCCTCCACCCTTCCTTGCTGTAGCATGCGTCATCACAGCTAATCAACCCCATTGCATTTATAACAGGCGAATGCATGTGAGGCCATATATAAGAACCTTCTGGAGCATCCAGTATTCTACACTGAGAACAACAATGGCAGGTACTTGAAATAATGTCAGTGAATGAATGTTAAAAATTTCTGAGGGGTTACGACTTGGCTAGACACAGTAAATGTGCCAATTCATGATGCTGTTCTAGGCTGATATAGCTTTATAAATGCTGCAGTATGTGAAAAAAAGAGCAACATAGGAGAGTGGATAGAGGAACCAGTTGACGGAATTGGTCTGGTACATCATTCATATGACATATCAACTAGCAGAAACGGGCCATTAGGACCGATCATGTCTATATGCCGACTGTAGAAACATGGCCTATCATTATATGAATGACTACGTTTAAATGATCACTACAAAACTGGGCCAAATATATGAACAAATATGTGGCGCGAATTGCGTTATCACGTACTAGTAATGCACTAAACTATTTGTAGTACATTATACTTTCATTCCACTAATCAAGCACAATATTTGTCATGTAAGTTTGAAAAAGTGTGATTCAATTCCTGGGGATCTGATTGCTATTCTTGTTCCATATCAAGTGCTCTTTATTATCATTATCATATCAATAAAAATACATGGCAGCGTGTGATAAAATTAGTTCTCAACAATGTTACAGGTGGATCCATGTGACCGAAGGGATTTTTATGGCAGAGCCAGAAAGTGAAACAGATGAGTGCATTATGGCTCTGTTGCTGAGAAACAACACAAACGTGGTTATCCTACCACAACACATTTATCAACTGCAGGTACAATGAAAATATGCTTTTCTATTATCACTATTTCTATTCAAATAGATTCTACTCTGATATCCCTCGTGGGCTTTTTAATTTACCTCAAAATATTTCCTGGTTTACTACTTTTGTAATTAATGTGTTGAATATTTAACCTATAATTCCTTACTAAAATCCATATAATTGAAAAACATTTTGTTCATCAGGAAGTGCGTTCGAGGATGGTGTCTCCCGCGGAGGTCAGTCAGCGGGTCAACATGGCTGATCTCAGCGAACACGAAAAACTCCATCTTCTTAATTACTGCATAAGCCAAGAAGGTAGATGCATGTATAATGTGAATTGTATGTTCATGTATTTTATGATTTTATCAACATATTCAATGTCGTATCTAGCTTTTTGGGGTAGGTTTTTTCCATACATTTTGGGTTATATGGTGCTGTTAATGAAGTTTTTTGTTTCAAAAGACAGTTGGTCAGCACCAGGTTTAAGCAAGGCTCTAGATTAGAACCAAGTCAACGTGTTACAAAAATAGAACTTAGCATGCAGAAATAGATGAAGCCTGTATCCCCCGTGCATTTAGAATTGTTCACAATGACACCAATAACATTATATATCATTATTTTGCAATTTTACACTTTAATATAATAAGAATAGTAAATTCATATATATTCAACATACACAAAAGACTCTTACAATTACAATTCATAATCAACAATTCGAATAATATAAAATACATTAAAAATAGAAAGAAAACAATGTCCACAATTTAGAACTGTTTGCCTTGCCTCATAAAATCTTTAGATAAAGATTTCTTTTAACTATTACATGAAAGTTGATGCATGAACCTGCGTTAAGCCCCTTTCACAATTGATCGCAACCACTTGCGACCAAATATCGTACGACCATGCGTGTTCAAAGAGGTGGTTTTGCAATAAAAATAGGGGGGCGGCGTTGCACAACACAGCTTTAGTAGTGAGACGCCCTATTGGCGTCTGGTGAATACAGTTGCCATTGTTTTATAAAATCGCACATCCCGCTACAAACGTGGTGCAACGTATTGCGACATGCAGGTTGCAGTTTTTTTTTATCAAATCAATACTCAGATGGGAAGATGCTTGGTGGGTGCAACATTACTAGTGGTTGTGCAACGTTGTATGTATGTCGCTAGGTGGCGACAATATCGAGTATAAAAGTGACGTACTTCATTTGTTCACAACACTTTTTTTTGTTCATGAAGCTCAAGGTGCCAGCGAAAAAAGAATACAAACAATATCAAGAACAAGGCCAAATGTGGAAAGAAACAGCAAGGCAACCGATGAATGTGAAAGTAGATAATGCAAATATCCCATCAGTGCAGGAAAATGATGAATGGATATGATGTGCAACACACGCTTGGGGACATACGATCGTTGAGCAATAGTCTCATGGTCTATGAGCATATACAACATTGTGCAATACCGTACGCAACGGCGGCTATAAAAAATCAATAGATGCGCCCTCTAACCCAAACTGAATTTTGTGCATGGAAATTCTCTTTCCTAATCTCACCTGCAACAGAAGAGACCGCCGCGTGCGACTTGTGCGATTTGCTAATGCAATGTATGGGTGACGCCAAGTGGTCGCTGACTGCTACTAAAACGCAAATTGAAAGGGGCTTTATACACCCAGCAAAAACTAGAGGCACATCACTTAAAGGGCTTTATCTAGCAGCCAAAAATTTTTCTTCCAGCCAGGCGTTTGCCTAAGTGTAGAAAACTAATAAATAAATTAAAAAATGTGTCTTGTTTTATTTTTTGTTCATCCAGATTTTTTATAATAAATATTTTAATAATTTACAAATATAGTAATTACATATGCAAATTGCCCGACGTGAATTTGACCTTTTGAACTTACCGATATACTGCAGGGATTTCCGACCCGCTTGGCGTTCACGTGAGCGTTGAATCAAAAGACAAATACTACTTTGAGTCTGTGGGTCTTACCAATCTATATTACCGATGCGTGCTGCCTCTTCATGGTCAACACTAACAATATCATCATCTCATCATCCTCATCACTGCTTGGCTTGGCTTAGCCACTAAGGCCTAAGTTTTCATCTGATTTGATTCATCTTCTTCGCATGAGAAATACTCCGCCGTGTCGAGTCAGTTGCCATGATTCAAATACTGCAGTAGCAGGTGCTTGTTTGCACTCTATGACCTGTCTCGCAACGTGGAGTTGAGTATTTCGTAGATCTAAGATCTAGATTAAGGGGGCCTGCGAGTCACAATGTGACGTCACATTGTGATTGTGTAGTAAATTTAAACGATGATTATAAAAGATCCAGTCATTATCAAATTATCAGATTAAAGGATATACAAGGTCTATGTCATTGAAATCATCCTCCCAAATTTCAAGAATTTTGGAAATGTGGTTTATAAGTTATAGGATATTATGTTGCCGTTCATTCAAGTGGGAGCTAGACCGTTCGTTCACGACTACGCGTCATAAATTACCCACAAATCCATTCGGCAGAAAAACAACAATGGCTAAAGTTTTGTCGGTATTTGTGCAAATAAATTCACTATATTTTGGTATACACTTATTTGATTACATGTTTTATATGTGATAAAGGAAGTGCATCTCATTATGAAAGAGGCACATACTAACTGCAAGTTTGGTTCATAAAGAGAACTATGAGAAGACCGGGGAATTCCTTTTAGATGGGATTTGAGGTAGATAAAGCTCCTTTAAGTTATTTCATATGTAAATTATATTGCCACAGAACTGGGGTGGCATTATAAAGTGTATTGAGATGGATACATTGTAATAATATGGGATAAGTACTACTTTAGTAGTACTGATGATGGAGGATGCTTAGAAGACTAGAAGTGTATGAACTGCAGACTGTGGTAGTGACTGATGTGCGGTTCCTCGTTCTGTCTGTAGGTGGCGTGGCAGTAGCAGGACACCTGCCAATCGTGCCTCGCTGTGACGGCAGCTGGGCGGCGCCCAACAGTAACGTTAGTGCTTCTCTCATGCTTATTTAATCATCAAAGGGGCTGGGGAGAAGAAACGAAATGTCATGAATTTGACATAGTGGTAGATCCTCCACCCTGAGGAGCGGTGGGCGGGGGGGGTGTCTTATCCCCTAAATGGTAAGCATGTGGCATGAAATATAGTACCACCGCCAAAGATATCAGACCCAAAAATATAATGAAGCTTTGAACTACTACCCAAAAACATAGTGTCATAAGCAACATATAGTTTTTTTTAATTGCTTCGTCATAATAATACTAAAGGATGACGTGAATTAAAGCAAAGAAAACCTTATTTACCTGATAATATAATGATTTGTCAATATTTGCATGAAAATGTCACAACTGTGACCCAAAAATATACAGAATTTTCAAGAATTATGACCCAAAAATATAATGGATGGGGAATAATAACACGAAAAGATACCCCTATCCTGTAGCATGTCTGTACCCACCCAACCTATTCAAGACCACGCCCTCCCCTGCCCGCTTCCCCGCCCCTTCCCCCCTTTTATTGTGGCGAAAGATATACTTTTGTCTAAAAATGAAGGTCCCTTTTTCTCCCTGTTTTATAGATCCCCTTTTTCCCCTTTTTTGCTGTATAAATATATATACATGTATATCCATCAATAATGTACTGTCGATGAATAGCATACTGCAAAGAGAACTAGGCCTACTGGTTGGTGTGACACTGTGATCCACATTACATTACGACATTACATGACCTAGCAAATAATATTACATTTCTATCTCCACCATAATGAAATCTAAAATAACAAAATAGTACATGTATATATTGAAGCATATGTGTTTTAAAATGTCTCTGGGGGCATGACCTCCCATTCCCCCCCTCTCCCCTTCCCCCTTCCCTTTTATGCTGCAGATATCTTCTTTTTTTATGATGTGTGCTCTCAGGTCCAAAGCAACTCCCCATCATTTTATTAGATGCGCCACTGGGAAGCATTTTATATTCACCTGTAGGAGTGCCTGTTGGACAGCCCGCGACCACCACGCCATCTCCTGCCATTTGCAGACGACTTGTTTGTTGACCAGAAGAAGTTGTTGGAACGAGGCTTTGAGCAGGTGCTCGGTGAACTGCACTCGCTAGCTGACAAACAAGGTGAGGAGAGACTGGCCTGTGTGGAATAATTATTGGTTGATGAACTAGAGAGGGGTTCTTCCATATTTTAGGACCGTAAGATGTATAACTAGTGAGTGGGTGGGGGGAGGGTGCAAAACACACCCATTCACCCACCCCTTTAACATATCATGAAGAAATCCACCAAAATTATTGGCAAAATCCCAATCCTACCCCGTACTAATGGAGGACCCAGCCAATTCAAAATATACCTTAATCATTCGCTTAAATGAAGAGTTTGCGAAACTACCTATACCTACTATACTCAGAATTCCTGTTGAGTATAGCTATGAGATTAAAATCAGTGATATACAAACGGTGTGATCTATTGAGCACCCTAGTTATGGTATCGTTATTACAGTATCTTCTACCAAAAAAAATGAATTCTTGTGCACCATATACTTTTTCCTATGAGTTTGCAGATAAATGCGATGGGTTTGTAAAAATGAGCAGGCGGGGAAGGGGAGGGGGAGCAGTCAAACAGAATTTCTTTTGCTCTTAAGATTTTACACCCAGAAACTATTTTTAATCTCAATCAAGTATTTCAGTTTGTTTCGCATCTTTACAGGCATGGGACAACTGAAGATGTTTAATGCAGAACTGTTCAAGTCAAAACTTCCCTCACTTCTAAAGGAGCATGAAAACCAACTAAATTTGATCAAGGAGCAATGGTTCAATGATTTATGGGTATATCTTGACCAACATTTCAAGAAGGATTTGTCAATGTTTCACGAACTGCCAATTATCTTAAGTGATGCTAAGATCTTCAAACTTTCTTCAAATCTGGTGATGTTGCATATTGATAAAGAAACTTCAGACACCCATCTCCAAGAAGCCTTTGAAGCATTCAAAGTGGTCCTTCTTAAAGATGTTTGCAAGTCTGTCTTAGACCATTCCCTTGTTAAGGAAAACTACATTGCATCATTTTCCAACACACACCATCAAATGGAAGCACTTCAAAAGGCTTGGCATAACTATAACCAAAGTACAATCTGGAACTCCGTCAGCCAACTGTCACCTCCAGCAAAATGCTCACTCAGGCATTTCCTAGCAACTCATATACATATGCAAGACAATAAAGACATGTTAAAACAGATGCCAATCTTTAATATCTTAGATGGCCAGGAATTTGATAGTGTGAACCAGGTCACTTTGGCGACTATACCTGAAAATATTATTGTGCCTATCCGGGATGTTCGTTTCATTGACGGCTCTTCCAAGGAGACCAGGGATCTACTGGACCATCTTGACATTGCAATACTTGATAAAATGGACCTGCTTGTGAAATACGTTATTCCTCACATTGATGATCTCTCTATATTGAAGAATTTCTCCTTATCAGAAATGGAACTTGCCATAAGCTTCTGCTTGCAGCATGTAGACCGTAACCGCTATCCAGATTTCATGAAATCAATGGAAAAAATTAAATTTGTGGCAACAAAATCTGGCAAGTATATGTGTCCAGGAGAGTTGCTTTCTAACACTGACAAAGAGCTCAAATATATTTTCTTTGATGTTGACAGAATTCCAACTGGGCCTTTTGCTGATGAAACATACCACTCTGTGTTGAAAGAATTGGGTCTCCGCGATAGAGAGCACCTAACCAAGCAGGAGCTGCAACTGGCGGCCTATCATGCCAACACATTATTCACTCATCACCCGCAAGAAGCATATGCATATGCCTCCAATTTTGTAGAACTTCTACTAGTTTCTGACAGCAACTTGTGTCAGTCTCTCTTGCAAGAGACTGCATCACTACCATGGGTGCCCGTTATCCAGCAGAGACCCCAGGACTATCCTTGTGAGATGCCGTGGCATGGAGAGAACATGATGCTGGTAGCACCAGAAAATGCTGTTTACATAGGTCAAGCTGCATTGTGTGGAAGTGTTCTGCCTTGCACACGTATCAACCCCAATAGTAATGTCCTCACAGATGCTTTCATTGTTGAACATCTTTCCAACTGCATCAAATCGTATGTACCGGCATCAAGGCCATTATTTCTTCGTATGGTGATGTACCTTTATGACAAGCTTTTGGAACCAAATGCTAACTCTGAATTTGTCAAAAGGTCCCTGAATTCGACTGATTGGTTGTGGGATGGGGAAGGATTTACCTCGCCTGCAAATTTTGTTCTAGAGAAGCCCATAGTTGATCTACGGCCATATGTAGTGCCTCTTCCTGTAGAGTTAAATCGCTTCCACAATGTCCTTTTGAACATGGGATTGAAAAAAGAAGCAGATATAGTTAGTGTTCTGACCGCCATACAGAAGAAATATGATAATTGTGATGCATTGTACCAAGAAAGGGAACAAGAACGTGATCTCAAAATATGTATAGACCTTCTGGCCTTTATAAGTGATCATATCGAAAACTTTTATCAGGAAATGAACATTCCGATTCCAATTGCATCTACACCATCAAAACCCCTCAAACTACTGCCCATTGAAGAATGTACTTATTGTGACCCAAAATGGCTAAATAAAGGCTTTGATTTAGATGAATTGCCTGATGACGTTAAAGTAATCAATGAGAAGATCCCTTTGTCCGTGGCCAAGCGCCTTCAGATCCCGAGCATGACTGTGCGATTGTTGGGTGCGGAGGAGGTGTCATTTGATGACATGTCATTCGGCCAGTCTGAGCCCCTCACTACGCGTATCAGCAGCCTCTTGCAGGACTACCCAGATGGATTGGCTGTCATAAAAGAGCTTATCCAGAATGCTGATGATGCGCAGGCAACGGAGGTGCGGTTCGTGTATGATGAGCGTGTGCACAACGATGCAAACACATACCTGTTCGATCCCGCCATGAAAGATCTCCAAGGTCGAGCTTTGTGGGCGTACAACAACAGCACGTTCTCTGAGGACGATTTTAACAACATCACAAAACTGAACGGTGCAACCAAGCAGGGCCAGAAGGAGAAGATTGGTCAGTTTGGACTAGGTTTCAATGCTGTGTATAATTTGACGGATGTGCCTTGCTTCGTGAGTGCCAACAGCATTGTCTATTTTGATCCATGCACCACAAATCTTGGAGAGGCTATTCGAGACAAAAGCAAGCCTGGCATCAAGCTTGATGTGGAGAAAAACAAAAACAAACTGCGTAATTTTAGAGATCAATTCGTGCCGTTCACTGGTATATTTGGCTGCAATATATTTGATCATACACATTACAATGGCACCTTATTCAGGTTCCCTCTACGACGTGAGCAAAGTCCATTATCTAGTATTGTCTACTCACAAAAGGAAGTTGAACTTCTTTTGGACAAAATAATTGAAAACCGACACGAACTGCTTCTTTTTACACAGAATGTTACAAACATATCAGTTCATCGCATTGAATATGGCAAAACTGCAAATGATATGATCAAGCTTTTTACCGTGAATAAATCTCCCTTAAGAATGTTAAAAACATTTGGTTTACAAGAGAATGGAGATTCACAGAGCATTGATGAAGCTTTCACCACTCAAACTAAGATATTATCTTGTGCAACAAAAGCAATGAAATTTTCAGACAATGATCAATTTTCTGAAAATGCATGCTGCATACTAAAAAGTGAATTTTACCAAGATGTTGATCATTTTAAGGTAGGAGTTCTACATGAAAAACGTTTGTTTTTGTTGTCTTCTCAGCTTGGCACCAAGAAGTCCAAAGAGATGGCTATGGAAAATAATGCTTTAGTGTCAGCAGGTGGTGTGGCCATCGCTGTAAATTCCAATTATGAGCCAACAGCTTTATCAACGAATGGCTTAGTATACTGCTTTCTGCCCTTGCCAATAACAACAGACTTACCTGTTCACATCAATGGATATTTTGCTCTAACTTCAGACCGGAAAGCTCTGTGTCAGCTGTCTTTAGATGACAAAGTCAATACTGAGTATGAAAATACACTTGCGCATAGCAAGCAGCATGAAAAAGCTATTTGGAACAAAGTTCTTATCCAGGATGCATTAACACAGGCTTATATGAATGCAATACAGGCTTGTGTGAGTGGACTACCAAGTCCCAATGAATCTGTGTTCACTATTTTTCCCACATTAAGAGACGAACACTCTTTGTTTATGCCTCTCCAAATTATGTTTTATACCAATGTTGTTTCAGACGTCAATTTGAAAATATTTCCGACGAAAAATGGATGGGCAAGTCTGGGAGAATGTAATTTCTTAGAAAAGAGCTTCAGGCTGACTGCAGTTGGAAATATTGCACAGATTATTTTTGAGAAGTACTTTCCATTGGTGGAGTCGAAAAAATATGTCATCGATGTCCCAGGTACTATCTATGATTGCATGTATCCAATCGAAAATGTTCATGAAGCATTTAGTAAGTGTATCATCCATGATGACACATTTGTTTGCAAGATATTCTTGCCACATATATCACGCATAAAAGTAAAACAAAGAGATGCAATGCTTGTGTATATTTTAAGCCATAGCAATGGCAAATTTAACGAAAACATGAAGGAAGTGGAATGCATCCCTATAAGTGGTGATTGTACATTATATCGAAGGCCAAAAGAGTTGATACATCCAACGTCCATACTTGCTTGTTTGTATGATGAACATGATCATCGGTTCCCAGAAAGTATAAAAGGAATTGATCCTGAAGAATACCATTATCTACTTGTCAAACTTGGAATGGCAGATAATGATTTACCATGGGAGGAGCTTTTTGAACGTGCCAAAACAATTCAGGATATGCAATATGACATAGGTATGAAGAGACTCAAATGTATCATTCAAGTTGCAAGCAAGAAACCAAAATGTCCAGACCACCTTGCGGCAGATTTTCAAAAGGTGCCTATGCTACCAGTTAAAGAAATAGATCCTTGCTTAAGGGAATACATACAGCACCCATTTGTTCGTCAATGGGCTTGTGCAGCTGATATATATCCCATGTGTCATGAGCATCTATTAGGGTTGGTAGAACCTATTGTTGCAGAAGATGCTATAGGTTTGGCAGAATGGTCGGCCTTTGCAGATCTACTCAAGTTGAATGACCATGCAGTCTCTGTACCCACTGTGATTCGAAATTTGAAGCGTTTGTGTGCAATAGAAGTGGACTCGACAAATGAAAAACTTTGGACAAGCCTGTGGGGCATGACCAGCAATATATATGCATTTTTAGAGGAGCATGTGAGCGAGATTGGTGATGAACTAGCTGGCAAGAAATGGCTGCTTATGAATGGATCACAATACTTTGTCTCCCCCACTCAGTGTGCTATTGATAAATTTGGGTATGATTGTCCGCCATATCTACTCTCATTGACAGAGCCCTTTTCTAAAAATCACCGAGAGCTAATCACTCATTTTGGTATCCAATCCCACTTTCCAGTTGAGATAATTGTGGAGGCTTTGCATTCAATTAAGGAGAAATATGGTGATAAGGAACTGCACATTGCAGACAAACATGTGGTTTTGAAACTTGTTCAAATTTTTTCCAATTCGCTTAAAACGGGTGGCATGACATGGAAAGACACTGAAATCAGTTTGTCTGATATTCCGTTGCTAAGCACAAAAAACTGTTTGCTTCCAGCTGCAACTTTGTGTTTCAACAATTGTCCTTGGATTCAGCCAAAAGCCTCGATGAACTTTCTTTCAACCGAGATTTCTTTTGACTCTGCACACACACTGGGTGTGAAAACGATTCGCGAGGATCTTCTCAAACGCCACTCTAAGGGTATTGGGAGACCATTTGGGCAGCATGAAAAACTAACAACCAGAATTAAGAAGATATTAGACAGCTATCCATTTAGTAAAGAAGTGCTTAAGGAGCTTGTCCAAAATGCTGATGATGCAGGAGCAACTGAAATTCATTTCATCATCGATGGTCGACATCACAGTGACAAAAAAGTGTTTGAGGAAGGATGGAAAGCACTGCAGGGTCCAGCCCTACTAGTTTACAATGACAGCTCGTTTACTGAGAAAGATATAGAGGGCATCCAAGCCCTTGGAGAAGGCAGTAAATATGATAACCCACTGAAGACGGGCCAGTATGGAGTTGGTTTCAACTGTGTGTATCATTTGACGGACACACCAACGTTTGTGACGACTGTTAAAGGCAAGGGTCGTGTTCTGTGTGCGTTTGACCCTCTTTGCGAAAGTGTTCCTGGTGCTGATGAGATTGAACCAGGACAAATGTTTGAAGACCTTGAGGAACTGGAAACTACATTTTCAGATGTGTTTGAGTGTTATCTACCGGATGAGTTTTCTGTTAGCAGTGGAGGTACAATGTTTCGTTTCCCCTTTAGAACTAAAAACTCAGGTCTTGGAAAAGCTGTGGATATACTCACCATCACTGAATGGTTGAATAATCTAACAACAGAGATTTCAGAAATGCTGCTTTTCTTGAATACCCTCAGAACTATAAAATTGTCAAAAGTGGACCTCCAAACCAATGCATTGTGCAACATTGCCAATATCACTGCTATTATAAAAGAAAGTGATCTTAAATCTATTGAGAAATTTTCAGAGAGAGTTAAAAAGTGAAATGAGCATTGTAAAACTGCCCGGGGGGATAGAGTCTGTCTCAAAACATGTCATTAATTACAATATCAAAATGTCGTCATCTTTACCAAACCTTGATCAAACTGAATGGATGGTGGTCCAGCAGTTTGGTTTTAACTCAAGTGTGAAGATTCCATCCGATATAGTGGATGCTTATGCAAAGAAAGATTTAATGTACTTGCCAAAAGGGGGCGTGGCATACCTTTTGTCTCCAAGTGCAGACTTTGAAGGCAAGTTGTTCTGCACATTGCCACTTCCGATACCATCTTACATGCCAGTTCATGTTAACGGACATTTTGTGCTGGAGCATGAAAACCGGCGTCATCTGTGGATAGATGATGTGCATGAACAATGCAGCATTAGAATGAGATGGAACTTGCTAGTGATGGAGCATATAGTGGCTCCAGCTTACACACATTTGCTTGCTATACGCAAAGAGCAGGTGAATGTGACATCGTTTGAAGCAACAAAGACAGAACTTAATGAATACTTTAAAGTTTTTCCTACCATTGAAGATGACCAAGAACATCAGAAAAAGTATCAAAAAATATTGGCATGTAGTGTGTACAAGCTGATTGCAAACACACAGCATGCTTTACTGCCATGTGTAAAATATGCTGGTAATATAAATCAATGCTCTCTCTCATGGCATCAACCTTCTTCTGGTGGACAGCCAGAGCCAATGTATAATGACAGAACTAGATGCCCATTGTACATGTATATGGAACCCAGTCTTGAATTGATGTTAAACCGTGCTGGCATGATACTTCTTTACATAACAGAAAGGATATTCAAAAACTTTGGTAAAGTGGGTGTTGCCATATTGAAAGTGACGCCTTCATTAGTTTGGAAACATTTTGAAGGATACAAATCCGGTGATGCTGCATATAAGGCTATTGGTGCATTGCCAAAGAATGTGTCCAACACCATTTTCAGGTCAGCAGCTGAACTAGGAATAATGCTCAGTTACGTTCGAGATCACAGGGACTATGAAGGCATGCCATTGGTATTGACAAATGATGGAGTCCTTCAAGTTGGGTCTCAATCACACGGTGTGTATAACTCTGTCTATTTTGACTTGTTTATTAACAATCAAAATATATTTCATCCATGAAGCTCTAATTGGGAAATATTACATAGAGAATAAGTGCATTAAATCATTTAACCTAAAAGACTTCTCAGAATTGCTTCAATTAAACTATTCCATGGCAGATTTCGCAAATAAAGAGATAACTCAAAAGTACGTGGAAGATTCTCTTAAAGCAAAGATTAGCTCAGCAGACTGTCAACTTAGCAAAGGGCAAAAGGCATATTCTTACATGGACTTTATAACCCGTTCCTGGCAATTTCTAAATACTATAACTCGTGTAAATGTAGTTAACAGAGAGGAAAAATACTGGGATAAAAGACAGAAATACAAATTAAAAATGTTCGTGTGGAAGAAACAATTATCGATAATGGTGTATTTTATCCATGGTTGGCAATTGGTGTCTTCTCCCTATTCAAAAACAGAACAACATTCCAGTACCTCCTGAAATTCGATATGTGCCCTTAAATGCCTGTCGTTTTGTTGGACTGTTAGTTTCAATTTAACCAGGTTTGTCATGTTTGAGACATTTTTATATTTGGCATCCTGTTTCTCAAATGGTAGCTGGCCTTCTCCTCTCATATCAAAGGTGGTTAGCTCTGAAGACAATCCCAATACAGTGATTGAAGCTCTTTACCGAGCTTCCCATGTTGAGAAACAAAAAGTGGTGGACTTCTCAGATGACATATGGAATGGCTTGCTGAGGTATTTAGCTAACCACGCTAAGCAATATGAAGTGCACCGGAATGAGAAGACATTGCATGTGTTGTGTTCTTTTCCTATATTCAATACTATAACAGGTCAAAGGATAATAATTGGTGAACAGGGCGTTTATGTGATTCCTTTTGATATACCAAAGGACAACATGGATGCATGGCTTTCGGACGATAATAAAGGCTATGTATTTCTTCCTGAAAATGAAGATCATAGTAAGCTGTATGATTTATTACCTGCTTGCGAAGTATGGAATGTAACCGACATATATACAGAATTTGTCTTTCGTCAGTTTGAATACATGACTCCCGAAGCTCAAGTCAAGCATTTGGAATACCTCAGAGAGAAATTAGAAGAGAAAGTGATAAACAGTCGCAATCTGTTGATAGATGGTTTAAAACGTTTGCATTTTTTGTGTGGTAGCGACAATAATTATGAGACTGTGTCCAACTTTTATGACAGAGACTTGGAAATATTTCAAGCAATGGTGCCAGACAAAGCTACCACAAGCTCCATACTGTAATCCAGAATGGAAAACATTCTTGAAAGAATTGGGCTTAATTGACCATGTGACTCCAGAAATGTTCATAGATTTTGCAAAACAAGTAGCAAGTAGTGGCAACCAAAAACAATCAAAAGCACTCTTGAAACATCTATATAACTCCCAGTTACATGAAGATGAACGTTTTCTAGACAAGATTTGCAAAATACCATTTGTTTTGTCCCACACAGTGCAATCAGCGTGGCACAAACTATCACCACAAGCTGGAAGAAGGGAAGGTTTAGTTCAACCATTGGCATGCTTTCATGGCTCTGTAATGAAGATTGGACAAAATGACCAGTTGGTGTGGACTCAGACAACTATAATCTCCAGTGATGCTCATCCTCGTAGATTTGTAACAGATAAAGATAAGCTGAAAAAGAGGCAGAGCAAATGGTCCAGCGCTTAGGTTTGCATATGAAGGTACCAGTGCGCCTTTGCGTAAACCATCTGCAAAAACTTTCTTGTGCATATAAAGAATCTACAAATGGATTGGGAAACTTTGCAACATTTCAATTACTTACAAAGCACATTGAAACTTCCTTCAAACATTTGGCCAGCATAATTATTGGTGTAGAAGATGAATACAATGACGAAATCAGCACTCTGAAACAGATGGCCATAGTTCCAATAGATGAGGGTAAAAGGTATTACCTTGTTAAAGCAAACCAAATTGTCACAAAAGACATCAAAACGGAGGAAACAATACCACCTTATCTTATCAAACTCTCTGGGGATTTAGGAAAGCATGCTCCTCTACTAGAGCTGATCGGGAGCTTTAAGTCTCTTAGTGCTGAAAATTACAAAAATGTACTTTTCCAGTTATGGAGTGAAGAGAAATCAATGAGGCTTGATGACTTTTATGACATTGCCATTAAGGCGTGGTCTGGATTGATTGTAGAAGTACAGAGACATGACAGGAATCGAGACTATCTCAAACAATGGGATGCTCTTTACCTGCCTGCTACTGACAGGCAGCTCTATAAATCTGATTTGCTTGTTTATTTAGATAGCAATGAGTTTACCCATCGCCTGAAGAAAAATTATGGTAGACCATTCCTGGCTGAATGTAGACTGCAGAGAAATATAAATGTTAACGTGGCTGCATTACTGAGTCTGCTACCACGTGGTCTGAGGCCTGACCTTGTAACAAACATCATTACTGAAAGTGTAGCCCAAGACTTAAACGTTGTAGAGCACTATGAGGGTTTAGCTATGACGATTGCATGCAAATTCACATGTGAACACTTTATGGAGGGCCTCAAGCAATTACTGCATCGATACCATAATCCCAAGGAGGCAGAGGAAAGCATAGAGCACGTTGTAGATGACCTGAAAAGAACGACTGTAGTGGTTGTTAAGCAACTCAGTACTGTTCTCCATGAGCACCGTGATGGTAAAACTAAGATCATCCCCAACACAGAAGAGAAAAAGAACTTGTTCGGCACGTTTTGTGATCACCAATTGACTTTGTATGTTGACAAAGATGTACAAGAAAGCAGAGCAGTCTGGGAAAAGCTCTCAGTTTTATTAGATCAAGTGTTCAAAAAAAGAAGCATAGGATCAGTCGATACTTATATGATAACCAATCTGTTGAAAAGGCAAGCATCTGAGATCCAAGATTTCTTGAGCAGCATGGACATAACGTATAGTTCCTGTGTTAATATGAATGTTGGCAGTTACATACCCATTCCATATCAATGCTTTTTGCGTCAGCTAACACCTGTTTTTGAGAAAGGTGACATAGCAGCGTTGGAAATAATTGATCCAGTTAGTACTAACAGTGATGGTCTACCATGCTATATCTATGCAAGAGTCATCAAAGAGGAGAAAGACGGGCTCTATTCTATTGTTTGCAGTAATGATAAAATAGTAACATCAAACATCAGCAACCTCTACTGTGTTGAACAAGCACCAGAAAGCGAGTGTACTGAAAATGAATACATGCCAGGCAAACACCTGAGGGACGAATTCATCATCAATCAAGAGCTGGATGCCATGGGGCTTTGTGAATCCGCCTTCAAGCGGCTGATGTTGCATTGCCTGGTTGGTCGAAACACCACACACAAAGAGTACTTTGAGAAACAGCTGGAAGAGCTTAAGGCCAGGATTGGAAATGATGAACATTTGACATCGGTGTTTGGTGACGAATATACCCGCCGCCTGAAAGAGCGGTCGGACAAACTTTGGGCACTGCGGCAGGACTTCTTCAGTAAAACCACCGACTCCTCACTGTGGCTGCCTCGCTGGAAGGGCGCAAACCCACAGCCTGCCGAAGGGCAGAGGTGGCTGGCCTCGGCTCAAGATGACCTGGCAGCGGCAGAGAGTGACCTGGGATCAGCAGTCCAATGGGCAGCCACCAAGCTATGCACGGTGAGTTGGATGCGTGCGTGTGCGTGGTTGGGGAGAAAGCGTTTGTGGCCCTTAATTCTCTTCTGCCTCTCATGTGCTCATTTGGCCGATGTAATCATTATTCGTTGCCACATTATCTCGTCACATATGTGTTTTAAAACGTAGACTCATCTTTTTCTCATGTATTTCTCATCCTCCACTGCAACATTTGAAAATGAGCATTAATGACTGTAAGTCTGCAGTTTGAAGGGATAACGTTTGTGATATTTGTGACTGTCCTCCCCTAGAGCCTGGAGAAGGCGGTGGTGGGGCGCTGTCTGCTGGAGGACGCGGACCTCCTCTGGCCGCCGCCCGTCACGCGGTCACCGCCGTCAAAACCTGCCGGGGCTGTGTAGGGGAGACGACGTGCTGCGGGCCCACGTGCACACCATGCAGGTATTGGCAAACAGGACGTGATTATGGACCTGGTCTTTCTAGCTGTTAACTGCTTTGAGTAACTTTTCCATTGTTGTGTAAAGCTATATGTCACACATTTTAGTAAGGTTCATCTATAGATAGATAATTACTACAACAAACGCCGGGTTTGCTGTCATGTGGTAACAAGCCCCTGATCCTTTAGAACATGGCAACCATAATAAGAGTCCACATACAGACACAGACTGATACACCTATAAAACAGCTGACACTGTTGGTTGTAACCTTAAGTAAACCAGTAGTAAGTAGAATTTATAGTTTATTTTGCTTAATTGTGAATGTTGTAACCCTGTGTGTGAGCAGGAGCTGGTAGGTGAGGATCCGAGTGAGCTGGTGCTGCCGGCAGGGCCTGTGTGGCACCCGAAGGTGACAGCAAGCAACGTCCGCCGCCTGCGAGACGTTGTGGACGAGGCAATACAGCATGTGGTCAATTGCTACAAGTAGGTTCTAGGAGAGCTGACTTTTATGTCCATACCTAAAACTGCATGAACTGCGGCAATTTGATGTGTACACTGTAATGTCCAATTAACGCCAACTCTAAAAACAGAACACTTTTTATGGTCCCGAACAAGAGACAATGCTAACCTCTACAATGCGACCCCCTTTATAGAGAGCTGTTGAGGTCAGTCCCCTAGGTGGCTTGATAGAGATGTTCTAGTGTAGAACAATAGACTCTGCTAATTGATAAATTCATGTTTTTATATTGTTATATTGCTCCAAATATACAAATCAATATATAATACAAAAATAGAGTTTGTATGCTATGCAGCAGGACCTTGCAAATGAGAATCATCCACCCCCACATCCCTCTTAAATAGCACTCATTATATTACTACATCGGGACACACCCTTGAATGATGAGGTCTGATTGTACATTCTTTTGTTAGTTCTTGTTGTTTTATTCCCAAAATCTATTTTAAATTTAAATTTATTTGCGGGTATATATTTATCATCTCTATATATTGCCCTCAGTTGCAGAAGCGTTTACCAAATTTAAACCCCTGATTAAAACAGGAAGCTTTGAATGATCCGTTGTGAGTTAAAACAACAAGAACTATGACCACATGCTGCATACCATGTATCACAAATCTGCATATACATTCAGTATTGCTTTTCACCTATCAAGTGAGCTGTGTGACGCCAGTACAACTGTAACTAGATTCATCAGTGTTGAACGAACTTTCACATTTTCCAGCTGTAATATTTTAGTACAAATGCTTTCACACATTCAAAATATTATAAAACTAGTATTGGATAAAAGAGTCAGTGATAACAAGTGGAATAAGTATTAAAGTTCCTTGATCCTGTGTGCAAATATTGTCTCTGCTCTTTGGATGCTCCATCTGTTCAGGCCTCGGGGATGACACAGAATGATTCCCCTGGGCTGTGCACTTGCCACATCTGGGACCCACAGGTAACAATATCACACTCACACTATCCCCATCTGGCTTTATGCTTCTGTGAGGCTTCTCCCGTCCAGACCTTGGTGATGACACTCCATCCCCTTAGCTGTGCGCTTGCCACGTCTGGGAACCATGGGTAACACTACCACACTCACACTGTCCTCTTGCATTAAATTGCCACTTCCAAATTGCCACTTCCGAAACCTGGACTTGTGTTCAGCAACTTCTGGGGCTGGCCACGTCTCTTGTTAGTCTCTAACCACTGTTCCCTGTGTTGGCGTAGCAGGAAGAAATGATAGAGACTCAATGTTTCTCTAAAAAAAGATACCCCACGGCATTGTAAAAATTATGATCTTTTTTACTAAATATTTCTTATTTTTTTGTTTGAGCTTCCACGTTTTGCTTTTAGAGGAATACAATGTAAGCTTGTTAAACCACTGTTTGCCTAGAGTCGACGTACTTACGAACTTACTGTTCTCGCTGTGTTCCGTATGTGACTGAAAGACCTGGTCCACATCTGCTTTTTGGTATGGCCTCTTGAACTGAGGTCCTAAGGATGATGTGTATCCTTAGAACTAGGATGTCGCTATTGAGTACTTTTTAATATCTCCAGTTTTTTCTTCAGTTAGGCTCATGTACTACAATGTGTCTACTTTCACCCATTTTATCCGCTTGTGTGATGGTTTTGACTTTTCTGTCAACTTAGTGGTCTCTAGTAGCAATATACTAACACTGAATTGAGCCATGATACAATTATGTGTGCTATGGGTTATAGGATTTCTTACATCAATTTTGATATTTCCCATTGCTTGTACAATGTAGTTGGTGTTGGCGTTGAAGGGAATGATCAATTTTTGAAGACTTGTTTCCAGAAAAGTGGTGGTAGGTGGGCTCAGGGGGTGTGCAGGTAGGTTGTATGAAATTCATCTCTTTACAGAATTGGAAAAGCAATCTGTCATTTGATGATTTTCTTGTCACTTTAAAAGAGGCATTCATATCTCTAGCCCACAATATGACCAATGTGGTGTTAGTAGAAGAGTATTTTTGGTCTACTTCAGATACCTCATCCAAAAGCTCTTGACAGGAGCAGGTTGTATCAATTGAGCCCTCATATACCTGTCCATTAAAACCAGAGGTCCCTTCTTTAGATTCTTGTTTGGAATTTAGCAGCCAGCACTCACATGACCGACAATTACAAAACAGTGAGAGTTGATCAAATCTTTAATACACAACGATATGGATGTTTGCAACCAGTTGAAATACACAGTCTAAGAGATGGAATTTTATTAAATATAATATAATATAATAATGACAAGTCATAGCACGGGCCAGCAGGTTGCTGAGCAAACAATCATTTGTATAATATATTTAGACATTGTCATACAAATGTAAACTTAAAAAACCTGACATGGTGAGCGCATGGTGATTCAATATTCAAAAGAAAAATAATATTTCCAGATAAACTTTAATGCAACATATACTGTTATCATTCTCTTATGCCTGTCGATTATTTTGTACATAAGAGTGACTATCATCGGTAGTCACAGTTGTTTGTGGGTTTGGCGACCCTGGGTATTCTAAATTTAGAACACGACCTATGAAACGTGCAAATACAATGTTGCTGGTTTTAAGAAGTTAGTCTGAACTGCGTTGGAGTGAATTTGAACTCCAATGGAATGGAAAAGAAAGCGGCGATGTTTACGTTGATTCATAGCCTCGTTTAACCAGACTCTGTATTGCATACAGAGCCTGGTCCAGTTGACACATTTGGTTTGTAATCCGAGATGGCGGCCAGTTTATGTAAGACGTTCAGAGATATGCGGGGCACGTTATTGTTTGGAGGGTTGACGTTTTAAGGAACACGTTGAACGCACTGTGTCCTACTTGAACGCTGCACGTTTTACGCTCGTCGCTCTGTATTCTCGGAAGTATGCCGCCATTAACATTATTGTAAACAAGCTAGATATTTTATTGGTGATCTGAATTTCGGGCATTTTAGTATATACGTGTATTGTTAGTACGTATACAATGTGTCGAATAAAATAGATTGTAATCAAAATATCATGGGATCATTCATAACACCTAGATATGGAACCCAATTGACGTTATCAGGAAGGAAAGAATCGAATCGGCAGTCTGTTGTCAACATCATGCTGTCAATCACACGTCACGTACAAAATAGCCTCGTTCAACCAGACTCTCTATTGCATGAAATGAGCGCCGCCATTACAGACTCTGGTTGATCGAGACTATGTACAAAAGGGACTAGTCCGTGAGCCACATTCTCTTATAGTTACTTTGGTGGAAGTGGGCGTGGCATCATGAAATAATAACGCTCTTTTCTGAAAATATTTCCGGGACTTTGCGGGAGTGAACTCTACATTAAAGGCCGTGCCTGCCGGCCCGTATTATACAAGTTTAGTTTTACAAGGTAAAAATTGGACAAAAGTTCCCTAACAGTAAAAAATCTTTCTTGATAATAGTTCTTCAAAGTGAATGGTAGAAATATATTTTCTTGTGATGTATTGCCTGATGTGGTTGTTTGCATAAAAAATGTTTATTTTATTATTAAAAGTATTGCAATAATTTTTTTTCAAGAATATTGCTGCAATTCCCTATCTCTTCCATGTTAAATTCTAGTTTTGAGTACCATTGATCAACATCTCATATCTTCCAAATTGATATGTGTATCCAACTTATCCAACTTTTAAAAATTGGATTTATTGTCAGCATTATTGTGCTATCAAGTGTTCTGCTCCCTTAAATATCCATGATGTATAGGAAAATAAACGAATGCTAAATAGTAGTAGCTCTGTGTCATTTCTCTATCCTATTACGAAATCATGACAATCATGAAATCAGGCTGGTCCCCCCTTTTCCCACCAAAATACCTTATTTTCGTAAGGTTTTTGGCATGTTCGCTATCGATCGCACGTACAAAACCCATGAAATCCTTTAAGTGCGCCCCCCCCCCTTTTCTGAAAACCTGGATCTGCTAGGCTATAATATCCGGGTCACCTATCTACTGATATGTATTCATTTTCACATTTTTCAGTCTGGACGTCAATGACCATTCTGATGAACCACCCAGAAAATTGAAAAAGCTATCCCATTTGTCACTAAAGGTGCAAACAACACCAGTGAAAGTTGGAATGTCCACACGCAAACGGGCAGGTAGAAAGAAATGAGTAGAAGCAGTGACTAGGCAGTGGCTATGTGAAGTATATGTGAACTATAGTTCAATAGACTTGAAGTGAGAATCACCTGTGTCGGTATTTACACCTATTAAGTATTAACTCCATTCATGACAATATGTCAATGCATACATGTATCCAATCGTCAACAGGCGTGTGATACATTTCAGCGAACACTGCTACATATATTATGTGCCTGGATCATTGTAAAATGCTCAGTTGGAATGACTTACCTTTTGGTTGTGTCTGAATGGTCGGGTAGTCTTATGCACCTGTCTTCATTAAAAGGGTCTTCTATGTCAATTCCTACGCCCATATCCATACCCGGACTCCATTATAGACAATATAGCCACGTATATATTACTCATATATCAAAGTATGTGTGGTATGAATAAATTTCTTATTCTAAAAGCATCTAAAAATGTTATTCAATGTTATCTAGATCTACATATAATAAATACTGATACATGTAACATATGTGCTGTTCTATGTAAGTACCATGCATAAATATCTTATAATTTCAAAATCTATAAATGCTTCAGTGTAATTTTTTTATTTGTTTTTGTGTATGTGTGTCTCAATTTGATTGTATGTCTTTTTTATATGAATAAATTGTGAAACTAGAATGTTACAGGTAAGAACATGCATCTAAAAATATTAATATTTACAGATAACAAATATGGATACATGTTCTATTTTATATTGCATAAATTCCTTATGAATTCAAAATCTTTAAAGACTTCTATGTAACTTTTTCTTTAATTTTAAATTGTGCCTGTGCGTGAGTGTAAATTGAGAAACTACAATGTTACATGTAGTTATATGCAAAACAAACATTTTATTCAATGATATTTATATATAACAAATATTTATACAAATTGATGTGCAGTACTACCGTTATATATCGATATATCTAAGATATGTAGCGTGTTGAGCCAGTCAATCAACTGTATAAATAACATATTAAATTATTTCCATTGTACATGTATCTAGTTTTATATGAACATTGTTTTAAATGCATTGTTATTTCATTTGTTTTAGTGTCATTATTGTTAATAGCCAAATCATTGAGTTAATCAACAATTGATGGGTGCTTTGCATCACAAACAAAACATATCATAAAAGATATTAGAGTATGCAAGAGTTCATTGACATATAAATATTAGTATTAGTATGAATATTAGTATTTTCAATACATTCCATGCTATTTTAATACACCAGTAATAAATACAAATTAATTAAAATTTGAGAAGTCGTCATCATTTTTGTATGTAAAAAAATGTTGACATTAAAAAAATGTTTGCATAATATGGCCATGTGAAAAAAATTGTTTGTTCGAAAAAAATTTACTCGCCCCCCCCCCCCCCCCTCCAACTAAGTAATGATCCGCCCCTAATTCATCAGAACAGTGATTTCTGCATAATTCAAAGTCACAATGCACCCAGAAAAATATCTTTTAGAATAAAATTATCTTCACAAAAAACAGGCTACTCATTTGGACAGCGGTCGTTAGTTCGTGTTCCACCACGGCCATTTGATATAGTCAAATGGATGCAACGGGTTGTAAAACCTGTCTTCAGCTCTATCTATCATTGTGAGAAATAAGCTTGCAAATAAGACGTGAGAGAGAGAGAAAAAGTTTCAAAAGTAACTCATCAGGACAGTCAAAATCACAATGCATCCAGATTCTTTGTGCTATCACATATTTCGGACATTTCGAAGCTATGGGGGTCGCCACCTCTCTGTTTCACCTTGGATTTTTTTTATAACGATACTGGTTTCCTACCAGACCATGTTTTGAGTACATCTATATCCGTGATTTAACAGATAATAATGCATAATAAGGCATACTAAAGCGACACTTTGTGGCTAGATAGAAAATGTTCCCCCAGGTGGTGCTGCCACCTAGCTGATAAAGAAGAATGAATGCCATTTGACACAACATAAATAGATCTATGAACATACCCAGAACTTAAGTCATGAAGTCCCAATGTTTACAAAGATGGGCACATCCACACCAATTTACCATAGGAAAGGGCATGATAGGTTGGGGTATTAGTGACTGCCTGAACCACGAAACTTTCGTTTTGTACACAACGCAAACTGTCAAACAACACACTGTCCAGATAAAGCCGAAATTTAACCCAAGAATAGGTTACACCAACCTCGGGGGGGGGGGGGGTCTTACTATTTGTCGGGTAGTACGGGTGTGCCATTTCTATGGGTCCCCTTTATAGATATCTCAGGTATAGTGATGGTTCTAAATTTTGTGATTTTAGTATAGCTATGGGTCTAAATTTTGTGATTTTTGGTATCGTTATGGGTTTACATTTTGTGATATTTGGTGTAGCTATGGGTTTCCAATTAAATGCAGAGATATTGCTGGTGTAAATGTAATTCTGTTTGATACTGATACATTTCTTTTTAATATTTTGTTGATAAAATGTTGCCCGTATGTATTTTCATTATCTAATAGATATAGACATGGGTCACTTTAAGGGAAACTATGAAAATGATACCCTTAGCGAAACCACTCATTAAAACAATGGGTATTATTCTGTGTGACGTTGTAATGAACACAACAAGATTTACTATATATGCTCGATCTGAATCTGAAAATTACACTGCGGAAAGTCCATAAAGGCACGTGGCAGTGGGAGAGATAGCAGTTGGTTTACTCTAGGAGTATTAATTGACAATTAATTGTCAATTAATACTCCTAGGCATAACAGATGGTTTTAAAAGAGAGCGTCAACTGTATTTGTTAAAAAAAATGAAAGTCCGTCTATTTTGCCTTCTATGCTACTATGGGATTACGGTCATTGTTCGTGAAAGTATACAGGTATACAGTAGAACCTCCAATTAAGACCATCTCTATATTGAGACCACCTCTATAATAGGACCATTTTTCATGCTCCCAAACGTACAAAAAACAACCAAACAAAGTGAACCTCCATGTAAAGACCACCTCTCTTTTGAGACCAGTTGAGGTCAGTCCCACTGGTGGTCGTAATAGAAAGGTTCCTCTGTATTCCTGGTACTGTATACCATAAGCTTTCTAGGATACTTACAATGGGATTATTACACATTTTGGAAGTATTTTCCTGTGTAAGCATTTAGTTTGGCGGGAAGACAGTAGGCAGTAGACAGCATTTCGAGTGCAGTTGAAATGAATGTACCGTTAGTGAGACCATCAGAGGAGGCCAGTCCGTGTACCCTGGATCATTTGTGGACCTTTCAACCACATCCAGCTGCATGTCTCATAGAAAATATAGGTAGGGTGTTTGTTTTTTTGTTTTGTTTTCCTACAACTTTGAGGATGTTTGAGGTTGTTCGCCACCCCCCCCCCTCCGACATGTTTTTCAAAGTTTCCTTTTCTCCATTGTTATGCATATATAACCAAGTTGTAAACTTCTATTCTTGGCGTTTAGGCATCAGGCATGCATGCCTGTATTCAGTCAGTAGTCAGTCAATCTAAGTGGCTCTTGAAATATATCAAATAAATCTACCAAGAATAAAAACTTACAATTTGAATATGTATGCATAAAAGTCTGCTTACCTGGAAGCTGGTTATTTGTGGGTTCTTCAACCACATCCCGCTGCATGTCTCGTAGGAAATACAGGATGGGCATTTGTATTGTTACTCTGGTTCAATTGGTCTGTTGAGTCGGGGATATTTTCCTTGATGCTCTTAGAGAAAACTACCTTCTTCTCAGCATCTTGTGTATGTTCTTTCAAGTTTACATAAGTACATTTTTTCACGGTTTCTTTTTCTTTTCCCGCTTTTTTTCATGTTTATGCATATATATGCATAACCAAATTGTAAACTTTTATTCTTTACGTTTAGGCATCAGGTATGCCTGTAGGCGGAGAGTAATGAAGAACACTTGCACTCTAAGTGCCTCTTAAAATCGTGTAATATAATTATTTAAATTTCGGACGTCACGGGACGTTGTGTATGATGGTCAGAGTCCTTGAAATCACGGAAATCTATATAGAAAACAATGGATATCATCATAAAGTAACTTACGGGACGCCACGGGACGTTACGTACGATGTGTACCGTTCCGTCCCGTGTTTTAGTATTAGTATGATATGATATGATATGATATGATATTGTGCGGCTTTCTTTAGGAATTTCATATATCCTATAGCCGGTCATTACTTCTTCATATGACTAGTTTCTATGTCATTTGATACATGACAGTATAGAGGAAATTACTAAAACCCATACATAAGTTCATTTTCACTCTCCATTTGTAGTCTATGTTGTTCTTAAGAACAAGAAGGGACAAGATAGAGCTACTGTCAATGTAGTTGTAGTCGGTGCCCCTGGGTCACCAGGTGGTCCACTTGATATCTCTGATATTACTCCAGAGTCTTGCAAGCTTGCCTGGAACCCACCAAAGGTACGCTACACTCACATTTAAGAATTAAGATTGAATACAATGTCATGCTGGTATTATGGATTTTACATTAATATTTTCATTTTTGTATTTAAAGGATGATGGCGATGCTCCAGTCAACCACTACATAGTAGAAAAGAAAGATAAGTCAGGTAGATGGACCCCGGTGGCCAAGTTCTGCCGAGGCACCTCATGTGATGTGGATTACCTGGAACCAGGAGAGAACTATGAGTTCCGAGTTGCAGCCGTGAATTATAACGGTGTCAGTGAACCACTCGTCTGTGATAAGCCAATTGTTGCCAAGCATCCATTCGGTAAGCTACAGAACACCCATTTATATGATCAAATTAGGATGATTGCTAAAAGGTATGGGATTGAATTATTGATCTTTTGCAACAGATACTCCTGGATCTCCTGGTAAGCCAGTGGTAGAAGATGTAGATGCTGATTCTGTTGAACTCTCATGGACCAAGCCTATAGAGAATGACGGCGGAGACAAGATTCAAGGATACATTGTAGAAGTTAAAGAGAAAGGTATGTCAATATTTCTCCCCCAACAAAAATGATTACGAATTTCAATTACATCTTCACTCCTTGATAGAAAACATTGACTTTATTAACAGGTAGTGACAAGTGGCGTGCAGTTAATGCCAGCGCACCATGCAAGGACACCCGCTTTACTGTTCCTAATCTGGAGAATGGACACGAATATGACTTCAGGGTGAAGGCCAAGAATAACGCAGGCCTGGGAGATCCTAGCCAAGGCACAGGAAATGTGGAAGTAAAGCCAAAAGCGGGTAAGGTCAAACCCTTTATTATTCCCCTCTCTTTTCAAATAGGGGAATCATAAAACTGCTGATGTCCGTCCGTCAGTCAGTCAGTGAGTCAGTCAGTGAGTCAAGTGTGTCAGTCCGTCCGAGCTCAGATCTCATAGATGGCTGGATGGATCAATATGAATTTCAAGTATATCATTTCCTGCCACGTAAGGATGATGCACGTCATTTTAGATTTTCAATTTCCGAATTATAGAAAATATTATAGAATTATAGAATTATAGAAAATATATCTGCTTAATTATTGCCTGTAGATTCAATATGTATGACCATCATATAGGAACTCATGGTCCAAGAATCCATTGGCCATATTGGTTTTGACATATGACCTTTTGTTCAAGGTCATCTGTGATTGTCTAAAATGCAGGTTTGGTCAATTATCTTCCACTGAAAAGGTGGGTGTGAGCTATGGGGGCATGTGCGCTAATTAGGTTGAATATGGTATCTTACACCTTGTTCTCTTGGAAGGCTTTAAAATAATACAGAAAATGCAAAAAGTTCCTCAGCTGAATTATATACTGTATTCCCCTTAATGTTTTTGCACACACGCGAATTTCACGGTCATTCAATTTCACGAAGTTGAAAATATAGTACTGTAAAAGTGGAAATGACAATTCTTTTGTTCACCTGCACACAATTAAGTAACCTTTTAATATAAGATTTAGATTAATTATTTGTGTAAACAGTGAAGTATGGAAACAATGTTCCAATGCAAACTTAACAGTAATGTTTTGTGATTTTGTTATATTATAATCTAGTATACTGTTTATTTTCTTTTCAGGCGTGTGCTACTACAGCTTGCCAAACTTGTCAAGGAGCATCCCCTCCCATCCTTCCAAAGGATGACACACGAATCTGGAAAAAACATTGTGGAATCAGTTGTAGACTTGGCTCTTCAGTTGTTGAAGGAATAGATATATAAGGATGTGCAGGATATAAGGATAAGGATGTGCATGTTTCACTTGCAGCAACCGATGATTGTCGAATAAAAAATTTGTAAGAAAAATGTGATTTGCTATCTGATCCTATATATTGCAACGATCAGATCTTTTCAAGTTTTCAATGAGATGTGATCTTTGCAGGACGTGTTGTTATATAGAGCTATTTCATGATAGTATTAAGTCTGTAGTGAACTGTGGTCTACTTTGATCTTTTTTGGTGCTATTCACGGTGATTTCAAACAGTTGTTAGTGGGTCTAGATACAATAGTTGAGTTGAATTAGTGTTAATTGTGCAGTTGATACTAGCCTTAACTTGGATTTTGCATATTTGTAGTTTATAGAATCATTTCACAATTTTCATGTGTAGATATGTATATTTAATCTTGATGTTGCATGTGCACAAGTCTATAACTGATTCGACACTGTTGATTCGTGTGTCATGTTCAGAGGTGGCTCAGGCAAGCTCCCGCATTAGAATGGATCCCAAATCAGCATGGGGGTTTTCTGGCAGTTTCTGTGTATTTTTCTAGTAATTGCTGTACGTGCATATTTGATGATGGGCGAATTGTGCTGTAGTATTGATAGATTTTCTGTGGATTCTTAATTGGGACCACGGCAGCTTCCGTGGTGGTATTGTGGTGATATTGAATAAATCAAACAGTAAAATGATTTACCAGGGATCTCAAATTAGCAATTGCAGCACTGGGAGCTGCATGTAAATTGATGTCAAAATATGAGTACAGACTAAATTGCTGGGAATATGTGCTTAAGTTAAATGCAGATGTTGCTATTTCAAAATTTTGTAACTTGCCTGCTGTCATTGTTGTCAGTTTATTATTAAAGTACTAAATTTCTACATTCTGCCAGACTTCCCCCGAACACCAGCCAGTACTAGGGATTATTGTATTGGCTTATGGTCAGTATGGCAATATGTTTAAGTTTCTTCAGTGCTACTGGCCCTTATAGGCCAGTACTAGGAATATCAAGCCACTACTAGGAATATGTATTGGCTGGTGGCCAGTACAATTAAAATCTATAATTTCTGCACTGCTACTGGCCATTAGCAAGTACTAGGAATATGTATTGGCTTATGGTCAGTACAGCAATATTATATTAAATATATATATCATTTCTACTGGCTACTATTTCTACTAGAAAGTACAGCAAGATCTAATTTCTGCAGTGCTACTGGCCTTTAACCAGTAGTACAAGGAAGGTATGTATTGGCTTATGGCCAGTACAGCTATTTTTTAGTTTCTGCAATGTTACTGGCCATTAGCCAGTACTAGGATTATGTATTGGCTTATGGCCAGTACAGCAATAATTTCTTCAGTGCTACTGGCCCTTAGCCAGCACTAGAATTATATATTGGCTTATGGCCAGTACATCAAGATCTAATTTCTGCAGTGCTACTGGCCTTTAGTCAGTATTAGAAACATGTATTGGCTTATGGCCAGTACAGCAATATTTCTTAGTTACTGCAGTGTTACTGGCCATCAGACAGTACTTTCTGCACTGCAACTGGCCCTCAGCCAGTACTAGGGATTATTGTATTGGCTTATGGTCAGTATGGCAATATGTTTAAGTTTCTTCAGTGTTACTGGCCCTTATAGGCCAGTACTAGGAATAGCAAGCCACTACTAGGAATATGTATTGGCTGGTGGCCAGTACAATTAAAATCTATAATTTCTGCACTGCTACTGGCCATTAGCAAGCACTAGGAATATGTATTGGTTTGTGGCCAGTAAAATTAAAATCTAGCTTCTGCAGTGCCACTGGCCTTTAGTCTACTAGGAATATGTACAAATACATGTATGTAATGTCCATTTCAGTCTTAAGGGGTTTTCTCCTTTTTTTCGAATCTTTTTAATTTTATTAAAAAAATATTGATCGGGGGAAAAATAATTTATCTCTCCTGTAACAGAAAAAATTTAAATCAGTCTCGATTCTCCAAAAAAATAATTAACGCCGTACTAAAAAGGAGCCACCTATAACACTGAAATGGATGGTCTCAGTATGGCGATAAGTTGAAGTTCTTTAGTACTATATGCCAAAACTTGAGAAAAGTGGGGTGGAAATGGACATTTTCATGTTGTATGAAATTAAATTTTTCAACATACTGAAATGGGTTAGCAATTTTGTGATTTATCCCCGCAATTAGTATAGATTAAAGATTTCAAATTAAAAAATCAATTTATTTTTGTATCATCACTATCTGCCAAAATGAAAGATTGGTCAACATGGTAAAAGTGGAACTTGAGAATTTTAAAGAATAATCAGGCATTAAAATTGTCTTTTTGGATCAAATCATACTTAATAGGTTACAGGTTTTTATGACCAACGCCCCCCCCATCTTGCCCCATCGGGACCCTCAATAATGCAGTCCATGAGTAGATGATGAAAATTTAAACAACCTGCAGACAGCTCTTGCTATAATAAACAACACCTCATATTGTGGAATACAAATACTGTACTCCCCTTAATTTTCACTCCCAAAATATTTCGTGTTTTTGCACATCCACGAAATTCGCGACCACTTAATTTAGAGAATTTGGCGTTATTTGTTATTATCAAATAAAGGACTTTAATTTTCGGGGCCATTTTAATTCGCGACTTTCACGAAAATCATCGAATCACGAAAATTAGGGGACAGTGAAAATTAAGGGGAATACAGTATCAAGCAGAAAGAAATTGTTGTCAATGAAATCAAATTGCATGGTTGGTCCTATTTTTATTTTGCAATGTGCTAAGCATTAAATATTCTGTCATGCAAGCCTATGTTTCCTTGGAATACAGAGGATGCAACATTTTAAAACAGTTTTAAATGTCGATATAAAAAAATTGTTAGGGTGAGAAAATTGTCAAGATCTGACGAACTTATGATGGAGAATGGGTGTGGGAGGTCAGCCACAAAGTACCATAGAATGCTGCATGAGTGTCCATGCTCAAGTAAGCCCCAATGCCCCCCCCCCCATTCCCTGAAAATTCACATTCATAATTCACTTATTTATTATATCCATGTAAATGTCCACACTCACAAAAAGAAAGACATCGAGAACATAAATTAGCTTATCCATGGCATTCGACAGTTTAAGAATGAACTTTTCAAGCGGGTGTTGAACTTTTGACCTTGCTTCTTAGAACTATCCATAATTATCAGGATTAAACTGTAGACTGTTACATGGTAGAAATGCAGAAGACTTTTTGAAGTTTGTTGTAACATACACTTTCTCACTTTTTAACAGATGTGTTTTGTCAGTTAAACAGTTCATATCAGGAACGTCTTGTTGCAGATTGATTTGAGAAGCACAATATGGGGTGATTGTTGGAATATTATGTTTTTGACTGTTCAAGGTATGTGATTTGTCAGTTAAATCTGCCATATCTGAAATGCCTTGTTGATTCATTTGAGATGCGCCACATGAGGTGGTAGCACACTTTGCTGTAATATGGTCCCTCTGACTTTTCAATGCATGCAATTTGTCAATTAAACCGTCCATATTGGGAACACCTTGTTGCTGGTCAATCATCGGAGATGCACTATATGGGATGGGAGTGTACTTTGTTTTTGGAATATTAATGTCTTTCTGACTTTTCAAGATACTACATTGTACTTTGTTATCAAAATCTTACATATGAAAAATGCCTTTTTGAGGATGATTCATTGGAGATCCACCAGATGGAATTATAGTGTACTTGGTGGTAATATTGTCTTTCTTGGCATTTCTTTTGATTGCATGTACGTTGAGGTTAAGAGCTGCAGTATTGTGATTAGTTTGTCCATCATCATTTATTAGAGACTTTCTGGAGGTGTGCACTTTCCTTCTTTTGGTGGTGATGCTAAGATTGTTATCAGTCAGGTCTTTAGATGAATAGTATTGCCTTTTCAGGGACATTTTTCGACTCCCAGAAGAAACAGTCTGCCTTTTTTTCCCTGCAGTCTTAAAATCAGAGTCTGGATGTGTGGTCTTGTGCGGATACTTTACTACCGTCGATTTAGCATCTCTTCCATATAAATGTTCCTCTTGTAATTGCATTTTACGATTTTGTGCTATAATTTTACGATGTGGATGAAGTGGTTTGTGTTTTTTGCTGAACTTATATCCTTTCTTAAAGGAAGATATTGTACAGGAAAGTTTATCGATCTGACCAGAGATGTTTGCTAATTCCTCCTGTGATGCAGTTTCTGACCAGTGATATATTTCTTTAATCTTATTTTGAGTGGCATATTGAGCAGAAGATTTTTCTTTCCACTCCGAGGAATTTGCACCTTGAATATGTTCATGTTCACGAGTAACATCCAGATTCAGAGTTTCAGCTACAAGTTGACATATGCAGTGTGCCCCATGACTACTTGCAATACATGTACATTGCATGTTTGTTATGCATACAACTCCAGTTATATAGTTCTGACATAGAACAACAACGCTGCTGTCAACGATGTGATAGTCATCATCTTGAATGATGGTATTTGCTGCTTGTCTTCTAAGGTGGTCAATGTCCAGATCTTTTTTTTGAATCAAAAGAAGGCGGCCAAGGTGGAGGTGTTTGCACATACCTTGAAATGAAGAAAGGAATCTAAATAATCAGTATAATTCAATAATTATGAAAAAGTTCGCATACCACTGATTCTCACATGCTCCCTGAGTTTTGGGTTAAAAAATCTTGAAAAAGTCTTGGTCTTCATTTAAAGTGCAACATATTCTTTCTGAAAGGACTATATTTCAGTGACCCGAGCAAAAAATTTGGTAACATAGGAAACACAAATTTTGTGGACATTTGAAAAAGTCAATTTTAATATAAAAAAAACGGCAAAGATATTTTTTTTGCCAATAATCCATACATGTTATATGATACACACAATCCTATTGATTCAAGTACATGAAATACTTAGTGTATGAGAAAAAAAAATCAAATGCAAACATAAGCATCTGCATTGTGGACATGCATTTTTGGTCATTTTTTGCACTTTGACCAGGTTTTTATATATACCTCAAACACCATTCATAACAAGATCTATGCAATGGTATGTAGAACTTTTATACATCTCTCATATATAAAGAAATAACAAAAGACATAAACACAAACATAAACACTACATGAACTCGTGAGAATCAGTGATACACACAAAATAAGGTCAAAATTTAATCATCATTCAAATTTACCAATGGTTTAACATTCAGTAACTACCTTCATAAGGAGCAGAAGGACATTCACATGTCAAATCCGGTAAGCTAACTTTCCACTTGATTGATGGATCCGAGGAACTTGTGCCAGAGAGGAGCGCTGTTTGGAGTGTGTAAAATTTCGACCCCCCCCCCTTACGGTGGAGGTGTACCAGTAAAATTTTGACCCCCCCACATCTTTTATACGCCCCAAACATTCTGTAACTAATAACCGCCCCATAAACATTGCACATGGAAACGCTCCTTCTCCCCCTTTAAAGCCCTTACACTGAAATCTGAAATCCCCCTCTACCCCCAGCCCCCCTCAACCTCTTCAGTACATGTATTGACATATCAATGTTAGATTTAACTGGAACCACCTACAGCTGTTAGTAGTTCCAGAATTTAACAACAAAAGGACAAATCCTTGTGCATTGCCCACGAATTGGGACAGTCATAATCTGCATTTTCTAAAAGAAAAATAAATTAGTATAGAGCTCTTAGTGATAGTGATTGCACATTACTAACTTAAACTATCTACCTGAAGAAGGGTATTTTGTGTAATCAAATTCAGTTGGGGCCATTTTACCATGCTTCCAAGCCCAGATTTTACACCTCAAATTTTGACGCCAAATGGTGCTGGTACTGTAAGCTAAGTACTGCATAAGTACTAGTCTGAGCGGCCTGCAGTACTGCATTGTTGAAAAGGGAATTCCCTTGTCATA
>CM032667.1:47875816-47972716 GCA_019095985.1 Streblospio benedicti
CATAATCCCACATATTTTGAGACATGAATTTGTAGGAAAGTACGCATAGATAAGAAAAATAATAATTCCGTACTTGATTTCCCTAAGTTTCTTGGAGTCTGTGCCTTTAGGAACATGTATAACACCGGACGGATAGAAATCTTCTACAGCAACAGAACCACCTAAATAGTAATTATCAAACTTGAAAATGCTGATTGTATTCAATTAAGATAGAATTTTTGAAATGATGTTGATGTTTTGTATATATCCATACATGCTATTATGTTACTATACTAAAGGATTGTATCACATAGGCGCTGGTGGGATTTAAACTCAGGATCATACTGCATCAAATGGCTAGTATAGTAGTTGAGACTGACTGTCAAATCCACTCAGCCGCCTGCTCCTTACGTTATGGGATGATACTACACACAGCCGAGTACAAAAGCAATTCATATCATCTCCCATTCAGTCTCCATACCAAAGAGTGACTACTATTAAACTCTTGACACAATCGGTTGATTAAAAGATGCTTATACAAAACACTTCCATAAAGGCATGAAACTGTCTTATTCTCGAAGAGGTTAAACAGACAAGTCATTAATAACTGCCTTTTATACAGTTGTTTACATGGCTTATTACCAAGAGGTTAGTGTGATTGTTTACTGGTTACCGCGGTAACTGTGCTGGTCAGCCTCCGCCTGCTCACTGTAGTATCCGGTGGACGGCACCGCGGCCCAGTCCAACAGGTTCGGCTTCTTACTGCGCAGCCTGCAAATCACCAATCAAACACACTACTCACACACACACTACAATATAGACCATCAATTGCACTGTTCGGCCATGCACACAATCCGTGAATCTTACGTATGAAGTGAGCTCCCCATTGTAGAGGTCACTAAATTTCACGTCATACGTACGGTTCACGGTTTATAATATGTATGGCTGGTTTAGCGATGGGTGCTCTAGTGTAAATAAGATTTTGCAAGATGTACAGATTATCGATTATCCAACACAATAAATTCATTCAAACGCATACGAGTGAGTCATGACAAGTAAGCACTGTAGTAAGTCATTACAAGAAATACAGATACATGTAGGTCTGGTGCCTCCGACCTCTGAAAACAGACTTGTAACTCACCTGTGCCTTACTGAAGGCCAATTGTAGGTTGTATATATTTAGAACTTGTTCGCCATAAGTATAAGAAAACTAATTGTTAAGATGTACATATGAAGCCACTGGCCCAGTTACTACATTTATAAACTTACCTATTGATATTCTGGCTCAGGACAAAAGTTAATATGTACAATGTATATTCGAAGAGAAGTTCAAAAGTTTATTTAGTTAATAAGATCATCAACTTGACAGCAGGTAATGGTAAAACTTGTTATAGCTTCACCTGTTGTAATATGACATAGATAGCTAATTATAACAGAATGTAACTTCGAAAAAAAAAAGATCTTATTATGTTGATTCTCTTATAGTACTAATCAATGACTATATAAGTATCACAATAGTTTTTTAATCAAGGATAACACTCAGTTCACACACTAAGCTTTCAATGGCATCCGCCATCTTGATCACAGTGGTTGACGTCAACCACTGTGATCAAGATGGCGGATGCCATTGAAAGCTTAGTGTGTGAACTGAGTGTTATCCTTGATTAAAAACTATTGTGATATTATGTTATATCCAGGATAAATGAATTTCCATCAAAAAGATAATCAATGACTACATGTGCATGTATGTGCTTTCTACATGTATATTTATTACTGAAATATTAGCTATCTATGGATAATTGAATTAGTGGTTGGTTTAAATGCCTAACTTTAAAAAACAACAATGGTTCATCTCCATTATTCTGGAAATTTGCATGCTGTGTAAGCAAACACAATCCTTCAATGCTTTTGAATAATGGAGTAAGTATGGGTACATTATCATATGTAAGTTTAGTTTGGTTTTTGTTCTTGTTTGTTTTATTCGTTGTTCAATCATTATTTACTTTAATGATAAATACAAAGGCAACTGCATTGGTAGATGGACTTTCATATATTAACTAGAATTTAGATTTGAGTAAATTAAAAAAGAGAAGAAAAAAAAAGAAAGTTCTTTCATTAAAATAATACCAAAAATCCTATTTATTTGGTACACAGCGCTTGGTCTCATCTGAGACCAAAACAAAATTAAAATAATAAGATATCTTTTCAAATTTCTATTCAAAAGATACCTTTATAAGATCACATCAACTGATGCGGTTGTCTGTAGATAAAAGCAGCAGTTGAATATTTTACTCATTTAAACTAGTTGCATGTAATACTTTATTTTGTGATACAATTGTTTTTTTACAAAATACTACAATCTTGTTATGGATATTTTAATTTCAGTTTACAATTCTACTGATTCTAATTATTGAGGGGCTTGAAGAGGAAGAGTGAATGACAACACCCACTTCAAATTGCCATCTTATTTGGACTTGTGGACTTGGGATTTGAACCTTTTTTGGTGTTGTACATGTGTTTAAAGGTAAATGATTTTTGTTTTAGATTTTCAACAAGAAAATTCCTATTTTAATACATTATATGGACATCATCCTGTAATCATTAGATAAGGACTCAAACTTTGCTCTCCTATGAGGTGATAATCGGATAAATTATCAACTTAAAATTATCGGTGTTTTTATACTGTAAACAATGAACAACAAGTTAACAACATACTTTTAAAATAACCTTTTTGTCATCAATAGTTTTTCTATCAATATAGATTTTATGGACACCAACTGCTGGTATTAGTGGGTATATAGTGATGTTCAATGTTTCAAAGGCTAATATCTTAAAACTAAATTTCAAATTTGATTTAAAAGATGACCACTACTTTTTTAAGATCAAATCAATAGGAGGATGTGATTTTCTGTTCAACACTAAACCCAACAAATTGAAAAAATAAATATTTCACTCATTTAAATTGCCCAAAGTAATAAATTTATTTATTTGATACAATTGTTTTTTTACAAAGTTCTACAATATTTTTATTTATTTTTAATGTCAGGCATGTTTACAGTACTAATACTGATTCCCGCACATTATTGATTTATCACTGAATAATTTGAGTGAATGACACCAGAGCATTCAAAAAGCCATCTTAAATAGGAAATACTTAAATAATTAGATTATTTGAACCTATTGTTGGTGTTGTCAATCACAGAATTAAAGGTAAATGATTTTGGCTCAATTAGATTTTAAACAAGAAAATTCCTATTTCTAATACAAAATATGCACATCATTTTTTAGGATTTCGGTTTTTTGACTCAAGCTGACTTCATTATGAGGTGATATTGTGATTTTAACATCAACTGTAAAAATTATCGGAACATGAATACTAAAAAAAATGTGACATTTGTTAACAATCGTATTTTTTTAAAAATAAGGAAGTTGTGATTTTATTTTTATATCAATATAGATTTTATGGACACCAACATGGTATTAGTGATATATAGTGATGTTCAATGTTTCAAGGCTATGATCTTAAAACTAAATGTTAAAATGTGTGTAATTAATGGATGTTTTGTACCTTTACTAGGGAATTTTTTTTTCTTCATGAATTATCAATGCTTTGAATTGATTGGCAAGGAATTTCAGGGAAATCAGTGCTTTTCAAAAGCTTAAAATATGTGTAAAATGAACAACTGAACAGATATAAGAGAATTGAGGCTTTGTCACTAATTATATGAATTTTGGTTTTGATCACTGCAATGTTTATCTTTCAGTTACATGGTAAACAGGCGAAGTTGTAAACTTTTCACTTATTGCTTCATAACAAAATTTTTGATTGTCAGACAATGTCTGCATTTTTTCAAAATATGCCAAGTCATTAGATACCTACACAACAAGGTGTCATTTGTACATTAAATAGTGAAGTAATAATCAAAGAGAAAATTAAAGTTTAGTAAAAAGCATTACGTAGAAAGTAATACTAAATTTTTGTTTTAGGTTTGAATACTGAGTGGCATTGTGACCTCCAGCACCATTTGAAAATACTTAGTACTCAATGATTGGGTAAGTATTTGGTTTTATTTCTTCAACGTTAAAGCTAAAATCTTGAAATGCATATCACTTTATGGAATGTGCCTTTTCGTGTGTGCACAAAAATGTGTCTGTTTAAAACTGAATCTGTAAATGTAATGAATCAATACATTCATGTACATATATATTATTAGAAACTAGTCCTTTTCATGTAGGGATTTAACTATGAGAGTGTCCACTTTCAAGGAGATGTGGAACAAAACCGTGACGATCTGAATGATCTGCTGGCTAATAAAACATGCACCCTCTTTCAGGTAATGTGCTAATTATGGGAAGTTGATGCGTGGACAGCAGACAGATGACGCTTCAAGTCGAAGTGCAGAATGTTTATCACTACTTTATATTTCCTCAGTAAATGACAAAATGGCATCAATGTAAAAATGTAAAACCATTTGAAAAATAAAATGTGTATATGAAAATATGGTTTGCATTTTAAACACTTTCAATTTCCAAATAATACCAATAAACATACTCATCCATTTATATCTTTATAATTTTTCAATGCACTCCAAAGATTTTCTTACTGTTATCAATTATTTTTAAAATCATAATCAGAAACTTTAACACACTAGTGAGTCTTTTTTATTGCATGTGCATTTGCAAAAATGATAGGCCCTTAGACTTTACACAAAATTGCTAATTTGTTCACAAATAAGTCAAAACACTTATTTGGGATATTGTGAAATTCAAATTGTACTGATCGAAATAACAAAATAATACCTGCAATTAAGCTCAATAAGCAACCTGAAAGATAACTAATTTATGTGCTATGTGCATTATTTTCAATGAAATAGATGCAGTTACTGTGAAATATAAATCACATTAAGTACATGTGTCTAAAGCCAGATCAGTAAATGCTAGTTTTTTTATTACTACATAAAGGTAATCTGTAATCATCATTTGAAAGTTCGTAGCAAGCAAAGGTCCAATTTTTGTCACTATATTGTGCACTCATTGTATTGAATCAGAGCTGCCAGATCAGAACTTGTGCTATTAAGGGGAACTTGTGCTATTAAGGTGTACACACAGATTCATCATTGAGAAGTACATGCAGTAAACATTTAGTAATACAGGGCATAGATGTAAACATTAGGATGAGTACACACTAGGCAGAACAAATTATTTATATATTTATGCACCTGAAATAAGAAAATAAATAGTAGATGTAATAGATCATACAGATGTATATTTTTTGTATTCTCTGTTTTCTATGCCAAGCAAGCCCACTGCTTGGGATGATGGTGTCATTTGGGTCTCACAGCCTTGTGGTTGTGAGTTTGAGTCCCATCAGCTGCACCACATATAGTCAAATGGAAGCATAGCGTTGTAAAACCTGTCCAGATATGTCAATACAGTTGGTGTAGCTTGCTTGCCATTGAAAACAGGGAGAGAATAGAATGGAATTGATAAGCAAACTTGGGTTGAGGTGGGGGGTGGGGGGGGGGGGGATGGGGGGCACATTAAAGTATATATTTTCCTTCTACAAATTTACAAATTTAAAGCACAAATGGCCCTTAACTTTGATCCTTCATTTTCAATGTAGTTTCAAATAAGGCTCAGTGTAAACCAACTACATATATGAAGTGTTTAAAGATTTCTTCGACTAGGTCAAAATAATCACTTCAAATCAACGCTTTTATTTCATACCTCAAAGTCTGTGATAAATATTATGCATTTATTATTTAATTAGGTTTATTGTGTGTGTTTTCTTTTAAAAGCATGTGGCATTATTGCAACATTTAATTTTCATAGTGTATGTTATTGCAATATTTTGATGAATATCATGGATATTCAAGTAAACATGTACATGTAGATTACAGGCATTATGTGACATCATTAAGAATTTTTTGTTAATGTAACGAATGGATATCGATATTCAAAAAACATGATTTATCATAATAGCATTTTTTCCAGTGTTGGAGTTATGCCTCTTTGAAATTAGAAATTGTGTGCATCTTATACTAATAGCTTGTTCAAAAGCTTGTCTCTGCTACTACTAACGTGGTCGACCCAACATAAACATGTAACTCCCGGTGGGGTGTGTGGGGGGCTTTGCCCCCCCGGAGTTGGGTTTAGTTGAGGGTGTCCGGGGAATGTCCAGTGGGTAGCCCCTCAGCCTTTCGAAATAAAAAACGCGGGGTTTGGGGTTTACCTTCCCCATAATAACATTGAGAAATAATTAAAAAAATTGGTCATAACGTCCTCCTGCCTATGATACTGCTATCAACTAAAGAGAGGCTGCCAGAGTTGGGTTTAGTTGAGGGTGCCTGGGGAGCGTCCGGTGGGTAACCCCTCAGCCTTATGAAATAAAAAATGCAGGTTTGGGGGGCTACCTTCCCCATAATAACATTGAGAAATAATTAAAAAATTTGGTCATAATGTCCTCCTGCCTATGATGCTGCTATCAACTAAAGAGAGGTGGTCTTCTTATATTTTAAGCACTAAATGTGCTTCCTGAATGACTGTCCTGTTGAACACGAGAACATTATGTATAAATTCTAATTTCAATTTAATAGCAGTGAGTAGCTAACATATGCATTTATCTATCTCTGGTAGTTATGTCTCTTTGAACTTAGAAATTTTGTGCTTCTTATTAGCAGGGATATTATATTCTACAATTTTTATAACAGTTATGCCTCTTTAGTCAGACTTTGAACTGAGGAATTTTTTGCCTCCTATACTAATAGCTTGTCTCTGCTACTCCTCTTATACTACTCAATATAGAGCAATGAAACTTGGTTTATAACAAGAACTTCATATGTAGATGTGCATATTCATAGGAATTCCTATTACGCACGACGCAGGTCCAGACATCGTTAGGTCTTGCTTGTTATTAATTTATTTCTTATAACTGAATTTCAATTTTCATGTATTTTGCCCTACAAATAAATGAATTTGAATTGAATTGAACTTACTTACCAATGATTAAATATATACTGTTTTTTTTTATACATTTGTACATTTGTACATGCAAAATTGCAAGTGTATGGTAAGGTGAAGGATTTTACAGTGAAAATGCTAAAATTCAAAATTAGAGTAACTAGAAAACAAATATTTTGGATACAGATTTATTATTTCAGTACATCTTTTGAAAAATAAACATATAGTTGGATATAAATAAAACCCTATATTCACTAACTGATCCCCATATAGATATGGGTAATCGATTACATAATGCAAACATGTGCATGAATGATTCAGGTAATATTCTTTTTATCCCGTCTTTGATCTTACGGATTCGCCTTGTCATAAACATATCTGATATAAATAAGTAAATTAAATATTTTGAATTTTAACATAATAGGTAAAGTGATAGAATTTTATGATTTGATTATTTAGATAACTGTTAGTACTTGTCTATCTCATTTCATTTAACAAAAGATATAATCGTGTTATTAAAATATGCTTCATAATATCACTTATTTGAACATTGTTTCTGCAATTATCGCTCACTTTGGGCACCCCACAATTTATGGGTCTAGTCCTAAATTGATTGGGGATTTTCTGATTTTCCATTGCTATATGCAGCTACCAAAATGTGCCCCTTTTAAATTTCTCATGTCACATTCAAGTTTTGATAAACATACAGAAGCTATATGTGTTTTTATTCGGAATTTTTATTCGGAAAGAGACGCAGATTCAATTAAATTCCATGCAAAACATACATTTGTAGTCCACATCACACTCTGTTGCCATGGAAATCTGACTGGGGGTGATTTAATGATCACAAAATTTACACCCCAAACAACAAAACTGGCCTCATTTCGCCTCGAATCTTTCCTATCTATAGCGGTTCAATACACACTAGCATATATTCACAAGGCAGCTAAGGACTGTGTTCAACATATATCAAAAGATTGACAACATTGCGTGTGTGGATTTCTTTTAAACTGAATGGAAACAAAAAGTACCTATATTTCGTCACCTGGTTTCCCAACAAACACCATCAGTCACTTACACCGAACTCTCGAAACTAAAACTCTGATGAATCAGCTTGAAAATTTGCAAGCAGGTACACAAGTGCACCCTCTCTCAAGTAGGTCCCCAATTACAGCTCAAGCAACCACCATACACCATATAAAGGCAATATTTCTAAGTTTAAGGAACTATGCTGAACACTTAGTAAGATTGTTTACAAACAAAAAAACATGTGCGACTGCTATTATTTTTAGGACTAGACCCTTATACCTACAAGATAGTTCTCATTATTTTGGTAATTAATGAATATGTATGAAATAAAAATACGATGCCTAATTGTGTTAGGCTACCCACAATTTAGGCTTGGTTTCAGGTTTGTTCAACCAGCCATCTAACAAGATCATTTTAGGTTGTGTGCGGTAATTAGTAGCACTATGATCAGCTAGTCCAGCACAAGAGGAAAATTTCGTTGGACAAGTACATTCACGGGCACATATCCGAGAGACAATTTTATTTGCACAAGCCTTAAAATTATATTTTACTTTAATATTATTTCGAAAGTCTTTTGTAAGATTAGTACGACTCTATTGCTAAGGCTTTTTAATTGGGAATTTTGTGTTACATTTTATTTTACGATAATATTATTTCAAGTATGTTTTGTAAGAATAGTACAACTGCATTGCAAAGGCTCTTCCAGTGAGACTTTTGTGGTACATTTTATTTTCTAACATGACGATAGTTTAAGTATGTACCTTCTGTCTGTATACACATCCACAAAAATGGGAATGTAGCTAATGATCCAGATAACTGAAAGGGGATACGTGGTCAAAATCAGTGAAAGAAGCTGTGCTGTACTTTTGATGAAAATACTAATTTCTTATGGTCCCTGACTCATTACCAATTTACAAATCATACCATTATAGCTAGAGTCCTCATTATCTGCAATTCGGCATGTATGTTAACAATGGTCAGCTTGTTTTCTATCGACCACAATGCTCCCTTTTGGGGTCCATTGTGGCTATTTGATCTTACCATAAACACTGGTTTTCTTCTCTCTCTGTCTCTTCGATGGCAAGCATTCCCCGTGTTATAATCCTGGGCATTACAATGTACATCTTTCCACATAAATCAATAATCTTCAGAATAGATTATATCGGCAAGCATTGAGTATTTATAAAACACTGTCTACGATGTGACAGGTCCTTTCTAAATGCTTTGATATTTGATATTTAGTTATTTGATATTAGATTCCTTTACATTAAATTTCCATTACCTTTCATTCTAGTTTAAATGATTTTGCTCTGTCTCTCAATCTGAATGGCTTTTGATACAATTTATTTTATGAAAAAAAATTGGGTTTATTGAAAATAAAATGAATCACACTTACACATGGCCAAAAGTTGGATGAGCCAAGAAAAAAGATCCTCTCGATTATAACTACCTCCTTTAGTTAACAACTTATTTGTAGAACTTTTCTTCAGATAGACTATGCCTGAGGCGTGCTCCTTCCGTCAGGTTGATGAGAAACATGTGTCGGCTGCTGTTGAGAAGATGCTCTGGTCGCCAAAGATGGATCTGATCGCTGTGGCTAACATCAATGGCGAGGTAACAACTCAGAGTCATAAGTAGCAATGAATTACTGTAAACATCCACTCATGTATATTGTAGTATAAAAAAGGCTACTTATCAAATGATGATCATATATCAATTTTCTGGACATTTGTTTGATACAATTATTAAATAATGCCAATTTTCTTTTAGAACTACAAACAGTACAATGTGTTGATTTTATTTATTACTGTCAGAGTTGGAGCGACTAAATTTTTTTGGATTAAAACTAAACTAAACTAAATGACAATTTTCCTGATTAAAGATCAAGAAATGGGGTTTGAAGCTAGTAAATTGCATAGCTGTAGCTAATCTATATGTATGAAGTTATAACGAGCAATATTTTATAATGACAAAGAGTACACAATACCTGAAATACATTAGAACATAATTTGGTATTTTTCGTCCTCTTTCAATGTAAACACAAAATGGCAATAGCATGCATAAATTATAACTGTGACGTAACGAGACAGAAGCGCCAATGAGAAAATGAAGGATTTACGTAATGAAAAAAAACAATTTTTTTCTATTTTTACTATTTTATTTTAATGTAAAATTACATACATTTACTGCATTCTTCAAATAAGGAGTTCCAAATTCATATGATGGTAACATAGAGATAGAACAAAGGCTTTACTTCTGAAAGCATTGTTTTCAATTTATCAAATAGCATTTTGGAACACCTGCTAATTGTATGGACAATGGAAACTAATTATTTTAATCTTAATTAAAGCTATCAGAATTAGAGCACAAAGGAAATTGCCTTACCTCTATAGCTATACACAAAGAGAGCTTGCAAGCCATTGACCCTATTACATCATAGTGGTCACTGTGTTAGACCATTGACACTGATAAGCAGTTGGCCATTTCCTGCTCTAAATTCCGCTCTGTAAGAGTTACCTTATATCTGATAACATATTAAGCCAGATTATTCTTTAATCAAAACTAATCATGATTAAAATGGAAATTTATGATTAAAGTAAACTAAACTGAAATTTTTAAGTTTGTTGATTAACTAAAACTAAACTAAATTACATAAATTCTGATTAGATTAATCGATTAAAACTAATCTCGCCCCAACTCTGGTTACTGTGATTGATAATTCTCAAAAAATCGTGTCATTTATGTCATTCATGTTCTAATCAGTACTGTTTTCCCCAGGTGAACCTGCATCGGTTGTCATGGCAAAAGGTGTGGACTCTGTCACCCACCTGTGAAGATGACAAGGTCACCAAGTTGGCATGGCGACCAGATGGCAAAGTTCTTGCTGTTGGATATGAGTGTAGCAAGATACATCTGGTAGATGTGGAAGATGCTACCCTACTGCACGTTTTAAATACTGTTTCTTCAGTATCTGCCATGGCATGGATCTCCCATGAAGGAGTACCTGCTGAACAACAAGGTGATGACAACAGCAGTTCTCGAGTGGACTGCTTCCAAGAGGATTCGCACGAGTTCTTACCCAAACTAGCACCATTCAATAGAACTTACAGCACGATTTCCAAGGGAAAAGAGCTGGAGGACAATGTGGAAGATTCCAAAAAGTTGAAAGATCAAGAGGAAGTTAATTTACTACTTGTGTGTGCAGAGTCAGGTTGTTTGCATCTGTATGCTTATGGTGTGTTTCCAGTCGCTGTTGTCGATCTTAATGACCATCTGAAGCACAAAGTGATCAATTTCACCAGTGCTCACATATCGCACGATTTGTACCTTCTGTCCGTTGTGGTGACGGTTCAAAATGGTGAGAAACGTGAAACAATACTCATGTCGTTTGATACCACATTGCTGGCAGTTCGTCATAGGGAATTGAAGCTGATGTCACTGAAAATTGGTCAGATATTGACGCTGATGGCCTATCTGGAGTCCACCATTGTACAGATGACAGAAGCTTGGGAGGATATATTGCTAGAAATGGACTCAAAGCTAAAGAAGTTTGCTGAGGAGAAGAAAAGTCTTAATACTGGAAGTGTTAGTAATGATTTTCTACGCCTGCTTATGTTTGGTACACCAAGTGATGAATTAACATCGTTCCTACTCCATGAACTCACCGAAAAGGGATTAAAAAAGCTTGGGCATTCTATTGAGACATCATATTCTAACATTCAGAAACTGGTTCTGAAGCATTTGCACAGTGTTGGTCAGGCACTAATTTATCACCTAGCAGATGTGAAAGGCATGTCGCTATGGTACGACAAGTTTGGCGTTTTGGGTCTTCACACAGAGACTGTACAAGAAGCACTCAGTGTTGCTGGTGCTTTCATGCTAAAAGCCAGCGAACTGCAACAAGTAATCGATGGTAGCATGAAGAACTTTAAAGCATTTCTTCGCTGGATGTACGTAGTCATCCAGAGACTCTCAGAAGAGCCAATACCAGCTGAGTTGACCAAAATGACCCAACAAGATCTTCATTTTGTTGCACAATTTCTGAAGGAAAATTTTGGTGAAGTTGATGAGAATGGAGAGGGAACAACATCTGGATTTAAGCTTGAAAAAGTTGGCCAGTATTTGAGAAATGAGAATCTTGTGGATCCTCCTGATGTATCCAATAATCCGTGGACTGCATTGCTCCAAGCAAGTCCAAAAATTCAAGAGAGTCCATTACTGTACGAAATGGACACCAAGAAGTCACTGCGATACATGTATGCTCTATTGCGTGACAATGTAACGCACATTCTTGGTCGTTGTGCATGTGTCATAGGACGTAGTCTGCAATGTGTGGTGATGCACAAGCTTTTCTGCCAGGACACCATTATGGAAGTTTCTACGCACGAAGTGTCACAGATGAGTAAAGAAATAGACGGAAGTGCATACATCTATACAGCATTTACTATAGCACAGGGTGCATGTGAAAAGTGCTATGTGACAAGGCAATTCGCAAACAGCAGTGATCCGGCAAGCAAGGAGATTGAAGGTGTGAGCTTGCAGGTTAATCATATTCCTGCTTCCTCAGATTTACATTCATCAAGAGTCTCCTCCAACTGTAGCAAACATCTAATTGCCAATTTATCCTTTTACGATGCCGAAACACTGTCTCTACTGCTCAAAGAAGATGGACATGATGAAACTCCTGTTCTGATACAAATACATCTGCAAGTGCTGGAAGAATACATGTATAGGCTGAAGTTGGAGGATGGCACGCTAGTTGACCAGCCGGATCTAGTTTGTGTAGATCCTCAAGAACAAATGGATCTGATGAATTTCCGACGGCTAGAAAACATGAAATCTGCCGGCTTTGCTGTGAGCGGAACACGAAAAGTGGCATGCGTACTTTTTTCATCTCGCAGAAGAGTTCGCCTCTTTCTGATGGACGCAGAAGACGAGGAAGATGAAGAATCCGAAGACAATGAATCAGACGAGGAAGAAACTGGAGAGCAGGAAGTGCCCAAAGCAGGTGCTTGTAGTAGTCCTGATCGACATGGTGATTCTAGCCGAGACACCACCAGAGAGTTGATGGGGGCTGATGATAGTGATGAAAACAAGGAGAACACTAGCCATGAGAGTGGTGCTGGAGATGCTAGTTAGAGGGGTGCATTATTGTTTGAAATTTATGGGTACTAGATACCATGACTGACAAGGTGTAAATAATTGATTTAGCATGAAATTACTATTCCAAAACTAAATTTTAACATATTGTTAGAACGATTGATCTAATACAAGCAATAGAGGACAATCACAGGATAAGTAATCGGTGCTAATTCGTAGGAAAATGCAAGCACAAGGACTTGCACCTTATGATATTTCAGACTTCATACTACTGAATTTTTTATTAATAGAGTGTATTTTTATAAAGTCCTCATCAGTTGATCATAATCGTTTAATTTGTGTTTTTGTTTACCTTTTTAAGTGGAATTATCTTAGACATGAAAAAATGGATCTTGAACTATCCATTGTAAGATTGTTAGATTATAAGATTGTTACTATATTATGCTTCTACACTTTCACACTTTTGTTCAATTGATGCATTTATATTTGTACTTGTTATATTTATGAAACTTGAACTACGTTTTGTCTAATTGTCAGAGTTTTATAAATTCTCTTGTGAAGCTTATTTATTTCTGATGCAAAGAATTAGCACCTTGAATATCAAGGGCTCAATATATATATATATAAATGAATAAATAAATGAATAAATAGATATTGGTCAAAACTAAAAACCGGTTCCTCCTAAAGGAACTGATATCATATCGAGTTAGAATTAACAAAGTGGCTTTAGATTTTCTATGAATCTGTCATTCATGCCTAACATCCTGCTGAGATTGAACTACTGAGATAGAATAAGTTTTGTGATACTTTTCCTGAGAATCAGTTTACTGTGAAGACATTTTTAGTAAAGTAAAACAACCATATTACAGTAAATACAAAAATGTAGATAATACTGGCATTACAGTAAAGATAGCACACACACTATGCATGTACACTAGTAGTAATCTCTATTTGGATGTTGTCCATGAAAATTGAAACCAGATCTATGGTTTAGAGTATTTCAATCATGTGTTTTTTTAACACATTTTAAAGACTTACGTAGTTATTAGCATTTTTATTACTATTAGATCCTCAGAACTAGATCTACCTCCTCTTCAGATGTCAGTGATGGATACAGGATTTGAAGGTGGGCGGGCAGTGCTTGAAATTTTTGTTTAGCGTGGGAGGGGCCCGCGGACTGGGATTTTGATGACTTGAATATACATATATAAAGATAACATAAGAACAACAATTTCAAAATGAAATAAAACAATATGTTTTCATCAGAGATTGAGAGAATGGGCTTGTGTGAGTGAGTATATGGTGCAATGATTTGCTTGAGAGATGGCGGCGGCTCATGAGAGTATTGGGGGGTGGAGGGGGCTTGAGAGATGACGGCGGCTTGTGAGAGTATGGGGAGGTCTTGTGAGTATATGGCGGGGAGTGGGCTTGAGAGAAGGCGGCCTGTGAGAGTATGGGGGAGGGGGGTGCTTGTGAGTATATGGCTGAGGGTGGGGGGCTTGGCTTAAGAGGAAGTAGAAACAAGAGAGGGAGGGTGGTGGCTTGTGAGATTATACGGTTGGGGGATACACGGATCCCCCGTCTCCAAAATAAATCCTGGATCTGCCAGTGCATTCGACAGGTGTGACACTATTTATGGATATGGATTTACCTCAGGATTTGCTCAACACCCACCATCAGACCCAACTAGTAATCCCCATGGTCACAAGTCTCAACTCCATATCCACTCGCCCACAGATGCACACATGTCTGGGTCTGGTAAAGTAAAAATGATACTCATTGCACCCATATAATGCAGATGTGCTTATTAATCAACATAAGCGTTCATTTGCCTTGCCTGTAGGCCTACCTATCTAACGTCTAGGTATCACAGATATGTATGTTCCCTAATAAGTTGAGAAAGATATACCGGTAGTGTGAAAAGGGTGCCAATGACCTGGCGTGAATCTAGTCGTTTGATCCTGTGTACAGCGGTGAAGATCATAAACAGGGGGGTGGGGGTTGGGTGGAGTATAAAGAGTCATGAAATCCCACATCCCTAATTGATCCTAATTTTGGGGGGCCTTATTTCCTACATCCTTTTTTTTTTTTTTTTTTTTTTTTTTTTTTTTGGTGGGGGGGGGCTTTTCTCCCACATCCCAGAATTTCTTTGGGGCATTTTCCCACATCCCACTTCCATGAAATTCCATATCCCTCTTTTGGGGGGCCTTTTTTTCTCACATCCCCATATTTTGGCCTTTTCCCCACATCCCACTTAATCAATTATACGTATAACCCGCCCAAATCCAGTTAAGTCACATGAAATACAGAATCTGGTTGAACGAGGCTACTTCCTACATTAAAAGACATACGACGTAACGCGTTCTAAGAAAACGTCAACCGTTGGACGTCAATTATCTTACGTTAGGAAGTCAACAAACAAGGGGGGATAAATTAGTGATTGCAGATATATCGATATTAGATAATATATCAATGTAAATAATATTAAGACATGACTAACATGTTAATCTAAAAATTGAGAAGACTGCCGAGGAGACAGTATGTCTCGTCAACAACGAATTTTAGTGGTCTCTGACGAGAAAGATGTCCGCATCCCGGGGACACATCGCCAGTTCCGGACCGTAGCTCAACTTTTGCCAGGTTGGGTTAAATTTATTGAACAAAATAATTACATAAACGTTAAACTGTGGATCTAGTGTCTACCGGAAACCAGTTTGGTATATTATATGAGGAGATATTAACCTAATATAGCGTAGAAGTGCATAGTTCTATAACACGCTGGATCTAGATCTAGGCCTCAAGTCTCGTCTAATCAGCGTATTATATTTGGTCTATTAAGGATCATTCATTCAGAAGTTATGGGGTGGGGTAAGGGGGGCGAGTCAGTGAGATTTTACGGAGAATGGAGCATTAACTTTTATCACAGACATTTAATATTTAGGTGTGTACCTGTTTTTGCATCGTGGGTTTCACGCCTTTCCCATTCACACAGCCTTCAAAGTCCGATGTTCATAGTATATTATTTCCAATAAGTAATATTAGTAAGCCCGAATAGATAAGGATGTTTTTTTCTTCTTTCTTTTTTACACGCTACTCTAAATACTAGGCTGGGGCATCATGCATGTGGCTTGAATAGTCCAGGTAGTCCTACCCTTCTTCAACAAGTGACACAAATTTGTGGTTAGCATGCGCGTGTGGGGCGGGTGGGGGTCAAGATATTTCCAGGTATTTTTGTGATTTGAGGTGGGGGCACCATTGTTTTCAGAGTTTTTACACTGACTAAGACCCCATTAATAGACTGACCGAACAACTGTCCATCCCGGCCATTTGTTACCCCTCTACAAGTCACATCGTTTGAGCTACTAGGATGCTCCAACTGTCCAATGTTGCATGTCTGTTGTAAATGGTGACCACAAAAACCTTTTTTCACATGCATGGCCCCAAATGGTCCATATATGGGTCATTATGAATATCTATCGCTAGATGCTCCCTGATTCGTTATCGATTTAAAAAGCACACCATTAGGGACTATTCAGTATTTATGACAGGGTGGGGTAGGAGGATTTTCCAAAAATGATGGGGAAAAAATAATAGCCCCCCTCAAATCTCTGTGAAAAATTGGTAACCCCCTTGATTTCATGTGACAGAAATTTATGACGCACGCCCCCCCCCCCCTGCAATTTACGCATTCATTGTAAGCTAACTCAAATCCAATTTGATTGATATCCATAATATTAAAAAAAAACAATAAATTTTAGTACAGAATCTCAAAAATGGGGCTAAATCTTCTGTGAAAAAAATTGATAGCGCCCCTCAAAAGTGTGTGAAAAAATTGATAGCCCCCCCCTATTTGAAGCAAACTTTAACCAAGCTGAATGTTCGTTCAAAATTTTTGAACATGTTCAAAATTTCCTGACGAATTTGCCAGTTCGCCAGTATAGCTTATGAATCTAATCAGACTAATAAGCTATACTGTACATGGCAGTAGGTGGAATTCGCTATAGTGTAATTTACTAAAGCGGGTTTAATGTTTGAAAATGAGTGGAATAGTGAAGAATATTCACAAATAAAATTATGTTTTTTAACAAAAGAATGCTGGTTCTTAAATAGTATAACATTTAAAAAGGTATTTTGATGAATGCAGCAGAACCTTTATATTAAGACCACCCAAGGGCCTGCCTCAAGTGGTATCAATAGATACATGTACATGTAGGTGGTCTCTTATGAACGTTCATGGTGGTCTTTTCAGGACGGTTGGATTCGGTGCAGTGAGAGTCTTATTATAGAGGTGGTATCTTTATACAGGTGGTCTTAATTGGGGGTTGTACTGCGTACCCATTTATAAATATGTTGTCATATCACATCGAAGACACCAACAGCTCATATTATAGTTTCATAGTAGCATGTGTCATATGATAATGTGTATTTATTTAAACTTATGTGCTTTAAAATTCGTTCACAGCCCAATATGAAGAATACCTTTAAGGGTTACCATGTTAACATAACTTAAGGCTGGTTTACAGTCTATCAAGGCTGGCTATTTTTCACAAGTTTGACATGATCTGTTTATTTCTATTTTTAGGGCGCTTCCTATCACTGTCAATTGATAAAAGGATAGGACGACCTTTTGAGATTGTTGTTGGTGACCATAAGCACACACTCAATGTGCGAGAACGATACAATGATCCGATGGTCATCACAATGTTGTTTGGCCAGACTCATCACATCAGCATTATAGGTATTATATAAATTCATGGGAGTCCGTGTATCAGTCTTAGGCTGGATGACAGTGGATGTATGTCATACATGTGTACATGTAGCTGCAGCATACAGTTAATCACTGCATATAGTTAAAATATGCTGACGCAGTCCTCTCTCATCGCAATTTTAAAATTCCCACAAATATCTAATTAAATCTAATTGATCTACAAATTAAAGTGAGTCTCATATCCTATATTGATATTAATTAGACTAGTGTTTGTATGTAGAGAATGTATACCTCGTCCGAAACTTTCTTGTTCAGACTACAGCTTGCACAGAAAGCCATCACTTTTATGCAAAATACACTAGAATAGGTTATCATACTCATAAGTTTGTAACTTAAAAAGTCAGCCTTCTGGTAATTGATTCACAATGTGAAACAACAAACGTTATTCAGTAGGAGATGCTGATTTTATCTTCGTACTTTAGCATATAACAAAATATTCATGCACGTATACATTTTATTTTGCAGATAAAAAGCACAATTCCTTTGTGTACAGTCATTATGCAAAATCACCTAAAAAGAATTCAAACACAATTGTCAGTGTTACTGGAGGTCACGAAGATCTTGGATCCTGGAATTTAGATTGTATCCCCAAGGCCCACAAAGTTACAAACGGTAAGCTATTTTGTATGGATATAGTATGATTGTGCTCCAATAATACTTTTGGTACCAAATACAAAGTCTTGTTTTGTGATGACTCAATTAATTCATGCCCTTTATAAAAGGTACATAATGTGAAAAATCGTAGTAATTTGCTAAACCCACGTGTATGAATGTTACTTGGTTATTCATTTGAGCTAACAACCATCACTCATCACGCAGGACTTTCCCTTGTGACTTTCAACTATGAAGGTCCTGCTGACGGAGTCATTCAATACAGGCTGGTTGTTGAATTTGGGTAAGTCATTGAAATAAAATATATATGTGTGTTTTTTAATATAGAAAACAGTACACTAGACATTATACGATGCAATAAAGGGACTCTCTGTTCTCCATATTCAGTATTTGCTAAATGTACGATACCTCATAAAGAATCATTACATCAGTAACGGGGACATTTTTCCCTTCTTCATAAATAAAGAATGCAGTTCCCTTCCCATATTATAGCTGTTGTGTATCGGAGTCCGACGTACAGGATCGCCTAAAGACTTGCCTGATACATCATGGCAGATCCGTCTAATATGGGATCGTTCACAAATGACGTGACCTCATTTTTGTCCTTTTTACCCCCATTGTCACCTTTTGTCAACTTTGCAGCACCCCCCCCCCCCTTTCCCCTCTTGGTAAGTTGACTTCATCTTTGCCTCACCCCCCCCCCTCTCCCCCTCACCCCCTGCCTCCGTGACCTGGTTATGTGATGGCATTTTGCTCAAGTAACATTGACTTAGGAATTTATATGTCCATAGTTTAGACATGATTTTCACAAATGTATTTAGGACATAAAGCAAACACATGACAATGTGATTTCAACTACTAGATATATCACAACTCACTTAACATGTCAGATTCAATGTAAGTTCAAATACTTTGAAATAACTACATTTTTTCCCCAAAAAAGATGACATCACCCAAACGGTAGACGACACCCCCACCCCACCCCACCCCCACTATTTGTGTATTTGTAGCCCTGGGTTCTCCGATAATGCTTGAATCCAGAAAGAGTATACTTATGTAGACATGCGGCAAATTTTAGGCAACACAAATTTGTGCACACATCAATATTCAATATTACTAATTACAACCTGGTTGCGTTGTTAACTTCAGAGGGTGACCTGAATTACACTTTGACATATTCCAGTTATAGATGAATAAGATGATCCTTAAAATTTATGAAACCAATCTGTTTTTAACATTGAACAATCCTTGTTTAGGTATAATTATAAGCACTTGAAAGGTCACTATGACAGCAAGTACAAGTGCCTGCTGGATGTTGACAAGGATGAGTGCAAGTCCATGAAAGTCAATCCGAAAGTCACAAACATTTTTCTTGCAGAGTGGGGCGAAATGAACACAAAGAAAATTGGTGAGAATAAAATATTGTATATTATTGCAGGACTTAGTGACTAATAGCTTATGCTCAGTGGCCGAACACGTATGCTTGTACAGAAGCAATATGGTTTGTTTTGTGCATTCTTAAAGTTCCTTCATTTTAGCAGTGTATTAAAATATCTAGAACAATTTAAATACTACTAATAGGGTATTATACAAGAAGAGGTGAGACTGAGTGTGGCGCTTTACAGAATGAGTGAGCGTAGCAAACGAGTTCTGTTTAAGTCCACACCAGGTCTGATCTCTCACCCCCATTCGTATGATAACCCTTTTTAGGTCTGTTAAACTCTGTAATGTAGGATATCAATTTTTCTGCTCCACTTCTTAACCAATCAGAATCGAGTATTTAAGCAAACACGAGAGAACACAGCATAAAAAGCCGGTTATAAAACCATCATATTACGTGATGGCGAGAAACGTCAACTGAATAATATTCGCCAGATGTAACTTTATGCTTATGATACAAATAAGAAGTCGGCGATCTCTGTAATGTTAAATGGGACGTTTGCCATCATGAATGCACGGTACATATATATGGTGAAAAACATTCTATTACATGCATGTTACTTCCCATGTTCTCGTGTTTTTACAAACAGGCTGTTGGCAGACGTCTCATTTAACACTTTAGATAGGCGGCTTCTTGACATTTGACGAAAATTATTTGGTTTATATTCCTCACTTACACTGTTTTGATGGGTTGGGACCCTGCTGAGCATGACCTTGGAGCCGGCTGAGCATGACCTTTAAATATTTTTTTTCATTAGATGTCTCAGCTGCACATGAAGATATCCAAGCTAGTATCACCAGCATTACTCCTGCAGGAGAGGAACTTGCGGAAAATATTGAATCTGAGCCACTCGCAGATGAAGCTGAATCCTCCACTGTACCGACAACATCGTCAACTATTGCCGCCCAGGCATCATTACAGGATCAGTCAAATCCCGCTGCACCCACATCGTTCTGGTTTCCTTCTCAAACTCACTTTCCAGATGCTCCACCCAAATATTGGACACCAACTCCAGCAGCATCATCCTCTTCTAGTGATGCACAGTCCGCTACTCCAATCACATATACACCTCCAGTTTCAAACAATCCATCCGCAACTAGTAAACAGATCCCTCCTGGTACTCTTGCACATCAAACATCCACATCAGTAACAGACAACATTCCAGGTAAATCACAAAATGTACCAAATGAGAATAACCGTTTACAAAAAGACAAAATCATTGATAAAAGAGGAGGGAAATCACCACCACCTCAAGATAAAAAAGTCGTTGCAGAGACAGTCACTTATAAAGAAACTACCACAAAATCTGAAACAGTTCCGCCTACAAAAAAGAAGCCATCTAATGTTCCAGAAGCAATTAGAAGCAATGAATCATCCAGTATGGCTAAATCAAAACCAGACAAAGGCAATGAAGAAATTGTACCTCAAGTTTCAGCGCCTGCATTATCTAAGGAACTAAAGCAACAAGTAGAATCCCTTCCCCCAAAAGCCAAATCCCCTATAAACGATCTGTCATCTAATGCAGGTTTACCTTCTAAGGATGACAAACAACAAGCTTTTGTAGAATACATACCAAAGAAGGTCATTAGTGTTAATATTTCATCCTCAACATCCTCTGACAGACTAGAAAAATCTCCAAGCCCTCTACCATCAGTAACTGAAGAATCACCCGCTCCCAGTGGAATACAGAGTGATGTACATACTATACCCAAAAAGAAAGAACCTATTAACAAAGAATCTAGTAGAACTGCAGAAAAGATAATTCCTCAAGATTCTGTTCCTGTAAAATCACAACCCATACAATCTGGTATGAAAAGAACGAAATCTCCTGTGTCAACTCCTCAAAGAATTTCTGAGAAAGACACAAATCCTAAAATATTGAATTCTAATGAGCCTGTTGTTATGGAGAAGAGAACTCATGAAGAGTCTGTTCCTGCAGAACCTCAATCTCCACCACATAAAATGCCAACCCCGCAAAGCAAAACAACGGATAGGACAAAAATGGCACAGTCAGATGATGTTGGAGAAAATTCACTGAAGGCGAAAATCAGTGTCAACATTTCATCCTCAACATCTTCGGAAAGACTAGTCCCTTTGTCATCCCTAGCTGAAGAATCTGCCGTGCCTAGAGATATAGAAAATAACTTAAATAATGTAACTGATTATCAAAGACCTAATAGCATGACTGAAAAGATAATTTCTAAAGGTTCTGTTCCTGCAGAATCTCATCCTTCACCTGCAAAATCTGTGCCAACTTCAAAGGGGAAAGGAATTCCAAAAGTTCCTATTTCAACACCTACAACAACACCGGAATCACATATTACTAATGAAGGTGCTTCTATAAAATCAAAACCTATGGAAAGGCCGCGAAAAATTTCAGAAACAACAGACGATGGTGCTGTATTCATTAAAGTTAACGAAATAACAAGTGAAGTATTAGAGCCGCACCTACCAATACAGCAACCATATGTGCCAAAAACAAGTGCTGAAAATAATCAACAGCCTCCTCAATTATTAACAGTACCAGTGAAAAAATCACGTGCAAGGGAACGAAAAATAAAACCTGAAATAAACCCAAACAAAGATTTTGATGAGGTGTTTGCAAAATTGCAAGAAATAAACGACAAGTCTGGGCTGCCTGCCCCAATCAGAGAAGAAACAGTTGCTGAAGAATCAGATTTGATAGACTCTAATCTTGATGAAATTCCAGATTTGTCCGAGTTACTAACGCCACTTGATTTAGAACCAGGTGAGACTGATGAAAAAACCAGTGTCCAGGAAGGTATTATTGAACCAGGAAGTTCGGGTGTTGATAGTAATGCAATTAATGCAACTACTGGGTCATTTGCAAAGTTTCAGAAATTGGTTCGCCAGGTAGACCCTACTGTGAGCACAAGAATACCTAAACCTGTCAAAGAAGGACGCGCAGATGAAGAAAAAATAAATCCTCGTGTTCTTCCCTTAAAACGTCCATCAGTTGTGTTGGCAAGTTGGGCTAAATTGAAAACACTGAGTGGCGCATCTCTTAAAACATCTCCTGTTAAGAAAGAACCAGTGTCAATAGATTCAATATTTGCAGAGCAAAGCACTGATGAAAGCCCAAATCAAAGAGAATTACATGCGATGGACTCTGCATCCATGGTTATAAAGCCCGATGAAAAAGATCACATGAAAAATGTAGAACCAGTAGAGGATATTGTAAAACCAGCCGCTGCATCTTCTAAGCGTAGGTCATCTGTCCCTGAAATTACAAAAGATTCGATGATTAAACTTCAGAAAATGATTTATCAAACTGACCCTACAGCAGATTTAAGGAAACGCAAATCAACAAAATCTACAAAAAGTGTTGAAAACACAATAAAGTCAGAAAATGTTGACTTTAAAAACTCGGCAATGGATGAATTATTTGCAAAATTGCAAGAAATGAGTGACCAGTCTGGGTTACCTGTACCAGTTAGAAAGGAGTCCATTTCAAAAGTACCTGACGAAGCATTAGAAAATGTTGATGACGGCCCAGAGTTTGGTGATTTAGTAGTTCCTTTGGATTTACAAGCAGATGAGCCAAGTCATATAAGTGATTTAGAAGCATCCGAAAATGTTATTCAATCAAACAGTGTATCTTCTAGTTCTAATAAATTGGATGAACCATTTACAAAGCTCCATAAAATGATTTTCCCACCAGATGTTGTAGCGGCTTTAGAGAAAAGTAAGCGAAGAAGGTCAATAGTTATAGATGAAGAATTGGTAAGGGAAAAACGTATTCCACTGAGGACTCCACCTATCAATGATTTATCAGCTAAAATGCAAGATCTAAGTGACCAATCTGGGATACCAATTCCTGTCCAAGAAGAATCTACTATCAAAGAGTCTGATTCTGAGGAGGCTGAAATTCCTGAACTAGATGCAGTTGTTTATTCATTTGATCCTCCTTATCGTTTAATGACAATTGAACAAGACATGATGTATGTCATGAAAGACTTAGATCCTATTATTCATCCTAATGTAGCACCTATTGCTGAGTATAAAGGTACAAATGATCAGTTGAATAAGCTTAAAGAGATTAGCTATGAATATGATCCAACATATCCATTCAATGAATCTGATGATGAGGATGTATATGATGAAAATGCAGACCTTATGGATGAAAGCAGAGCAACACTCTTCCAACGCATACATTCTCCATATCAGCCATCAACATTTTTAATGAAGCAAAGTTTTGCTGGAATAGATGACTACGGTGTAGTGCAGAATCAACCAGAAACTCCTAATATTGAAGAGAGTAAAGCAACGCTTTTTAAACGTATACGTTCCCCTGATCAGGCATCAGCGATTTTACTTGACGAAGACAAGGTGTCTCAAGACAGTAGTACACGCGCTGCAAACCCACCATCTTCAACAATACATGAGGAGGAGGATGGAGCAGAACAGGACAATGAGCATGTAATTGAAGACAAAGATTCTCTTGATTACATATCAAACAAAAATCAACCCAAAGTTTATGACCGCAGGTTTACAGGCGAAGGGAGCCTTTTTCAAATCACGCCCACTCCAATGCAGCCATCATCCTTTTTACTTGATGGAGAAAGTGTGGCAGAAATAGAAAACATTGATGATGATGATGCTGATGAAGATGATAATGATAATGTTGAAACAGAGATAGTAGATGTTGACAGTCCAAATATCACAAACAAAGATGAGTATTCCACAGTAGAAGCACAAATACACTCTTTAGAGGAAGACAAAAAAGGAAACGAACCTGCTCAAACACAAGCAAATGAAGAAAGAGCATCTCAAGTTGCAGCTCTTAGAGAGACACAGCCTAAACGAGAAATTCCACCTGACAAGCCACTATCTACTAAACCAAATACAGAAGCCTTGCAACGTTCTATAAACGACCAGGAACCAGTGCCAAAATCAATGGAAAGAATCACACCTCAAGTTGCAGCTCCTGCAGAGACACTGCCTAAACAAAACGTTACATCTAAAAAAGCTCCATTTACTGAACCAGCTGCTGAGCCAAGACAACGCTTTGAGAAAGACAAAGAACCCCATCGGAAAGAAAGTGCAGACATTGCACCTCAAATGGCAGCTCCTGCAGAAACACGGCCTGCAGAAAAGGTGCATCCTGAAAAGACATCATCTACTAAACCAACCCCTCAATTAGGACAATTTTCAAAAGACCAGGAACCAGTAGCAAAAGCAATAGAAAGAATCACACCTCAAGCTGCAGCTCCTGTAGAGACACTGCCTAAACAAAACGTGACACCTAAAACAGCTCCATTTACTGAACCAGCTGCTGAGCCAAGACAACGCTCTGAGAAAGACAGAGAACCCCATCAAAAAGAAAGTGCAGACATCGCACCTCAAGTGGCAGCTCCTACAGAAACACAGCCTGCAGGAAAAGTGCATCCTGAAAAGACATCATCTACTAAACCAACCCCTCAATCAGGACAATTTTCAAAAGACCAGGAACCAGTAGCAAAATCAATAGAAAGAATCACACCTCAAGCTGCAGCTCTGGTAGAGACACTGCCTAAACAAAAGGTGACACCTAAAACAGCTCCATTTACTGAACCAGCTGCTGAGCCAAGACAACGCTCTGAGAAAGACAAAGAACCCCATCTGAAAGAAAGTGCAGACACCGCACCTCAAGTGGCAACTCCTGCAGAAACAAAGCCTGCAGAAAAAGTGCATCCTGAAAAGGTATCATCTACTAAACCAACCCCTCAATCAGGACAATTTTCAAAAGACCAGGAACCAGTAGCAAAATCAATGGAAAGAATCACACCTCAACCGGCAGCTCCTGTAGAGACACTGCCTAAACAAAAGGTGACACCTAAAACAGCTCCATTTACTGAACCAGCTGCTGAGCCAAGACAACGCTTTGAGAAAGACGAAGAACCCCATTGGAAAGAAAGTGCAGACATCACACCTCAAGTGGCAGCTCCTGCAGAAACACAGCCTGCAGAAAAGGTGCATCCTGAAAAGACATCATCTACTAAACCAACCCCTCAAACAGGACAATTTTCAAAAGACCAAGAACCAGTAGCAAAATCAATGGAAAGAATCACTCCTCAAGCTGCAGTTCCTGTAGAGACACTGCCTAAACAAAAGGTGACACCTAAAAAAGCTCCATTTACTGAACCAGCTGGTGAGCCAAGACAACGCCCCGAGAAAGACAAAGAACCCCATCAAAAAGAAAGTGCAGACATCGCACCTCAAGTGGCAGCTCCTGCAGAAACACAGCCTGCAGAAAAGGTGCATCCTGAAAAGACATCATCTACTAAACCAACCCCTCAATCAGGACAATTTTCAAAAGACCAGGAACCAGTAGCAAAAGCAATAGAAAGAATCACACCTCAAGCTGCAGCTCCTGTAGAGACACTGCCTAAACAAAAGGTGACACCTAAAACAGCTCCATTTACTGAACCAGCTGCTGAGCCAAGACAACGCTCTGAGAAAGACAAAGAACCCCATCTGAAAGAAAGTGCAGACATCGCACCTCAAGTGGCAACCCCTGCAGAAACACAGCCTGCAGAAAAAGTGCATCCTGAAAAGACATCATCTACTAAACCAACCCCTCAATCAGGACAATTTTCAAAAGGCCAGGAACCAGTAGCAAAATCAATGGAAAGAATCACACCTCAAGCTGCAGGTCCTGTAGAGACACTGCCTAAACAAAAAGTGACACCTAATAAAGCTCCAATTACTGAACCAGCTGCTGAGCCAAGACAACGCTTTGAGAAAGACAAAGAACCTGATCGGAAAGAAAGTGCAGACATCGCACCTCAAGTGGCAGCTCCTTCAGAAACACAGCCTGCAGAAAAGGTGCATCCTGAAAAGACATCATCTACTAAACCAACCCCTCAATCAGGACAATTTTCAAAAGACCAAGAACCAGTAGCAAAATCAATGGAAAGAATCACTCCTCAAGCTGCAGTTCCTGTAGAGACACTGCCTAAACAAAAGGTGACACCGAAAACAGCTCCATTTACTGAACCAGCTGCTGAGCCAAGACAACGCTCTGAGAAAGACCAAGAACCCCATCAAAAAGAACGTGCAGACATCGCACCTCAAGTGGCAGCTCCTGCAGAAACACAGCCTGCACAAATTGTGCATCCTAAAAAGGCATCATCTACTAAACCTGGAAAGACGTTGCCTCCTGAACCAACTCTAACTGAAAACATACCACCTCAGCTTCCAACTACAATAGAAACACAGCCCAGATGGGAATTACCATCTGAAAGAGCCCTGCCACCTCAACCACCTTGGACACCTCAAAGACCCACAGACAACGTTTCTACTCCTACAGAAACACAGCCTGTTGAAAAGGTTCTTGAAGCAGCACCACACTCAGAGAAAGACAAAGAGCTTGAACACAAAGCAAGCAAAGGACGGGAAGAAATTAAACCTCAAGTTTCATTCCCTGCAAAAACACAACCTATTGAAAAGGTTCCTGAGACACCCAAACAGCCTGAACAAACACCTAATGAAGTACGTGAAGAACTTACACCTCACGTTTCATTCCCTGCAAAAACACAACCTAGTGAAAAGGTTCCTGAGAAAACCAAACAGCCTGAACAAAAACCCAGTGGATCACGTGAAGACATTCCACCACAAGTTTCATTCCCTACAAAAACACAACCTATACAAAAGGTTCCTGAGAAACCCAAACAGCCTGAAAAAACACCCGGTGAAGTGCGTGAAGAACTTACACCAAAAGTTTCAATCCCTGTAAAAACACAACCTATTGAAAGGGTTCCTGAGAAAACAACACAGCCTGAACAAACACCCATTGAAGTACGTGAAGAACTTGCACCTCAAGTTTCATTCCCTGCAAAAACACTACCTGTTGAAAAGGTTCCTGAGAAAACCAAACAGCCTGAACAAACACCCAGTGAAATACGTAAAGAGCCCACACATCAAGTTTCGTTCCCTGCAGAAATACAACCTATTGAAAAGGTTCCTGAGAAATCCAAACAGCCTGAACAAATACCCAGTAAAGTGCGTGAAGAAATTGCACCTCAAGTCTCATTCCCTGCAAAAACACAACCTATTGAAAAGGTTCCTGAGAAACCCAAACAGCCTGAACAAACAACCGGTGAAGTGCGTGAAGAACTTACACCAAAAGTTTCATTCCCTGCAAAAACACAAAAAAGGTTTCTGAGAAAACAAACAACCTGAAATTGAAAGGGTTCCTGCAAAAACACAACCTATTGAAAAAGTTCTTGAAAAGATCAAACAGCCTGAACAAACACCCAGTGAAGTGCGTGAAGAACTTGCACCTCAAGTCTCATTCCCTGCAAAAACACAACCTATTGAAAAGGTTCCTGAGAAAACCAAACAGCCTGAACAAACATCCAGTGAAATACGTGAAGAGCCCACACATCAAGTTTCATTCCCTGCAAAAACACAACCTATTGAAAAGGTTCTTGAGAAAGCCAAACAGCCTGAAGTGCGTAAAGAACTTGCGCCTCAAGTTTCATTCCCTGCAAAAACACAACCTATTGAAAAAGTTCTAGAGAAAGATCAACTGCCTGAACAAACATCCAGGGAAGTGCATGAGGAACTTACACCTCAAATCTCATTCCCTGGAAAAACACAACCTATTGAAAAGATTCCTGAGAAAACCAAACAGCCTGAACAAACACTCAGTAAAGTACATGAAAAACCTACACCTGAGGTTTCATTCCCTGCAAAAACACAACCTATTGAAAAGGTTCCTGAGGAAACCAAACAGCTAGAACAAACACCACGTGAATTACGTGAAGAACATACACCACAAGTTTCATTCCCTGCAAAAACACAACCTATTCAAATGGTTCCTGAGAAATCCAAACAGCCTGGAAAAACACCCAGTGAAGTGCGTGATGTACTTACACCTCAAGTTTCATTCACTGCAAAAACACAACCTATTGAAAAGGTTCCCTGACAAACCCAAAAAATGCGTGAAGAAATTGCACTGAACAAAAACACCCCATTGAAAAGTTCTGACAAACCCATTGGACCTGAAAACACCCGGTTTCATCTCAAAGTTTCATCTGAAAGAACAACCTACTGAAAAGGTTCCTGAGAAAACCAAACAGCCTGAACAAACACGAAGTGAAGTACGTGAAGAACTTACACCACAAGTTTCATTCCCTGCAAAAACACAACCTATTGAAAAGGTTCCTGAGAAAACCAAACAGCCTGAACAAGTACCCAGTGAAGGGCGTAAAGAAATTGCACCACAAGTCTCATTCCCTGCAAAAACACAACCTATTGAAAATGTTCCTGAGAAAACCAAACAGCCTGAACAATTACCCAGTGAAGTAGGTGAAGAACGTGCACCACAAATTTCATTACCTGCAAAAACACAACCTATTCAAAAGTTTCCTGAAAAACGCAAAGAGCCTGAACAAACATCCAATGAAGTGCGTGAAGAAATTGCACCACACGTTTCTACTCCTGCAGAAACACAGCCTGAAGAAAAAGTTCCTGAGAAACGCAAAGAGCCTGAACAAAGACCAAGTGAAGTACATGAACTTACACCACAAGTTTTATTCCCTGCAAAAGCACAACCTATTGAAAAGGTTCCTGAGAAACCCAAACTGCCTGAACAAACACCCAGTGAAGTGCATGAACAACTTTCACCTCAAGTGTCATTCCCTTCAAAAACACAACCTATTGAAAAGGTTCCTGAGAAACCCAAAGAGCCTGAACAAACACCCAGGGATGTGCGTGAAGAACTTGAACCTCAAGTTTCATTCCCTGCAAAAACACAACCAATTGAAAAGGTTTCTGAGAAACCCAAACAACCTGAACAAACACCCAGTGAAGTACATGAACTTACACCTCAAGTTTCATTCCCTGCAAAAAACAACCAATTGAACAGGTTCCTGAGAAAACCAAACAGCCTGAACAAATACCCAGTGAAGTGCGTAAGGAAATTGCACCGCAAGTCTCATTCCCTGCAAGAACACAACCTATTGAAAAGGTTCCCGAGAAAACAAAACAGCCTGAACAAACACCAGCTGCAGTACGTGAAGAACTTACACCACAAGTTTCATTCCCTGCAAAAACACAACCTATTGAAAAAGTTCCTGAGAAAACCAAACAGCCTGAACAAACCCCCAGTGAAGTGCCTGAAGAACTTGCACCTCAAGTTTCATTCCCTGCAAAAACACAACCTATTGAAAAGGTTCCTGAGAAACGCAAAGAGCCTGAACTAACATCCAGCAAAGTGCGTGAAGAAATTGCACCCCAGGTTTCTACTCCTGCAGAATCACGGCCTGCAGAAAAGGTTCCTGAGAAACGCAAAGAGCCTGAACTAACATCCAGCAAAGTGCGTGAAGAAATTGCACCCCAGGTTTCTACTCCTGCAGAATCACGGCCTGCAGAAAAGGTTCCTGAGAAACGCAAAGAGCCTGAACAAACACGCAGTGAATTACGAAAAGAACTTACACCTCAAGTTTCATTTCCTTCAAAAACACAGCCTGTTGAAAAGGTTCCTGAGAAAACAAAACAGCCTGAACAAACACCAAGTGGAGTGCGTGAAGACATTGGACCTCAAGTTCCATCTCAGGTGAAAACACAACCTATTGAAAGAATTCCTGAAAAAACCAAACACCCTGAACAAATACCCAGTGAAATAAGTGAAGAACTTACACCTCAAGTTTCATTCCCTTCAAAAACACAGCCTATTGAAAAGGTTCCTGAGAAACCCAAACAGCCTGAACAAAATACCAGTGAAGAACTTGCACCTCAAGTTTCATTCCCTGCAAAAACACAACCTATTGAAAAGGTTCCTGAGAAAAGCAAAGAGCCTGAGCAAACATCCAGTAAAGTGCGTGAAGAAATTACACCACAAGTTTTTACTCCCGCAGAATCACAGCCTGCAGAAAAAGTTCCTGAGAAACCCAAACAGCCTGAACAAATACACAGTGAAGTACGCGGAAGAACTTACACCTCAAGTTTCATTCCCTGAAAAAACACAACCTATTGAAAAGGTTCCTGAGAAAACCAAACAGGCTGAACAAACACCCAGTGAACTACGTGAAGACATAGGACCTCAAGTTCCATCTCAGGCAAAAACACAACCTATTGAAAGAGTTCATGAAAAAAACAAACAGCCTGAACAAACACCCAGTGAAGTGCGTGAAGGACTTACACCTCATGTTTCGTTCCCTGCAAAAACACAACCTATTGAAAAGGTTCCTGAGACACCCAAACAGCCTAAACAAACACCCAGTGAAGTAGGTGAAACGTTTGCACCTCAAGTTTCATTCCCTGCAAAAACACAACCCATTGAAAAGGTTCCTCAGAAACCCAAACAGCCTGAGCAAACACACAGTGAAGTACGAGAAGAACTTGCACCTCAAGTTTCATTCCCTGCAAAAACACAACCTATTGAAAAGGTTCATGAGAAACGCAAAGAGCCTGAACAAACATCCAGTGAAGTGCATGAAGAAATCGCACCACAGGTTTCTACTCCCCCAGAAACACAGCCTGGAGAAAAAGGTCCTGAGAAACCCAAACAGCCTGAACGAACACCCAGTGAAGTACATGAAGAACTTACACCTCAAGTTTCATTCCCTGCAAAAACACAACCTATTGGAAAGGTTCCTGAGAAAACCAAACAGCCTGAACAAAAACCCAGTGAAATACGTGAAGACATTCGACCTCAAGTTTCATCTCAGGCAAAAACACAACCTATTGAAAGAGTTCCTGAAAAACCCAAACACCCTGAAAAAATCCCCAGTGAAGTGCGTGAAGAACTTACACCTCAAGTTTCATTCCCTGCAAAAACACAACCTATTGAAAGGGTTTCTGAGAAAGCTAAACAACCTGAAACAAAATCCAGTGGAGTCCGTGAACCAATCGTGCCACAAGTTTCTACTACTGCAGAAACACAACCTGCTGACAGTGTTCCTGAGAAAGCTAAACAAAAACAAATACCCAGTGAAGTATGTGAAGAAATTGCACCACAAGTTTCATCCCCTGCACAAACACAGCCTATTAAAAGGGTTCCTGGAAAAGTCAAACCAGCTGAACAAATCGTCAGTGAAATTAAGCAGGATATTGTACCTGAAGTCGCTGTACTTTACCAAACACAGCCTCGTCTATCTGATACAAAGCCACAACAAACACTTAACAAAGATGACACCCTAACAAACAAATTACCTCTTCAAAAGCAACCTTCAATAGGACCAGATAAAATCTCTAGTGATCACAAACAACCAGATGGCGGCAGTCATCCACCAGACAAGGTAATAAGTGTCAACATTTCATCATCAACATCTTCAGAAAAACTAGAAACATCACAGCCTGTTGAGCCAGTCACAGGATCAGACGAAATCAAACAACCAGAACAAAAGCCAAGTAAAGTGAACGAAGAAATATCCCCGCAAGTTTCTACTCCTGTAGAAACCGAGCCCATTGAAACAGCTTCTCAACAAGCTGAACTCTATGAGAAAGCCAAAAAGTCTGAACAAAAAGCCATTGAAGTGCATGAAGAAATTGCACCACAGGTGTCATCCCCTGTAAAAACCCAGCCTGTTGAAAAAGTGCCTGAAAAAAACAAACAGCTTGAAGAAACACCGAGTGAAGTACGCGAAGAAATTGCGCCACAAATTTCATCCCCTGTACAAACACAACCTATTAAAAGGGTTCCTGGAAAAGCCACACCACCTGAGCAAATCGTCAGTGAAATTAAGGAAGATATTGCACCTGAAGTCGCTGTACTTTACCAAACACAGCCTCGTCTATCTGATACAAAGCCACAACAAATACTTAACAAAGATGACACCCTAACAAACAAATTACCTCTTAAAAGGGAACCTTCAGTTGGACCAGATAAAATCTCTAGTGATCACAGACACCCAGATAGTGTCAGTCATCCACCAGATAAAGTGATAAGTGTCAACATTTCATCATCAACATCTTCAGAAAGACTAGAAACATCACAGCCTATTGAGCCAGTCGCACAACCAGACGAAACCAAACAACCAGAAGAAAAGCCAAGTAAAGTGAGCAAAGAAATATCGCCGCAAGTTTCTATTGTAGAAACACAGCCAATTGAAACAGCTTCTCAACCAGCTCCACTCTATGGCAAAGCCAAAAAGCCTGAACAAAAAGTCAGTGAAGTGAAAGAAGAGATTACCCCACAGGTTTCATCCCCTGTAAAAGTCCAGCCTGTTGAAAAAGTTCCTGACAATGCCAAACAGCCTGAACACAAACCCAGTGAAATTCATGAAGAAATTGCGCCACAAGTTTCTACTCCTGCAGAAACACAGCACATGGAAACAGTTTCTCCACCAGACAGACACTCTGAGAAAGTTACAGAAGCTGAACAAAAACCCACTGAAGTACGTGAAGAAATTGCACCACAAGTTTCATCCCCTGCACAAACACAACCTATTAATAGGGTTCCTGGAAAAGTCAAACCAGCTGAACAAATCGTCAGTGAAATTAAGCAGGATATTGTACCTGAAGTCGCTGTACTTTACCAACCACAGCCTCGTCTATCTGATACAAAACCACAACAAATACTTAACAAAGATGACACCCTAACAAACAAATTACCTCTTCAAAAGGAACCTTTAATCGGACCAGATAAAATCTCTAGTGATCACAAACAACCAGATAGTGTCAGTCATCCACCAGATAAAGTGATAAGTGTCAACATTTCATCATCAACATCTTCAGAAAGACTGGAAACATCACAGCCTGTTGAGCCAGTCACAGGATCAGACAAAATCAAACAACCAGAAGAAAAGCCAAGTAAAGCGAGCAAAGAAATATCGCCGCAAGTTTCTACTCCTGTAGAAACCCAGCCAATTGAAACAGCTTCTCAACCAGCTCCCCTCTATGGCAAAGCCAAAAAGCCTGAACAAAAAGTCAGTGAAGTGAAAGAAGAGATTACCCCACAGGTTTCATCCCCTGTAAAAGTCCAACCAGTTGAAAAAGTTCTTGACAATGCCATACAGCCTGAACACAAACCCAGTGAAATTCATGAAGAAGTTGCGCCACAAGTTTCTACTACTCTAGAAACACCGCACATGGAAACAGTTTCTCAACCAGACAGACACTCTGAGAAAGTCATAGAAGCTGAACGAAAACCCACTGAAGTACGTGAAGAAATTGCACCACAAGTTTCATCCCCTGCACAAACACAACCTATTAAAAGGGTTCCTGGAAAAGTCAAACCAGCTGAACAAATCGTCAGTGAAATTAAGCAGGATATTGCACCTGAAGTCGCTGTACTTTACCAAACACAGCCTCGTCTATCTGATACAAAACCACAACAAATACTTAACAAAGATGACACCATAACAAACAAATTACCTCTTCAAAAGGAACCTTCAATAGGACCAGATAAAATCTCTAGTGATCACAAACAACCAGATGGCGGCAGTCATCCACCAGACAAGGTAATAAGTGTCAACATTTCATCATCAACATCTTCAGAAAAACTAGAAACATCACAGCCTGTTGAGCCAGTCACACGATCAGACGAAATCAAACAACCAGAACAAAAGCCAAGTAAAGTGAGCGAAGAAATATCCCCTCAAGTTTCTACTCCTGTAGAAACCCAGCCCATTGAAACAGCTTCTCAACCAGCTCCACTGTATGGGAAAGCCACAAAGCCTGAACAAAAAGTCAGTGAAGTGCAAGAAGAACTTGCACCACAAGTTTCATCCCCTAAAAAAACCCAGCCTGTTGAAAAAGTTCCTGAAAAGGTCAAACAGCCTGAACAAACACCTAGTGAAGTACGTGAAGAAATTGCACCTCAAGTTTCATCCCTAGCAAGAACTCTGCCCATTGAAAAGGTTCCTGAGAAAGCCGAACAACATGAACAAAAACCCAAAGAAGTTCATGAAGAAATCGCACCACAAGTTTCATCCCCTGTAAAAACACAGCCTGTTGAAAAGGTTCCTGAAAAAGCCAAACAACCTGAACAAAAACCTAGTTACGTTCATGAAGAAATTGCACCACAAGTTTCATCCCCTGTAAAAACACAGCCTGTTGAAATGCTTCCTGAGAAACCAAAACAACCTGAACAAAAAACCAGTAAAGTGCATGAAGAAATTGCACAAAATATTGCTTCCCAGGTAGAACCACAGCCTTTGACATTACAAGACAGGTTACAACCTGACAAGCCAATAGTTGAAATCTCACCGGTAGAATCTAAACAAGAGGAAATAATTTATGATTCCATTAGCATACACATTTTGTCTGCACTCTCTTCAGAACAATCTCTTATTGAAACACCACAAGTTCCAGAGTCTATCGGACAAGCTTCAAAGTCTGTTGAATCCAAATCACCAGTATCTTATAATGAAATGGCGCAACATCCTCCAGTATCCTTAGAAGTGCAAGACGATATCACAAGTGAAGTTACAGAATGCCTGGAAATTGCACCAACCAAACAAGAAATCCCAAATGAAAAATCTTCCTTACCTGTAAAGGCCTCCCCGCGGAGAGCTGGCTCACCATTGGACAATGTGATGCGCGTATTTTCAGATTATATGGAGCATGTAATGACTTCTGAAGATATACCTGAAACCAAGGATGAAACACTGCCAACTGAGGTATTTCAATTAGTTAAGGATACAGCCGATCCAGTGGAAGCAAGTTTGGTTAAAGATGACAGTGAAGTATCAGAAAGTAGTGATGATGAATCATCAGGGTCATCATCTGCAAGGTCAAGTGAGTCCGACAGACCTTTCTTAAAATTAGATGAAGATGTTTCCTGGGTTGACTCATTCAATGCGGACACAGCTGCTCATAAATACCCTTCAATGGATCATAAGTTTCAATCTATAGTGGGTGTTGATGAAAGAAAGCCACTTTTGGAAAATATTTCTGTGGACAGCACCAAAGAACCTGAGCTTGCCAAAGTGCCATCAATGAAGCCACAGGAGTCTGAGGTATCGGAGATTTGGGCAGCATTATTATTTGAACCTTGCGAAGTGGAAGAAGATCCAAATGAACAAAAAGTTCCTGATGAATCAATAAGCATTCATGTTATGTCTGCATCTTCTGGAAAGTCAGAAAATTCTATCTCAAGACAAGTACCAGCTGAAGACCAAATACCTTATAAAGATGCAGCTCCTGAATTCTATTCAGTTGATGAGCCAGATATCAAAGACATTAGAGAAGAGGAGCAAACATCATACATGGCAGAACATATTGAACCAAGTTTTGAGGGAATTATAGCACTTGCAGATATGACGTCCTCTTTGTCTATAATTCCTGTAGCTCATGAGGTTACATATGAAATTCCTTACATGTGTGCCGTTACTGAAACTACCAAGGACGTACCTGATGTAACTGTCAGTCCAGAAATTGCAGATCATTTGAAAGATGTACCATATGATGCAATAGTAATTCAAATTCTTTCAGAAGCATCTTTAGAGAAATTAGAGGCATCTGATGCTGCTGATTCTCTGTCGGCTTCAGTGGCTTCAAGATCAGCTGTACCTACCATGTTTGTTGAAGAGGAAGCACAGCCACCAGTTGAATCTATAATTCAAGTAACTGTTGATGAAAAATCCAACGAACCTCTTGAATCTGTTATTCAAGTCACTGTAGATAAACAGCAAGAACCTCTTCAATCTGCCATTCCAATTACATTTGAGGAAACACCTAAACTACCAGCAGAGTCCATTATACAAGTAACTGTTGATGAGGGAATCAAAGAACCTCTTGAATCTGTTATTGAAGTCACTGTAGATAAACAACAAGAAGGACCTCTTCAATCTGCCATTCCAGCCACAGTTACGGAAGCACCTAAACTACCAGCAGAATCCATTATACAAGTAACTGTTGATGAGGGAATCAAAGAACCTCTTGAATCTGTTATTCAAGTCACTGTAGATAAACAGCAAGAAGTACCTCTTCAATCTGCTATTCCAGCCACAGTTACAGAGGCACCTAAACTACCAACAGAGTCCATTATACAAGTAACTGTTGATGAGGGAATCAAAGAACCTCTTGAATCTGTTATTCAAGTCACTGTAGATAAACAGCAAGAAGAACCTCTTCAATCTGCTATTCCAGCCACAGTTACAGAGGCACCTAAACTACCAACAGAGTCCATTATACAAGTAACTGTTGATGAGGGAATCAAAGAACCTCTTGAATCTGTTATTCAAGTCACTGTAGCTAAACAGCAAGAAGAACCTCTTCAATCTGCCATTCCAGCTACAGTTACGGAGGCACCTAAACTACCAACAGAGTCCATTATACAAGTAACTGTTGATGAGGAAATCCAAGAACCTCTTGAATCTGTTATTCAAGTCACTGTGGATAAACAGCAAAAAGAACCTCTTCAATCTGCCATTCCCATTACTTATGAGGAAGCACCTAAACTACCAACAGAGTCCATTATAAAAGTAACTGTTGATGAGGGAATCAAAGAACCTCTTGAATCTATTATTCAAGTCACTGTAGATAAACAACAAGAAGATTCTCTTCAATCTGCCATTCCAATTACATTTGAGGAAGCACCTAAACTACCCACAGAGTCCATTATACAAGTAACTGTTGATGAGGGAATCAAAGAACCTCTTGAATCTGTTATTCAAGTCACTGTAGATAAACAACAGGAAGATTCTCTTCAATCTGCCATTCCAATTACATTTGAGGAAGCACCTAAACTACCAACAGAGTCCATTATACAAGTAACTGTTGATGAGGGAACCAAAGAACCTCTGGAATCTGTTATCCAAGTCACTGTAGACAAACAAGAATCTAGCACTCCAGTTACACGTGATGATGCACCTCAACTGCATGCATCAATTATGCAGGCAACAGTTGATGAGGAAACAGAAGAACCTATTGAGTCTTTTATTCAGTTAACTTTTGCTAAAGAAGCAAGGACTTCTGTTCCAGTTACAAGTGATACGGCACCAATACTACCTGTAGAATCTGTTATTCAGGTCACAATTGAAGATGATCTACCAGCAGAATCTGTTATTCAAGTGACAGTTGGAGAAGAGCCACCATTGGAATCTGCAATTCAAGTAACAGTTGGAGATGATTTACCAGCAGAATCAGTTATTCAAGTGATGGTAGGGGATGAAGCATCTCCCATGCCTTCAGTTGCAGACGTGGTTATTCCAGTGCCTGTAGCTGCTCTTCAAGTCAAAGATGTCGACTCCATTGAATCTATTACACGATCATTTGCATTGCTGCAACAGGTGCAAATCTCCTTTACTATCAATACCCACATTTACATTTGTATAATAAGATTTTAGGTAGTTTTTCTTGCACCGCAATACATGTAATATAGTATGTTCATATGTCAAATTTAGGAGCTTGAATCCCAAAATGAAACTGAACCAAGTACAGACATGGGCAAAGGAATTGATTCAATTGAATCAATTGTACGATCATTTGCATTGCTTGAACAGGTACAAATATTTCTTAATACGAATAATCACAATTAGCTTGAAAATGCTCATCTTACACAGCAGGACCGCTGGCATATAAGTCTTCTTGATAAAGAATGAGTAAAAATTCCATGAAATGTAAAAGCTCGAACACAGACAGCAACGCCAAAAACTCATCGATAGATATCTAGGGTATCATTTTACAGGGAACAGGTTCAACGCTTGTATAGTTATCTTTACGCGAACAATATTCTTAGGATAGAAATATGTGTTTGCATTTTTAGCTACTACATTGCTGATACTTAGTATACCAATTTATCATGCTGTTCATATTTGGAAACCATTTGAAATAGGCATTATTATTGAATTGAGCATGCATTTAGGTTTACTTTTATAAAACTGACTATGGACCATACTATTTACATGGTAAACTTAAGAATTATACATCTAAAATCTTATTTATAAATCTTCTTCACCACTTTATGTAAACAAAATGTTTGGGCACTGTTCGGCGTCACGAAATTCTTCAAAGAAACATGTCTACATGTATTTGATAGCTTGTCGAGGGCTCTAACATGGGGAGGGTGTGTAGGCGGGGAAGGTAACGAGGTAAATTTCACGATCAGGAATTACAATCGCAATACAAGATGCAGGCACTACAGACAGCCTGTAGATAATGTAGAACGCAATCGTTGTGTATTAGGCATCGACCATTTGATCTCAAGGGGGGGCAGCAAAAATATTGAAAAAAATAACGCAAGGCTGAAAATTGGTGAAAAAAAATAATAAGGTTTCATTTGGCTAGAAAAAAATAAATAATTGTCGAATTACTCTTAAAAACTCTTAATTACCGCTTAAAAAATAATTGAGGTTCAGTAATCTAAGAAAAAATAATTAGATGTCAAATTTCATGAAAAAAAAATAATTGAAGCTATGGTGAAAATAGCTGGCCACCCCCCTGAGATCAAATGGTCGATGCCTTATTGTACTTGAAAGCAATTGTGGAATATTACATATCAAAGTTCATGTGCCAAGAATCAAAAATGTATAATGGAATCTAGAACTTTGACTGCATATGTTTTCTTTGTGTAAGACCAGAGTTCTGTAATGGGTTGTGTTGGTTCAGTTCGGGTAATTCTACCCGTATCCGCTTGTGATGAAAAAATATAAAACAAAAGTTAAAAAAGTTCTATATTCAATGTGCCAATACTATGTGTATTAACAATGCACAGCGGCATTGAGTGCAATACCAGGTTTTATTTAGGACCTTTTATTTATGTATATGTGTATATGTATATACCCGTATGTAATATTACAACTTGTTTTATTTGTCTGACACCAGGACATAACTGAACAGGACGAAAGCCCTGTGAAGATTGAAGTGGTTGAGGAAGATACTGATGTGAAAGCTGCCACAGAGCAGCAGCCTCACGACGCTCTCCTGGATCCATCATTCCAGTCATTTCACGAGGCAAAATTTTATGACACTTTCACTATGACTTACTTAAATATGGTACTTAATTGCTAGCTGTAGTGGTCTTGTAATATGTTCACGGGATGTTCAAAGTAGTAACAGACATCCTACATCTTTGTATAAAACGGTGAAAATGAATAGTTTTACAACCTCTGTGTGTGTAATGCTTTTTGCAGTGTTATGACGACTCCACGTCCCATTTGGACCTGGAAGAGGAGGAGTTAGAGGATGCACGGTGGAACCTGCCCAAAACGAGGCTTATTGTGATAAGCGACACGGCCGATATGTACATCCAGGGCATCCTGGTCGATGAAAAGGAGATTGTCACACCAGGTCTTCACTGGTTCACTTTTTACCACAGATAATACATTTATCATGTCCCCAACAAGTATTTTTTTACAGCAAATGGTAAAAACCAATTTGGGTTAAAACCTGTCAGCCATGCTGGTTTCTTCCAGGGGCTAACCATATTTCAACCTTTCGAAACTGCTGCCATTGCTATGAAGGAGAAGTTGCAGGACTGCCAAGTACAGCAATACAGATTTCAGACCCAAAAATACTCAAATACTAATTGTACCTTCAAAATACTGATTTCACCATTCTGTGTCATTTTCGACAATAATATTTGTTACACTGCACTAGAAATACATGAGGCAGAAAAATAAACATTATTCCTTGAGATAGTGAGTCTCTGCATTGAACACAAATGTAAATCTAAAGAGCATGATTTAAAGTTATGATACAAATTTTCTGTTGACAGGTTACTACATATTTCTGATAGATGGAATAATTCGAGGAGAAAAGGTTGATATTGAATTTAATAAAGTTCAATTCAAGCTGGAGTTTGAAAACAACTATCTAACTGTCTTGTTTCTACGGGGAGAAGAACCTAAGATACTGTTTCGAGGTGAGAGGATGCACATGGTTAAATTATGATAAAAACATTAATCATACACCCATTGGTATACAAATGCAGATGCATGAAGCCTTTTTCATGGGTCAAGGTGCAGTGGGAGTGAACATAGATTTCACATCTCCAACCTGTTCAAACTCACTGTGTTTCTTTATACAGTCGGACGCATTTTACTCGAACGTTCATAAGTCGAGCAACCAGTTAGTTCGAGGAGAAATTGATTTCCCTTCAACATTTCTATGATGTGAATGGCCACTCCCTACCTAAATAAATAGAAAAAAATATGGTTCCAAATCACTTCCAACTTTACTGTGTATCTTTGTTTCACACGGTCAAATTGCTTGATAAAAGGAGGCTGCGCTGAAAAGGTGTAACAGAACAATTGATCACTACAATGTGCCACCCCGCATGTTGCTTGCTAAATTAGTTTTGACCCTTTCTTTTAAGTATCTAAGTGAAGCTACGATCTAATTGGTTATGCAACAATTAAATAACATGCATGGTTCTAAATGAAGCAATGCATCTTCACAGTCAACAGTATGATTTTTACACAGTCTAGTAAGAGGTGTGAGTGTCGTAAAGGTCAATGCTTTGTTTTCTAGTCAAAGTATTTACATAGAGGCCTGACTGCTTAGCTTCTTACATCGCCCATATTGGTAAAACAGCAGTATAAAATCTCTTAATATATACACCTATGTTCTTTGTTCAATCCAGAGCGCTCAGATGTCCTCTTTTTCAACTTGTTTAACAATGACGAGGTTGAGGACCCGATGACACGCGTTGGCATTGTGCGAAACCACCCGTTGCGGGGCTGGGATCTCAACCGCCTGCCCAACCCAAGACACATCGCACCTGGTACATCATGCTTACACATACAAGCACACACTCATTTACCCTGGTAACTCAAGCATCATGCTGCAAAACTGTTATACAGACCTCCCAGCAAATACATGTCATACATGTATGACATGTATTTCCACCTACCACCTGGCGCGAAGTACATACTATACATATTGATTTTGACAAAGCTTACAAAGCATTACATGCACCTAAATTGCACATGCATAATGCACACACGCACGCACGCACACACGCACACACACACTTAAGCTAAGGGCATAACTAGTACTGGCAGTGCAGGCGATTTGGCCCCACGGTTTCTTCAAGACTGCAGTGTCTACAGTTTTTTCCTCATGCAGTAACAACCGTAAAGCTATGGGTACAACTGGCAGTCCTACATGTTGACAGTCCAGTACATTTTCAGGTCTGGAGATTTCATAAAAGGCAGTACTTGCTCAGAACTGGTCAGTGCATTGCCATTGCCATTGCCGCACTTTGCACAGCGTCACTAGGTATATGTACCATGTAAGTACTGGCAAAGCACTGCATCAGTACTTTGTCAGTACTAATAAAGTGAGGTTTAAAGGCAGTATGGAGCCAGTAGATGGAGTTTGACTTGTCAAACTTCTGCTACTGTCTACACTGCCTCTAAAAACATGCGTTCACCTCACTGTACCCGCACTGATCGCTACGGTCTTTATGAGGTTTTGGTAGTATAGAGGTAGTAGAGAAGCAGTACTGACAGTTGTGTCCTCGGCATTAGATATACACATTGTTAACGCTACACTACCGCATGCACCGTATTGCAAACCCTTACTCATATACATAGACACGAATGTTTATTTTTAAGCAGTTTCAATGTAGTTGTCATCCTATAATGAACCCTTTTTTACACAAAATTTTTCTACTTCTGTAGTTCTTGCAGTTCTTTTTTAAAAAGGTCTACTGTATAACCATTTATTATGCTTTGCGTACTTCACAAAGAAAGGAAACCCTAGCATATGCTGTCGTAAAATCCACATAAAATAAGTAAATGAGGCTGCTTAGGAGACGGGAGACATGTGATAATTGTCCTCATTTGGGAATTTGGAATCAATATGGACAGCAAATGAAAATGGGTCAATAGACTGAAACATCTTATATATGTATGTCATGGAGCTGCATGAAGCAAAATGAGATTGGTCAGGCCATTTGAATCAGGTCATTTGAAACACAGTAAATCTCATATCTCAAAGTAAGGGGATGTGTAAGCCCTCAGAGGTTTTTTTAAGTTAATTAAGTTCATCATGGAATAGATTTGGAAATGAAGCTATACTACCAGTACTTAAATATACACATTTGACTAAAGTTAGAAATGTTTTTAATTCTTGGTAAGCCCTTGGCCTTATGGCCTTAACCCCTCATAGAGACTTGCCCCCAGAGGGCTTGGTAGAGATGTATATGACTGGTGGACATGGTGTTTGTTACAGGCCTGTCTCTGGTAACACTGCCGCGAATCAGCAGGCGCCGTCCAGTGCAGTTCAAGCAGGTGGTCGGAAATAAGTGAGTTGCACATTGTTGTAAATGTCTGAGTGTCCTGTTACACATACTACCAGTAATTAGAATAAGTTATCAACTATTTGGTAAACTAAATTTTGTGCAATATATAGCATAAACTGTATAAATTATGTCTGAATTTTTAGTCATCATACGAAGTTTACTATCTGCTAAGAAATTGAAACACTCGCATATTGGTCCTGAAGAAGTAGTATCCTATACTTCCTTATTTGTATTCATACCATCTTATGCATGTATCTCAACAAGTGAGTGCCTTTATCAAAAGGCAAATCCAAATAATGACCGAAGGCTAACTGAACAATAGTACCACGTATATTAAAACATTAAACGTAATCTCTATGAAGACTTCAATTTAAAAACAGCAAAGAACGTGAAGAAAAAACACGTTGACTGGTCTGTCTTGATGTTAACGCACTAAACAAAACTTCTACATGTCATAAAGTACATGTTTAATTGATGGAAATCTAAATAGATAATGAACAGATGGTATTACTGGACGGGGGGTGGGGGGACATGTTTCGCTGATTTCAACATATGGGTAAGTATGGGCACATGAATCTGTTAGTGAATTCCGTCAGACACCACTTACGCCGCAATGTGAACTGTGCAGTTTTATTAATGAGGGTAACCCTAGTTCCCATTCTATACTATATAGCTTTATGTTTCTGCTGTACATTTGGTTTTGAAAGTTACAATGAAATTTTATAAAACATAAATTTTGACTGTTTTTATCTTTCTTAAAGTAATCTAGTTGTATTGATGAATAGTGGGAAATTTGGCAAGGGCTCTAAACCATTTACCATCAGGTTTATAGCGGTTGATTCCTACTGTTGCAGCCTAGAATATGGCCTTGAATAAGCACAAATATACTAAGATGGAAGTGTGAATTGGGCATCCATTGTGGTATAAATTGTAGCTTATTCTAGGCTTTATTCTAGGCTGCAACGGGAGTAGCCTTTGTTACCTTCACGACTGAAGAGTTCCTCTGATGTTTACAGTTTGCCTACTGACTTGCCTGCTGTTCCAATTGTAGTTACGACACTATGCTGCTGGGTGAGTATAATGATGACTATGGGATTCTGATAGAGCACCCACCCAACCTGCATAAGACGTTCATGCCACCCCGCTTCGGCCCCTTCATGGTCATCTCTCATTGGTGGGACATGATTGCCAAAGTCAAACGTAAGTCATGGTCATCTCACACTGATGTGACATGAGTAATTGTTAAGGCCAAATGTAAGTCACGGTCTTGTATATTTTATGTTGAAGCGATTTCTCAGATGTCTCATTTCTCTATTTTTTATTTAAATCTCCTAATTTTTCGGTAATTTTGGTGGATCTTCTCCCATATGTGAGTATAAGATCTGAAAACACATCACCCTGGTTCTGTCTATTTCTTGCAACCACATGTTCTACAGCCCCGTGCTCAGGATGGTTCTGGGGGTTCCCTTTAGTGCCATATTTCCTTCCGATAAAATTGGATATGAAATTTCCAGGAAAACCTGGTGAATGTATTCATTAGACGATTGCCCGCAAGCATAAAAACTGAACCCCCTTTACAAAAAGCTGAGCAGGAGACTGTTCTAATGACTTAGTAACCGCCACAACTACAATCGCTTGCAGCACTGAAGAGCTACCAGTACCTGAAGTTTGCTATGGAGACGTCGACTGGCACCAAGTCACAGACGGCTCACCTGCCAATCCGCCTCTTCTCAGACATCCGCTCCAACATCAACCGGGAGCACGCCTCTGAGACAAACCTTAGCGATGATGAGGTCGACCAGACAATGCAATCGAGTACCAGAGACATACCAGAGACACGGTCATCGTGGAAGTCGGCACGAAGGGAGGACAATGGTGAAGGCGTGCACAAGCTGCGACGGCGGCCATCGTGGAAGGGAGAAGAGCAGTTGAACATCGACTATATGGGCGCTGAGGGGTAAGTTGGAGCATTATTACCGATGACGCTGAAGCTTTATTAAAACGCATTAGATCTGAATCGCTCAATCAAGCCTGTTAAAGCGCTTTAAAATGCCATTGATCATCTAGACATTGATGCTATTCATTGATGATACCATCATTACTGCAATCTATCTCTCTCCCACCCACTCCTCCCCCTAACACAAACACGTTTGGTCTTAGTAGATAAACCATATTCATAATTGTCATAAGTGTACTGTGAGAAAAGAAGAGTATATTTTGCTTAACTCAAGTGCTGCTTAGTTTGAGATTGACCTGTAAATGTTGCTGCTGTTTCAGTGCCGCACTGAAGGGCCGCATCTCCAACATCATTGTGATGAGTCAAGTGTCCTCCATGGTGGCTGGGGGAACCCCAGGGGGCAGTGAACACAGGCTCAGACCCAACTCCCCTTACTTTGGAGAGGTCACGCCAATGTCGTCCACCCCCACTGCCTCACACAGCAGGGATAGGCATGACACATACTAGAGACACAGCGCCCTACCCACAAACATTATAGATGCATAGTTATATATTCTAACCATTTAAGTACAGATCTATACCAAGTGATATTGTAGAATATGTTTTATATCAAAAGATTACGTGGTAGTGACTACAGATTTTTTTTTCATATTTGAATATTTATACATAAAAATAGACTATATATACAAGATGAATCACGCATCCAACAATGAAGAAATAATAGAGTACTATCTGATCATGGAACATTATATTTTATGAAAAGAAATTTATATGTTGAAGTATCATGCATTATAATTTAATCTTAGGTAACTAAATATGTTTTAAATTTGTGCCTACATTGTATATTTGCTTATTAAAAGAATTTTTTGTCATTTATAAATCAGGTGGTTTAAATGGACTTAATATTGCGGTGTACATATTTTTACTGTTGAAAATTAGGTTAATCTATTTATTATGTTATTACAGGAAAACAAAATTGTATTTTGCTGTGTTCAGGTGAAATTAATATTGTTATTTACCTCATCAAAAATATCTAGTCATTTAAAAATCTAAAGATCATGTCTTGATTTTATTAGTAATTTGTACAAATATTTTACTTAGAAAATTATATATATATATATCCATACATAATTTTTGCATGTATTTTTGATAGAATGATATAGCAGATATTTCTATAACATAATGTTCATTATAACTTTACAATATGTTTGCTTTTACAAATACATTGTACTAACTTTGGCATTTATTGCCGATTTTTTAGCTGATATATTTTTCACTTTTGTGGCTATAATAAATGCATGGCAATGAGTACACATAATTGGTATAAATATGCATGGGTCAAGCAGTTTGTTTGTACACCGAAAATAAATAAAGGATACAAAAACTTCTGTTGTGTTCTTTAATTACATGTAGGCCCAGAACTAGCTTTTACCTGGTATAGGGACTAATATATAACTTAGGATAGACCATTATTTGCCACCAAAGAGGGTGATTACGTGCAACATTCATGGGTAATAAGAATGGGAACAGGTAACATGGAATTTCAATAAATATTGAAACAAACTAAGGGAACGATCATAAATAACGATACTGGGGGGGTCGTCCATTTTTGGGGGCTCGAAGAAAAAGTCAACCGATCCCTCCATCAACATTTTAAAAAGTTGAGTGACACCGACACCCCCCCCTGCTAAAGCAAAAGTCCTTATCGTAGAATATAGTTCACCTTTGATTACCTATAACGAGCTGCAAGTAAAAAAAAAGCTGTACGTAAAGGTGGGTATTTTGGTTGCACATACATGCAGGTACGGACGGTGAATATGCATGCTTTACCATTCCCCTGTTTAGTCTTATGGCAGTCAGGATTTATTGTGTAGAACAAAAATACGAAAGTTGCTCCTCTTACCCCCATGGTGCTCAGGGCCTTGTGATCCTTGTTGGCTCATGATTAAGTCATCTCCCTGACCGAGTTAGAGTGGTGCTACCCATTGGCATGTCTCGTGGGAGCAGAAAGCAGTATGTTACGAAGAATGCTACTGCTAGTATCATATTGACTGACATAACATACACACCAAAACCTATTAAGACCCCAAGTCCTCCAGTGCCTCATAGGAGTGTGAAAGATCCAGTCAAAATAATCATTCCATTCATGCATTCCAAACTTAAACCTCACTTAGAATCATTGCTATCCACGAGGACCACCATAAATCACAGCAGAAATAGGAAATGACTCCTATGAGGAAACAGTACAAACCTTTCGACAAACAGAAGGGAAGTGCCTATGCCAGCTGTGCCTCCAAATGTTACAGATCTATGAAAGCCTTTACTCAAAAGACCACTAGGAAGTAGGAAGGCTTATTGGCAGTATGGTGAGGTCAGCATTGGTCAGTAGATGTCCTCACCGATCATCACGTCAGCATCTAATCGAACATCTGGGGTCAGCACTAGTCATTGGGTATAAGATCACGGCTGTGATGAAACATGCATGTATGTGGGTGATAATTTTTTGTGAAGATGATACGGAGAAAGACAATTCATCCATAGGCAAGAAATTCTGGAAATTTCTAAAGCACCAATGCCAAGATCCTAAGGGAGTAGCACCACTAAAGAAGGAAGGGAAGGTAGTAGACGATGCGGTTGGAAATCCCAACATTCTAAATGACAATTCCTGTCAGTCTTCTTCCCTAGAAACCCTCTATCACTGAAGTGAGAAAGGTGTGTTGAAGCGACTGCAGAAGCTTAACCCATACAAAGCTCCTGGTCCGGAAAAAGTGAAACCAATGGTACTCAAGGAACAAACTGGGGCCAATTAACGCACCAGTGACTACAAGAATCTTGTGAGTATCCGTCAGCCAAGGCAAGACTCCTGACCTACTCTGGAGAAAAGCCCATATGACCCCTGTTTTAAGAATGGGAAGTAGTCATTGACTATTGACCCGTATCACTGACATGCATCTTGTCCATACAGATGGATCACATCATTGCCAGCAGTCTGATGAATCACCTGAATGCTAACAATCTTTTGTACAGCAAGCAAGTTCTCCTGTGGGATGCAGCTCATCAAATTCTCATCTGACGTGATGTAGATGGTGCAGGACAAGAAACAGTGTGACACTAGTCACGGACGTTACAAAGGATTTGATAATGTATCCCCTGATTACCTTGAGTCAGTATTGAACCTCGAACAAGAACCTCAATCAAGTCTTTCCTATCTGGCCGTTCCCAGAACTTTGTTATTGATGGTGAGCATTCAGAGTCTGTGCCAGTGACAAGTGGACCAAGCTTTGTTTCTAGGCCCAATAATCTCCTTGATATTCATTGATGAGCCTTACACAGTACTCCTAAGTCTGACTCTTTCCTGATGACACAATTGTATACCTCTCCATCAACTCAATTGGTGACTACCAAAACTTCAAAAAGATCTCAAGAACCTTGAAAGGTGGGAACAGGACTAGCTAATGCAGCTTCACAGTCAAAATGCAATGTCCTCGGGATAACGAAGACACAGACTTTGTAGCCATACACTTTCCATGGAGAGGTTATTACGAAAGGCACATCCGCAAAGTAGTATCTGGGCATTACCATTTCAAGTGACATGTCCTGGAACAAAAATAAATAAGCCAATAGTAAATTTGGATATCTAAAAAGAAACTGAAAAGTAAAAAATAAAACAAAAGAGGCTGCTGAAGACCACCAGCCTTGGAGTAGTGCTCAACAGTCTGGAACCTCCACAACCAACAGCAAGCAAGTAATCTGGAAACAGTTCAATCCAGAATGACGAGGTGGGTGGCTAGGATATATCACAATACATCCTCGATCAGTAGCATGATCAGCAATCTTGGATGGAAGGACCTGGCCCAGTGCAGGGTTATCAATCAGCTGGCAATGATTTTCAAGGTCATCAAGGGTATTGCTGGCATACCATTGCATACTATGTAAGCTTCCCAAGAAATGGTGTCCATCTCAACTCAATAATAACTAGAACCAACTAATTCTCATTTTTCCTCGAACACTTTCTGATTGGAAAACTGTCCAGAAAAATTCTTCAGGCCCAAATGGAAGCAACCTTTCAGAATGAGATTGCAGCCTTGAGCCACAGTGTCCTCAGTGATTCAGTGGTTAGAGCACACGACTTGAAAACGTGATTTCCCAGCGTCGCAAGTTTGCACCCTGGTCATGGCAGACACAGTGTCACCAAAACTGTTACGTCGTGCATCTGCTATTGAGTTGCTGATCTCCACCAAGCGTGTCGCCACTGTACAGTGTTAATTACTACTAGACATTGATGACACCAAGCGTGAGGTTCGAAGCCTCGTTAAAAGATGTGCCCCATTAGAGGAGATCCATTCTCTGCATGTAAAAGAACTCAGCTAGTTTGAAAACAATAGCTAGAGTGATCCCTCCATCCCCGAGGCCCAGTTGGTTAACTATCCTGCCTCTGGAGGTCCATGTACCAACACCACGTGGCCTCCATCTGCACATATGTTGATAAAGCCCTGCAGATTTACATACGGATACAGATACCATACTATTTCTGTATTCTATCTACTTTTCTTACTGGTTCTTACAGGTCCACTTCTGACTGCAGGCTGGACGCCTCTAGTGTCAGATCCAGGTAGGCTTCCCGAAGTTGAGCTGTGCGCAAGCGGCTTCGGCTTCATCAGGATCGTATTTGAATAGCTCCTTAGACCAGTATCTCTGTCAAGCCGTCTTTCAAAAGCTCCAATAGATGGGGCTTCCACGATCTATTCTGGCAGGTTGTTACAGATCTAAGGACAAAAGTGTTGAGCTTAATTGCTTCTTCTGAAATTATGACCTCTAGTCTTTTTATCCTGCACTTACTTATTAACACAATTTAACTTCTGATTTTTTTTTTCTTTTCGTTCTCTGTACACAGCCAATAAGCAGTAGATGGCAGTTTTTAAAATCTGAAATCATGATTGCGTTTTTGGAGCCTCGTTTAGCCCATCTCAAGGCCTTTAAATGGTCTGACATTAAGGCTGTATTCTAAAAGTTTTATTACGTAATGTTGCAAAGTGTTTTTGCTAAATTGACGTCATTTACTAAAAGCACATGGCACACATTTTAAAGCAGCAGTCCCCCTGTGTTGGTATTTTCCCGTTTACAGTTTATTTGTAATATGTTTCTGGTTCATTAACTCACACATAAGCATTAGTGGTACTTTAGCATTTATTTTATATTGGGGAATGTTTGATGACGTTCTGTTTTGTAATAGTTTGTTTATTTGATATTCTATTGTTAATCTGATCATGGATAATGAAGCAATTAGACATAGCTTGCAAAAGATTGGATATGAAGCTGGAAGACAACATCAGAAAGAAATATTGGAAAATGTATTGCAAGGAAAGGATTGTCACTTATAGTAGGTAAGAGGTTGAAGTCTGACATCCTTATTTGTTTTTATTGGTGTACTGTAGTTAACTTTTGGGGGACTATTATTTGGAGGTGTATCCATTTTAGTAAAAAAACAAACAAAGTCATATACATGTACAAGTAACTGAGAAACACATCAAGATTACATATTTAATATCTTGGCTGACCCTTACCTGATCACCCATGCATGGTGCTGCAGTGTCTTGGCTGACCCTTACCTGATCACCCATGCATACATGTTCTGCTGCTTCTGCAGCTGTTGCTAGTGAACTCTCTTGTTTTAAAGGCTATAACAGAGCAGGATGTTTGAGGCTGCATATTTAATATCAGTGGAATTCCTAGGGTTCTGTAAAAGACCTTTATATATCTATTAGAGCTAGAGGCTGTCACAATTGTCACAATTTTATGTAATAATAGAAATAAAAACTATTAGATATAAGGTCTTTTGAAAGACTACGGATTGCTTATCCCAGTTGGAGCGAATAGATTTTTTTCGTCGACGAAATACTTTATCAGACGAAACATCTTGAATTATTGGGAAATACCCTCAGCACTGGAAATTCCGGGCGGTTAAATCAAAATGTACCTGATCATGAAACTTTATTGAAAGGGTCTTGTGCGTTTTAGTTTCAGGATTTTGGTACGTTATTTTATTAGATTATATTAGTATATACCATTCAAAAAGTTTTGCTAAATTCTAAGCTTTAGGGACAGTGAATCTAGGTAGAACACGTTGATATAGTTGGGGTATATTCCTTGTGAAGTTAAACACACACTTTAACTCGTTCATATTAAAGTTCGTCTGGACTTGAAACGTTACTATGTTGGTATCGTAAGCACTATTGGGAGTCCTAACAATTAGAATACAACCATTCAAACAAATTTGTGATATCAAACATGATCATATTGAGTTATGCAATTCAGAACCGTGTGAGAACAAAATGTAATTATCTCTTCAAATCCATTACCTTCATTTTCACTATCTCCTTCACTATTATATTATATCATTTTCCCCAAATCACAGAGAAAATACAGGCTGTTCAAAATCCGCTACAATAATACTTTATCCGACAAAGCAGCAAGGTGAAATTGATTAAGGTGTTAAATGTTCGACATTCCAGATTGAGGGACAAGAAAATAAATTTTCTAATATTTGTTGAGGTTCGGAAGCCTCGTTAAAAGGCGTGTCCCGTGTAGAGGAGAGCCACACCTCTGCACGTAAAAGAACTCACCTAGTTTGAAAACTATAGCTAGTGTGATCCCCCCACCCCTGAGGCTCAGTTGGCTACCTAGCCTGCCTCTGGAGAGGTACATGTACAAACACCACGTGGCCTCCCATTCACGCGTTGCCTCATAAGAGGAGGCCAGTCTCTCATCTGAGACTGGCTTACTTGTGAATTACATATCCAGATCCAGATCCAGATTTAAATAGACAAGTGAACTACAATGTAAACTAGAAAGGTACTCATTGGAGTACAAAATTAGTCCCAGCACCTTTGAACATTTGATAGTTTATGTTTGTAATGTATTACTTTTACATTATAAGCATGATGGACAGGAGCACCACATAGAAATTAAGCGTATGATATAAACACAAATAAAGTTTAAATGCTTTATTATAGCAAAGTTAAATGCTTTATTATAGCAACATTCTCTCCTCTGTTGCCGTTGCCATTTGATAATTGTTTAAGGGGCATTATTTCACATTTAAACTATTAAACATTGATCGGCATGGATTGTTTATTTGTTTTGATGGCCTTAGTAGGAGTTTACGTTAAACGGTATCTGACATGTGGCGTAATTATTATCAAATTGGTGAACGTTTGATACGTTTTACGTCATTCTGTAGGTTTACTCTCTGACGCTCGACGTACCATGACGTACACTTCAACTTTAACAAATAAACAGTCAAAAACAGTATCAATATTATAACATAACCATCGGCTGTATAAACACCAAAAATGACTGGGTCGGTCTAGGGTTCATTCTTAGGGGGATGTGAAAGTTTGGGGTCATAACACTCCTTAGTTTTCTTCAAATCGTCGGGCATATTTTAACGCAAATCGAAAAACAGATAGTCCCTGTCCCAGCTAAAGCTGGGGCTGGGGCTAAATAAGCAGTTCATGTACTTTGTGTAAGCTTTCTTGTGTTCTTCAAGGAACATCAAGTGAGAGTCATGTTCTGTGATTATATGTGATCTTATATTCTATTTATATTTTGATTGTACTGTTTTCCTGAATAAATCTAATCTAAGTGAATTGCAACTTGCACATTTAAAACAAATTTAACAAGTTGAAGTTTGTATATAGAGCATCAATTGCACAGTTCAGCCATTGACACAATCCGTGAGTTTACATCTGACGTGAACTCCCCCGTTATAGAGGTCACCAATTTCATACGTAAAATTCACGGTTTATGTGCAAGGCCGGTTTCTAATCGATTGGTGATCTAATCCACCCACAAAAAACTGATCTACTGTAGATTTTAAATATCCAAACCCACCTTTTGTGGCATAACATCATAAACCAAAACAGATTTCTATAAAAGTAACACCATTTGGTCCAGAATTGGCAAGGGTAAAGAAAATCCATGGCAAAATAACTCAAATGTTTGTATACATTGCAACATACTGAACTGTTCTTGTATTTTTCGGTAACAGAGTGCAGTACTTTATGTGTCATAGTGTTACGTCATACGTATGTTAATAAGTATGTACATGTATCTCACGTAATATTTTCTAGGGGGGTAAAAGTGCATAGTGTCATATATCATGTATGTTTTGACTCACAGGGTACAAGTTTACATGTTCTTGAAAACTCTTATTTTCATGGTGTAAATAATATTAAATTAAAAGAGACAGACTATACTCCACACAACTACCCACTGACAAAAGCTGATAGCCCGGCCAGTGTTCAGCTGGCTTCAGGATTACAACTTACATCAAACCCTGCAACACTAAATGAGAACAACTCTTTACTTTTTATTTATTTGTAAGAAAACCAATGACAGCTCTGAAAATGATAATAGAATAAACTTAAGCATCGTCGGTTTCATGGCTTTCTCATTCACACAGCCTTCAAAGTCCATGTTCATGGGCCGTGGGCCAACTAAGCTCCTTCAAGTGGCAGAAGATCAGCCAGATCAGTTTGTTTTCATAGAGGACCATTTACGATAAAACTGGTGACTAGCATAAAATACAGTGCACTCCACGTATGTTTTCAAACGTCAACTGACCAAATAATAATGTGCACCGTATTTCTATGATAATCCTCGTACTGAGTACCTACTGTTCTGTTTGGTTGACTGCTGAACTTATTTTGTCTCTGTTGATTTGATTGGTCGAGAGCTTCCAAAATATGTCAGCATTATTATTGCTACTTTTGAATAAGGGCTTATTTTCAATGAATAATCTGTAAGCCCGAATAGATAAGGATGAAATTAAAGTTACTATTGCATATACTATTAGAAGCTTGTCCTTTCTACCTGTATACAATACCTACCCAGTATATTACCCTTGATATAAAGATGTCTTTTGCGTATATGATCCATTGATAAAATCCATATTTTGTCTGAATTTGAATGTAAAAATGATATGCAGACACACAAAATACTCGCTATCACCATTAAATCTACATGGAAAATACTATGTTTGTTCAAATGTCCAACGTATTGTTGGAGCGTCAGTGCTATGAATCTAAAGCTGTACTGAGGGATCATATACATCTGTTATGTAAACTAAATTTTTCTATTTATGACATGTATTTGAGAAAAAATGCTCACATGTATAGAGACTTCATAGCTTTATTATTGACTCACCATGGTTTGGGATGACAGCAATCAGTATTTCTTAGTGAGAACTGAAAATACACCTCTGTAGTCAGAGTTTCTTAATGGGATGCATACAATACTATGGCAATCCTGCAAAGTGGCGAATGTTTTGGCACCATCTGAGTGCGTAAGTAGCGACCCACATCATATCACTTGAAAGTCGTCAATAAAAAACGGGAACAAATGTTTGAAAAAATCACCGCTGTGGTCCGACCAAAAGACAGGTGTATCTCTGTTCTCTCATATTAAACAAGTTGATAATGATAAACTATCTACACAGATTAGTTAACTAATCTGTGCTATCTACCTGGAACCTGTCATTGTTGTCTTGGCTAGACTTTTTGCTTTATCTCAAAAGCTTCGTCAGGTTGAATGCAATAATGTTCTTGACTGCCTATTGATGGCAGTTATGTGACAGCAAAGATGAGTAGACATGGGGCCAGTCGTAGCTGGTGTCACGGTTCATCCATAGTCGGGGCTCTCGGATCTCAATGGCCTCTTGATTAGATCTCCCTGCAAAGCTCCTGTATCTCTGATGTCACAACTTGTCACCAGCCACAGAATAAGACATAATAACCAGCAATGAGACCATCTGTGATGTCCAAAATCAAGCAAATCTCAAATTTGAAGACAATTAAGATGCCAAACATTAATGGTTTCCACTATATTTTCCAGGATATCCATGTGAACATGGGCCATTTTAGTCAATCATTGGATCGAAACAAGAATTGTGAGTAGATAAATTTAAACCTTTTTCCATATAAGATTGAGTGTGTTTGTACTTTGTAATATATTAAGATGCCAATTTTCCCCTCTATCCTTTATTATAGTATTGTCTCTGAGAATTTAAAAAAGTTCTAAGGAGGACCACATCTGTAAAAAGATATAAGATAATCTAGTTGATCTCATTATTACTAGAGCCCTGAAATCCATGCAATATATTTACGAGAATCTGTTTTAATTATTTCATGGTTTACCATCAATGATGTACTGAATGGCTCGGCTCATATTTATGATCAATGTAATATTATATGCCAAATATGCCAATGCAATATGTTTGATTGTAAAATGTTAAATCTAGAAAATTGCATTCATTCATGAATTTCCATTTATCACTAAGTATTTGAAAACAATTGCCAGTTGCATAGGCAGATCCATTTTTTTTTGGGGGGGGGGGTGGGTGGGGTGGAGAGGGGATGCGCTTACATATGAAACCCTGTGTATGCCCCACACCCACACCCCGGCCCCTTTTTCACCAAAAACCTGGATCTGCCAGTGAGTGCAGCATATCAATTTCTAAAATAAAAATGACAACACATTCCTAGCATAAGCTGCTCATGCAATGTTTATGCTTGCAGCAATGCATGATATTATTGAGTGATACTTCTAGGCTTGCCTTTGTCTCCAAACAGTCTAGCTAGCTGCTAGCAGACAGCTAACTGAGTCAGCTGAAGATCATGTAGGCCATGTGCAGCATCTTCTGTTGTAGTTGTTAACATTTCCATGGATTGTCTGAAAGCAATAGAGGGATTAACCAAATATATTTGGCAATAAGACAGCTAGCTTGTCTTCTTCATAAAAAAGATTTTATCAAACTTTTTAGCCTGTATTGTCGGGTTATATCGGGATACGTATGTACTTGCGTTTCTTTGTTGATGTGGCTGTCTTTCACAGTGTAAACCAATACAATTGTATTTCTCTGTTAATCTGCGAATATTTCTCGTCTATTCTTTGGTGTGTTTGAAATTTGAAACAAATATAAGCCTTTGTGCAAGGTTGATCACATTTAATGATATAGTCCTTATAAAGCTGTTTGTGTGCTGGGGACAGTTCATAACTGTATGAATGTTGTTGCGCTTGTACATGTGTATGAAGTAAAAATTAGAACGCTGTATAGCTGGTAGTTATTATTCGACTGAGTGGAATTGTATTATAGACATTTTTAGAAAGACCAAAAAAAAATGTAAATGTATGGATTAGTCCTCACATCTTAAGGCAAATGCAGGCAGTGAATAGAACAGACAAGATGGATATGTTTATATGAATACTTACTGGTATAACCACTTATGAAAGACGGATCTGTGTGAACAGTCTCCTCACTACAGAGGCATGCTGGCTGCACTACCCACCACTAGTGGATTCTCATGTAAGTGCTTTGGGGTATGCGAGGGTGTGTGTGACTGTCAGGGTGACTGTGTGGTATGATGTATACAGTGCCCGATCAAGGTATAGTGGGGCCACCGCCTGTGATTTGAAGTGGGGCCCTTTAACCCGAGTTAACCCGAGTCGTGAGAATACTAGTATAACTTGGGGCCCCTGATGCCCAATCACTTTTGAAGATATATATAATTGGGCCTTCTGGTTTGGTACTTTTGCATGAAAAAAATTGCATATAAAATTGTCGACAAAATTCATGAATTCATGTGGTTAAAAGTATTTTTATGGTCTTTAAGCGAATCAAAACCCCTCAGATGCAAACAGACAGAACTTGAGTACAGTGATAGACACTGAGATATGCTCCTGCTGATTGGTTAACTTTATGACACTTGCATTGTAGGTTATCTACATGTAGCTTTCTTCTGAGAACCTGTCTTCTAGCTATTCTTGACTATCAGTCCTGATGTGCAAGGTGCTTGGAATGTGTGAGATCATGTAACATGTTGTTGGGTGTATTTTTGAATAATATTTATGCATTTTTTTACAACATTTGAGCTGCTATGAACCTTTTAAAAAAGGGACATTTAGTCACTTTTGACTAACCATTGTAAAAGGTGGCAAATAAAGTGTAGTTATTGAATGCAAATATCAAGTTGCAATGTCGTGTTTATTTAACATTACCAGGCATATGCACATCCTTGAAGTTCAATTTTGGTTTCATGTATCACTCTTCTACTGTTAGTTGTAATGTTATCTTTCGAAAGAAAATATCTGCCAAGAACGTCCTTTATAGTTCTCGTATAGTTTTAATTTTCGTAAAGCAAACAGCTGTATAACTAGTCAATATCCAGACCAACATGTTATAGTTCATGTCAAATGTGTGGCACATTGCTTGTTATTTATCACATCCTGTTTATTGTAGCCCTTGGCCAGATTTGAACCATTTAAAGTGCACCTAAATGTGATGTAAATGTTATATATTAGCTTTGTGCCATTAAAATAATTGTTAAAATTATTAGAATTTTATTTACATTTAAGGTCATTGAAGTGGTTGTTCGACTTGTGATTTACTTGTAAAACGAATTCAGATTTATTTTGTCCTTATTTTATCTGCTTTATGTTTTCGACGCGCTCATGTATTTCTCGCTTATATTTGTGATACCAAGTCATTGAAAATAATTTTTCATTTAGAGTGTCTATGCTACAGATCATTCCAAGACTTAAGCCACACACAATGCTGACTGAAGGAGCCTTCAGTTAAATGACCATCAGAGTGTTGCCATATATGACTATCTATACTCCTAAATGCTCATGGGATATCAGATCGTCATGTTGTCAAGTAGGGGATGGGCCTCTACATTAATGTGTAGTATTGTATACGTGTAGTTACTTTGAAATTTCAATGGTCTCATTTTTTGTATAATAATTCCGGTTCAAGTTTAGATGCACATAGAATTGAGACCATGTTTGGATATTATTATGATGATCTATATAATAGATGTTATGCAGACGAGTAAATGATATGGACTGTTGTATAACAGGTGTTCAATGTATTGATGTACAAATCAATAGGTAAAGATCAGAGTCTCCATTAGAAAGCCACAAGAGTGTTGGATTGATGTGGACAATGGAACAATGAGGTATATTGCAGGGTATGAAATAAAGTATACCTGAAGGCCCTGTGCTGGTAGATTTTAGATAGGGCCAAGCCGCCCAGTGAGCAGGTTATATATATTTGTTTTGCTGCTATACATGTATCAAGATACAGATGATTAAAAACGGTCTACTTTTGTCAGGGCTGGCCAGTTTTCATTGTTGCCAGCCCTTTGGACAGATTCCATAGGTCCATAAAAAGTTATCAGAGATATTTATGACTGAGGGTGTTGTATTATGCAGGGAAATAATGGATTTGCGAGAATACATACATGTAAAATTTAGATCGCTTTGTAAATGCCATCATCTGTATGAAACGATTGGAAAGTCCTCCCTGAAGATAACATTGAGAGGTCCACTCTGTCAGGAGGTCCAGGAATGGTGGCTAAAGAAGCTGCATGTAATTGGATGAAGAAACTAGGAAAAGATTCATTCAACAGATAATGCAATTAATAAGCAAATTTGTGGAGTGTATAAAGTTAAATATAGAAAAGCTGCATGGTGATATTAGTAATGAAGAAAGGGAATACCGATTTATCTGTATGAGAAATAGGTCATTTGTAACAATTCAGAGCAGCTGATTCAGAGAGCTAATATAATGATGGAAGTGAAGTGTATATATAGTTTGGTGCATGGTGATATTAAAATGGAATTGAGATACCGGAAGAGATAACTTAATGGGCAATCTTTATTACCTTTATGAAGGCTTGGGACTGTGAGAAGTGGTCCTAAAATAGGAGTGGTCTTTCTGTAGAGGTGGTCTTTATTGGAGGTTCTACTGTATCTCATTTTCAGTAATTGTAGAATCTCCATCAAGCAGCCATGTTTTTGCAAGTTGGCTGTGTTTGGTTAAGGGGACATGTTATATTCCTATTATTTGATAAGAGACTAGAGACGGGATAATTGGTCGAAGATGATGCATCGAGGCAGCCATTACATGTTGGGGTGGAACAATACTGTAGAACCGCTACTAAGACCACACTATGGACTAACATCAACTGCAAAAAAATATTACAATTGTTTTCTCTACATACAGGTTGTCTTAATTCGAGATTCTACTGTATCTACATACAATGTCCTGTATGTTGATATGATATGAAAATGCACATCCTAATTTATATTAGATTTTAAAGTTTTCATTTATAGCTTTGGACAATTTGCAGTAATTGCTAAATCAAGTATAACTGGGGAACTGGCATCAAGGGATCTTAATAAGAGATGTGGTCTAAGTTTGAGACTCTCATTAAAGAGGTGGCATCTTTGCTTTCTTAATTAGAATGCAATATTACAGCACTGAACATTAGGATAGCTTGATGCCCAAACCAATGTTATAGAACTATTGCTTCAAGGAGATGATTGTGTATATGTATGAACACTATATACTTGTGGAGCTACTTTCAACCGTAAAAGATTGATTGCATCTTCAATCTATTAAGATTTTATATAGATTTTTGAAAAAAAGAAAAGAAATCAAATATCAACTCCAACCGTATGAATTTTAAAATTCATTTAGTACTGTTTTTCTAATGAACAGATGAGACTTTCATGTGGAGCTAACATTACATTTGTAGATTGCTAAACCTCGTATGATAATTACATTTTGATTTTGTGCTAATTAAAATGCACAGTCACACCTTGTGGACACATTATACATGGCACTATGATGATGGTAAATGGAATAGGAAATAAGTTTGAAATACATCTCTGTTAGACAGTCTGCAATGAGAAGTCAGTGTACAAGAAACTAAAGGATTGATTCATATTGTTTCCGATGCAGCACATGATATAAACTTATGGGTGACAATTTGTGAAAATGTGATAATGACAAACTTTCAGAATGGATGAGTTAGAAAAGCATATGTAGTTGCAATTCATCTGGTCATCTTGCATGACGATTCAAATAATTTTGCCTGGTTTACTATGTTAAAAAAATGTTACTAGTCACCAGGACGAGGACATAGATACATTTTTACTTGTCAATGGAGCAGACAAGTGCTAAAACATAATTTTGATTTTACAATAATATGCTTTTTGCTTGGCAAAATCCTATCCAATTTGGTTAAGTAAAACATTGTTTTAGAGATGAATTTTCTGTTTATAGGCAACACATGATGCTAAGGCTGGATTGTTTGGTTAAAAATACATTGTATAAAGATGATGGCAACAATACAGGCATTGTTTGTGAAAATCACAAATGATAAAATCAGACACAAATGATAAAATCAGACAATAATCTTTAAGGATAACACTAGCTATGGGCTAATTTCATGCAGCTACCATGTTGATGCCAAATTGAGGCTCTTTACCACGAAACCAAAAAGTTGAAAACAAACCAAACACAAATTTACATGAATTTCTAAACATCCAATGCTACTTTTTCATTATTTGAAATACGCTAAATATATAAGACATTTTCTAGTAATAGGGACAGAACATCAGATGTAAATAGAACACGTTTGTGTAATGTCGATTGGCACATTGGATAACAGCAAACACTAATCCTTGACGATAGGTCTAGCTATAGGAAACCAATCAGTGCATCTGTTCTCAGGATGCTGAATGGTGAGTGCTATCTCTTCATGTGTATTTTCATACATTACATATGTGTTTTGAAATGTTTGTCATCTCTGACAGGACGAGTCAGATAAAATAAATACATGAGCTCAGTGTACAAGTACAAAGTTTTAATACAAATAGGATTTTTTTTTACTTTATCACACATTGTATTTAGACACATAAAATCACGTAAATATTGCATTGTATCTAAATGAAACAAACTACATTGTTTAAACGCAATTCGCAGTCCCAAAGGTGCCCCACATCAAAATATTCTCTTAAAACCGAACATCATGCGTTGTATTCGACAATGTCACGACATGTGCAATTCCTAGAAATGAAGATGACTGATAACTTTCCCTATAAGATGAGTACGAAGAAGTAAGACATGGTTATTGGTTATTATGATTATCAGTAGTAGTTCTTGAGCATGATGACCAATGAAAGTACACCTCAATGTGTGACAAAAAAAGAGAAAGGTTCTACTGTATGTTATACTGTTGAAGCTGACCAAACTTTGCCGCCACTCATCACGTGAGACCTCAATACTGCCCTCACCCAAACACTGTATAGTCTAATATGAGCGAGGCTCAGTGTTGTCTGGCTATACTCACATTGCCCCATATGGCACTCAGTCTATAAGGAGCACCTTTGTAGCACTGCAGTCAGTGGGTGATACTGTGCTTATTTTCCTTATTCTCTCATACCAATGTTTTAGGATAATGCGATAATGAAAGAGGCGTCATTTGCAGTTTTTGTTGTCTTATGTATTGGTACATCCTCAGAGATCAGTGTTATATGAGTTCTCAGACACCAAAGGTTTCGCTATTACATTGTATGTGGAAGCTACATCTGAAAGTACATATCCTTATTTTCGGGCAGCCCTCCTGAGTCTGTAATTTTGTGGGGTCAAGATTTATATATATAAGGCATATAGGAAAGGCAGTGATTTGTTCTGGCATGAATGCTAATGGTAGCTGTGGTAAAATTGACTGGTATCAGGAATTAATGTCATTTATTCCTGCTGGTATTTATAGGCAGTTATTTTGGACTTTCATTGTTTTTTGTTTGAAAAACTCAAACAAATAAACAAGATTAGTTATTTAAACCGCCAATGATATGAATATGGATGTCATATGCTAGTTAATTTGACAGTGGAAAAAGGAGTGGGGATATGCGATGCACAATATGACAAACAGGATGTGAATTAAATGGCCTTGATAGTATTGAGTACATATCGGGCATGCCAGTTGAATGTTACAAAAGGACCGAAAATCAAGAATTTACTCACTACCAGTAGCAATATTACACGGCTCGGCTATACATAACAAGATCCCAGTATTTTTTTGAAGATATGTAGAATACTTAATTCAGAATGTGTACTATACAGTGGAACCTGCTTCGCAAGATCACCAAACGACCAGTTTCAAGCTGTTCATGGAATAATTGATATTTGTTATGTTTTGATATTGGAAGCCAGTAATACTGGTCCATGTTTGGTTTATTAATAGTTTTTTGTGTTTCCTTGGATATTAGAAGTCAGTATGGGAGTAGAATATAGTTACTACTATCGTCCCCGATCGTTCATCTGTGACATCACTGAATATCCAGAGTACTACATATACTCAGCAGGTAGGTACTTAATTCATTTCCTCATGATGTGCACCAGGTTATGTAAAGATTTGATTGGCACTAAAATATTGAACATCTAGCTTGCCTATACACGATTATGAATATCGTAGTACCAGAATCAGCCATTATCATTTCCTCCTGCTACACTAGTATCACAGGGTCTGGTTGATCGAGACTAACAGGTGATCCGTATGCATGCCCCCTTGCGGCTGCAATGGTTCTAAGGTTTTTAGTAACTATTTTGATACACGGTTGTACATCGTTGATAGTATACATGCCACCTGGTGGCTGTTTTGATACTACGATCGTACGTTGATATTTTCATTACTATTTAGAAAACAAGTGTATACTTACATTGATTTTCTGGACTACTGGGTCCACAAATCTTGAACTGATAATAATCTTCCAAATATTACAATATATTACTTTTCAGGAAATATTGCTCCCATGAACTAAACTCTGTTTTCTGTCAGTGGTGATATTCTCAATGGGCATGAGTAATTGTTAGATGGGGTGTTTGGAAATACAGTAGAACCTCTCTATTAGGACCGCCTTTGGGACCAGTGTTAGGTGGTCTTTATACAGAGGTTCATTTTGGTAGCTTTCTTAGAGGTTTGGGACCGTGAAAAGTGGTCTTATTATAGAGGTGATCTCAATAGAGAGGTGGTCTTAATTGGAGGTTCTACTGTATATACTTTACTTACTATACAAACACCATCCTTACTCATCTAAAATAAGTCTTATATATATTAAACATAAGAATTGTGTCCGTATAGTAGATATAGTATACAAACTTCTAACGATGCTGGGGCCTATGATATTCTCCATCTGCTTTTAAGGACTTTCATTTAGAGAATCTAACCATGCTGATTAAGGAAATTTAAGATGAATGGATCACTATAAAGCAAGCTAATAACTGGTGTAATGACAATGCCTTGTAGCAAGTCCACTGCACCACAAAGAGAGTCTTGTCTGTCATAATGACAGTGACTTGCAACATTCTAACATTCTGTGAAATACAGCCTTCAAGCCTGGGTAAAAATCCATATAATGACAGGCTTGGAGCAAGCCTAAATGTTTGCGATTGACAGCTCCGTTGTATCCTCCATGTTAATGTCCAGGGCATAACAATCTGCAACTCTATTGTGTTATTTCAGATGTGCAAAATTTATAACTTAAAAAATTCATACCGCTACTCATATTTTATTAGTATGTAGATCTATAGAGTGTTTTGATAATGTATTTTCAATCAAACTTGGTTTAGTTGTATTGTAGTTGGTGTATCCTTATAAGGTAGGTAGATATATTGGATTGCTCATTGGATTGACAGTTACATGTAACAGCGCTAAATCTATGAATCTGCAAGAAGTATTTTTTAATAGTTCATTGTTTGAGAGAATATGAAGTTTACAAAAAAAGAAAAACAGGCTATGTATGTCTAACAACTAAGCTATGCCTAGAAAAGCTATGGAATTTATTCTGAAGAAGTAAAGACTGATCCAATTCTGTTAGGATGGACTGTTATGTAGTGTTCGTGGCTCACATCCTGGAATTTACAGTAATTTACAGTATTCATGTAGTTTCAAGATGAATATACCCAATGGTTGGCCCCATGTGCCTAGTGGTTGGTAAGCTTGTCTCCAGAGAACATTACATAGCCATTTCTGACTGCTAAGGTACAAAATGTGCAGCAAAATCTGGCATAATACTATTTCGGTAAATTGACTGACCACCTAGTAAGAGATATTTTCCATTTTGTGCTGAAAAGAAAGGTTAAAAACACAATATTTGCAATTGTTGGCTCCATATAACTGTTGCTGATATTATTATATAGATGTACCTGGTGAATCTTTTGGTTGTGCCTTATATCAAGGCTAGTTCTGACAGGGACTTCTTCAAACAGACGAACCTCTCATTTTCAATTTTTCCAAAGATAAGTTTCAAGGACCTTTTTACTAGTGGACACATGTTAGGAGATTTAATTGGATGAAATTTGAATTTGATAATTATAACATACAATTGAAAATGATTGGATGGTAAACCTTTGTATCTAAAAGATAGATTAGAATCACAAATTATGCTACTTTTTGTAAGAGGTGAGTTGATCTATTTTTTATTTATGAGCTATTGTCAGAGATCATATTAAATAGAGACAATGTAAAATTAATGTACTTGGAAAAGAATCTTTGTAAATATCAATATTGTTTTCATTTTCATTAGAATGTGAGTAGATCCAGGGGGCAAGGTTAGACTAGTCTTTTATATTTCTCAATATTTATAGTACTGGAATTGATCAAACATTCTGATGCTGAGCTGTATGTCATCAATTGCAAGGATCTGTCTATATATGGACCATTTTTAAATGTCTACCATCTTTAAGCAAAAGTAGTGCTGTTTGAATATTTTTTGAAATATGTTACAACTTGAGAAGTATGTTATGCTTAGAAATCAAATTCCATGTTTAGGAAATTCTGTCTTAACACTTTAAAAGTTATTCTGTAATTTTTTTTTACTGTGTAAAGACCAGAAAAGTGTGAAAAATCTGACTGGCCATAAGCATCACAGTGTAGTGTGGTCCAGAATCTCCAGATATGACTGCTGGTGTTCAAATGGCCTCATTTCAATATCCAGAATAACTTCATCTCTTGCTAAAATCCATTGTTTTCACTGATGATGTTTGATGTGTTGTCATTTGTTATTTATTAATGATAATGTGACCATCTGTATCATTATAGTATGATTAGACTGACACTTTATAAAGCCATGATGTTTCCTTTTTTTCTCTTCATTTTGTGTATGTGCTGGAACTTTTAACAGGTGTCCACTAGACAGAACTAGTTTAGATATGTAAAATACGAATTTGTTACATACAAGAAAGCGATATCTCAAGTTAATCACTTAAATTTTAGTAAAAATAAATTGTTTTCTCTTCCAACTCTCTCCTTATTGCTTATTGACATTGGGACAGAATATATGTCACTTTTCTCTGCTATTTACATGATGGAGTTGATCCAGATCCATGCTCAGTCAAAAAATGTCTCTGTCCTTTTAATGGAACCTGATGATAAAACAAAGATTTTAACCGAACACACCAAATAAGCCATTAGATATATTTATTGTATAAATTTATTGGTTTAGTATTAGATTAACAGTATTTACAAAATGATTCGAATGTGGTTTTTCTGCAAAATCTCAAGATAGCAATGACATTGTTATAGCGTTCTATTTGTTTTATTAACAAGGATATGGTGTAAAGGGTTCGGAGGAAGAGTGTGCTAAAATGATTTGATATGGATTACTTCCTTGATACCATGATGGAATGGATTTATATATAATCTAAATGTGCTTTGATGATTAGCTGTAATTATGAAGATCCTTAAAAGTCAGAGAATTAAGAAGATGGAACGTTACTATTGACCTGTGATGGTTCAATGACTCGGTGATTGCTAAATTCTAATTGAATGTATACATCTATATGTAACTTGTTCTATTCTTTTGATGACAATTCATTGGAAGGAACATTAGTGAACAATCATGAATGACCATGATCTTCAAGGGAAATATTTATGATCAGTTTGTAGCATAATTGGTTGATTGGCTACTAACACCTCATGCTTTGGTCTCACTGACATTGGCAGTTAAGTCACTGTTCAAAAGAAGAAACATATAGTCACTCTTCAAGGGACTTTATTAGTTGATTGCATGATATAAAAATACTTCTTACTTTATAATTGGTGGGAACGTCTATTGACACAGGCGGAACTTAATGATTTGTTTGAAAGTGTCAGACTCCATATGGGGCATATGCCCATATGCAATGTATAGTAAAACTGTATACGGCCCAACATTGTGGTGTTCTTTTATAATACACACTTTTTGATCAGCATGTTAAATGTTTGAGACTAGTTTTTGTCCATAAAATAAGCATAAAATCTCATTGAGAACGGCTACTTGAAAATACAAATGATTTACAAGTGCTGGGTTTTTTTAAGTTAAGAATTTCTCGTATATCAGGCATTCACAATAAAAGCAGAAAATATCTCTGTGGGATAAGTTTGGCAATGTGAATTTAAAGACGTTACATCAAATATGAGGGATCAGGATAAATCATGATATTTTCTTGTGAAAAGGCTAACTGTAAGTTATTGGTGATAGACAATGATGCATAATGAAAAAGTTATTTGCAGGCTTTGAGGCAAGGCTTACTACCAGACACGAGTTGCTCTTTATAATCGATGAAAGTTTTTTGAACGGTGCATGCTTGATTTTATTAGCTGTAACAATATCTGAGGCATTTTTGTGTGAGAGAACTAGTATTTGGCTATGATCTCTATGAAAACATGGGATAAGGGTAAGAGAAAACAATTCACAGTGATCAGAATAATCTATGTTTATACATGTACAATTATCTTCATCAGCAGCTTACAAGAAAAGTGTATGATCCATCAATGGACTACCGGGGTGATTACAAAACTGGTCACCATTAGAGATTTTCACTACACAGCATGTTTGATGTTCTACATTTTTGATGATGACACAAGTTTAGAACAGGCGTTTTCAAGTATTACACTTGAAACTGTTGACATTAGAACAAACGTCACTTGATTGTTTGTTTGCGTCTGGGTTTTTGTATACACCTACAAGTTAAAAGATCAGGCGATAATTGGATTATATAGTTTAGGGAACAGAACTGGTAATATAGCATGCTGCTACTGCTGAAGCCAATTCAACATAAAGCAAGTCATGGTATTCAGTTGCATGAAGCAACAAATGGGTGTACCACTGTACCAATGACATGGCGTTATTGTATGCATAACACTTCATTAAAGTTAATCTAAAGCAGTTCAAAATCTTTTCACATCCCAAGAATGTGCATCAAAAACATCAATTATGTACAAAATATACTTATCAAAAGATAAAGTGGTCATTCTAACAGGCTGATCCATGTATAGTTTACTTTGTCAAGAGGTTATTGCTTTATTAGGCAAGTGTTTATTTAGTGGTGACGTCTCCACGATTGTTGGAAACCCTAATCTTGTGATTTCATTGTGTGTCATGTGTTAAACTGCATCACAGAAACAGGAATCAGGATTTATTCAATGTATATCTGGATTATGAAGATATAAACCAATTTGTAGGATTAATAATCCTATGAGCTGTGCCATTTCTTGTATTGATGAATGCCTGACTTAAATTGCTCCGTTTAAGTGGTGACTGATGAAAGAAAACAGTAGTCACTTAAAACGTTTACTTCATATGAAAATTATCAAGTTATTGACAGTTTTGATCGGAATATGTTGCATATTACACGCACAACAACAGAATAATCTGGCAGTTGTTGACAGGAAAGATCTAACAGTGTTTATTGTTGCACAAAAAGTGATGAAAGTCCCATGCCGAGGTTGTGTCTCAAAGGGCCTTTTAGCTGGGCAGGCGTATTGGTTATAAATTCTTCACATTCAATTGAACCAGATGTGGTTATGAACAGATTGTACAAAATGTAGTCAATGAAATGATGGGACATTCATGTAATTATGTAGCTTGACTGATATTTACACACTCACAGCTTGAAATCCTTCCAAAGACGTTGGCCATTTGAATAATGATTTTAATTTGTTGAACATAATGTTGGCTGAATATCGAATGAAAGTGTGTAAAGATTATTATGTCTCCGGGTTTATACTTGAAAATAAAAGGTACTCTGATATATTAGTGAGCGAATGAATTATGAGTTAAAATTTACAATGAAAAATCTTTGTTTGAAAAGAAACAAGACACGTACGTGACTGAGGAAAAAAGAAGAAGAGGCAATTGGTCATAGATAATATGGATTATCAATGAGCAGATATGAATATGGAGATGACAAGTGTCCAGATACACCATGGTAACTATCTCTTGATTTTTTGTTGGTAGATTAAACAGGCTGCTTTGAATAAATTTGCAAAGAAGTGTTTATAAGTTCTGAATAGCATGCTCCAAATGCAGTCTTCAGTAAACAGAACTGTGTTTTCAGGCATCTATTATTAAAGTCTGCAAAATATAGAGCATCATTTGCATTCTAAAATCCAAGGTGTACAAAAGAAATTTCTGGGATTTCAAAAGGCTAATTATAATAATTAAAGTTTTATTTACATAACAATTTATGCTAAATCAAGAAAGACAGTAGAACCTCTCTATTTAGACTACCCAGAGTTGGTTTAAGTGGTCTTAAATGAAGAGGTGGGCTCTTTATGGAGGTTTGCAGCATTGTAAGCCCACATTCTCTCCTTTGCAATGAAAAAAATTGATAAGGGGCATGATGGAAATGCAGACGAAACAAAAAAAAATCACATTCACAACATTCCGCTGCATGTTATCTGTGACAGAAGCTTCCACTGCTGAGTTGTGTCATTGCTGCCTGCTGCTAGCATCTTATCCCTGCTCAAACCAGCTGTTGTATGAAAACTGACATCACCGACACATGCTCTTGTCAGTTTAACTGTAACATCTTACATGCACAGTTTAACCAAAGGGAATGACTGTGCCCCCAGTTTGGTAATGAGAAGACCCTCTCAGTTGAAGTCTTTCCCAGTGAGGAATAAGTAGAATAACACTACAGCCATTTACTTGGCAGCTGGCCTCATGTGGTCTTAATAAAAAGGTGGTCTTTTGATGTGTGTTTGCAGTTGTCACTATATCAAGCCTTGAAGTCATAAAATATGTACGAGGTACAGTCTATTTATTGAGAATTTTTATTTTTTATCATGACCTGTGAATTTGTGGGTTAGAAGCAAATCATTGTCTAGTTTGATTACAACGCATATAAGTGCACAGTCAAGTCTGCCTACAATACATTTCAATAAGCAATGTTATATATAGTGTGGATGGAGTCTACATACTACTGTAGGAGCAAACGAGGGCGTAAAATAGAGTACATTTCCATTATTGATACTACAGTAGAACCTAACTTATGTGGACCTGTGCGAAAGATTAAAGTTTTCTTAGAAGACAGGTGTCCTTAAATGGGATGTGTCTACATGAACTGGTTCCACTGTACTTGAAATACGTTTAGGTCTTCATGTCAGATGTGTGTAAACTTTTAAAACACATCCAAAGTAACAGATCTGTTTATTCTCAGGGTTGATATTTTGTTATAAAAAAAGTAGAGTAGATCACAAAAATATGTGGAGCATTTCTTTGTCCCTCACACTTGATACGCATATTTGCTTTCATGTTCAAAGGCAACTCCATCAGTTAACTTTTTAAAAAGATTGAATATAATTTTATCATATTGAAGCCACTAATGCACTTGCCTTTGTTCACGTTCCATCTTGTTTTTTAAAAATTAAGCACTTGATTTTTTAAGAGATGGATTACGATTTTCCACTGTGAAAGATAAACGTCTTTGAAATAATTCGAACGAGACTTAAAAATACTGCAGTTGAAATACATGGGCCCCAGCATCATGGGAGGGGTGTGTGGTATGTATACTACTATGATTTTCTGTACAATACCACGTGTATGGTATAGTGTTGGTAAACCATAGTAGTTTACATACCACACACCCACTCCCATGATGCTGGAGCCCGTGTTCCAATGCAATGAACAATTAGCATCAGTTTATCACTGATTTTTGTCTGTTGTCATGCTGCCACCATCATTGCCGTAGCAACTACAAACATGGTGGCCAATGAGATTGACAGGTGGTTGTTGTAGTTACAGTCAGCGTGCAGGTGGCTTCACATACAATGGGTCATATTGTCTGCTTTAATACAATAAACTGCAATACTCTGCAATAATCATATTATAGCCATAGATTGGCACTGTACGGATTAGATGTAGAAACATTAGACAGCCTAGAGGCTATTGTGATTTTGTTGACTAGAGTAATGAAATCATCTAGTCATTAAACCTCGGTGTGAAATGTGAAATCATCTAGTCATTAAACCTCGGTGTGAAATGTGAAGGAATTCATTTTGTGTTTGATGTGATAATGTAATAAATATTTTTTAAAGAGATGGATTTACCATGTAAAGTTTTGAAGCAACGGATATAATTTATGAATAAATAATATTTTGAAGCATTGTCTATGTTATGAATAAACAGTTATAATATTGTGTAATTTAACATTCTTTATATCTATATTCCTAATGGTTCATTATGAGTAGGAATGAAACTTGTGAAATAAGTTTTTTTACTTGAGAGCTTAAGAATTGATGAATGATTTTCATGTGTCCAATATTTTAATAGGTGGATAATTGAAAATAGCCTGTAGTATTTTTATATATCTTGCCAATAGTGTGTTTCTTGATATAAGACAATATGTAGGACATATTTGAAAATGTGTTCCAAGGCTAGAAAATTTTGTGCAATGATATAGTTGAGCTTCAAATATGGATTTGACAACGGATAAATACTGTTGTGTTAATTCATTCATTGTTTACATCTTATTCAATAAACCGTTTGAGATAAGGAATAGCTTTTGTTCATATGTAATAGATGTGATAGATATATATTTGAGCGTGCACCTGTATTCAAGCTACTAGATATAATCAAGTGAAATAATTGGCTTCAACAATATTATCACTGTATGGTAGAAATATTGTTGGAACGATGGCAGATTGTGATGGTTGGAAAATTAATAAAAAGATAAGATGTAGCTGTCATTTTAACATTCGTAAATAATTAGTACATCATGAGTCTGTCTAAAAATTCATGTCTGAATGATGGCGACAGAATCTACCATTGAAACACGTTACATGTATTAGGAAATTATAATGTTCAGATTCAACTTTTTCCATGATTTTCACACATTTGTCATATTGAAATGATATCGAGGTAATTACCACATGATAGTTAAATAGAGAGTTAGTAGAATAATTTGCCTTTGCATTTTACCAGGAATACATGTCATTTATTCCTGATATTACTTTGTATTAGCATATCCATGAATAGAATTAGCACGATAACAGAACCATGACACACACTGTAACTGTAGCCAGTAGCAGTAATTTATGAGTTAATTATATGAAATGTCCGAATAACACATGGTTTCACATTGAAATTATGCAATGCAGCTTAATTATGACAGATTGTGTAGTAATCAGTGTAAAACGTGTGACTTTGACATAGCAATACAGACAGAACTATTAAAGTAGACAGTAGATCAGCTAACATTTAGGTATCTGGCTCCCTGATTACAATATTAATATAAATACATGTACAATTGTTTATACAAAATGGTTTCATTTTTCATACCGACCTGGGCCATATTAATTCGTAGTGTGGCTCCTGGGCCTAGTAAGTAGGACTATGGACTTGTGGTATGGAAGTGCCTATGGAGTTTAAGTCTCCAACTGGACAGGTGATTGGTGTTAAACAATCTTATCCCCAATCTTATTCCTTTCTAATTATTGTTTATTGCATGGGATGTGCACATTTATATCATCAGTCAGGCAAGTAAACAATAATACATGTAAGAGTGGACACCTCAAATGTAAAGCTTTGAAATGGAAGACTCATGATACTGAATAATCCCCAGGGAGTGTGAGCAGGCTCAAGTGTGGACATGCCAGTACTCCCTGTAGTGGAGATCACTGAAATAGTGTGTTATCAATTATCACAATGAAACTCTCTTGAGATTTTTAGTTGAAATACAAATAGGTGTTTGCCAATGCATCATGTAATTGATCATGTAATTTGGAAAACATTCAGTTGAAATGACTTACTGCCTGCATAATTTCCTTTAATGGTCATATGTTTTCATAAGAAAATTTCCACATCATAACAATTTTGTAATATTACAAAGCATATATCTTAAATGTAAACCTAGACATTCAAAATACATATTTGGTGAATTTGAAATGTTTCCAACCATACTAACGAATGTGAATTTCATGATAGAATGCTGTTGCCTCGTCTAACACAGAGAGGTTGGTCGCGTCAAACCAAGGCCAGAAACAATTAATCCGGCAACAAAGACCACGAGACATGACAAAATATCATGCTTGTTAAACTGACAAAAAACATGATGATGTCAATATGGCTGTTGATAGCTGGCAGAAATGCAAAATTTACAGTACAGCTTGCCAGTTTTGTCATTGTTGGTCTGTCTACACCAGTCTCTTTTATCTATCCGTTGTATTGGTTAATGTATCTCTTTCAAGTCGAACAACTTTGCTTTACTTATATATACTTAAGTTGCAAGATAAAGTTAATAATTGCTTCTCTTGGTGATCTAAGGATGCACATATTATGACTTTACTGCTTGAAACATGCTCTAGAGAAGAAAACATTAGAACACAAGTGTACCTGGTAGTACGCTATGCAGCCGCCAAAATCTTTGGCATGTAATATAAACAAAGTGCAAACCTTTGTATGAAGCTATAACCTATTAATTACAAAGGTATAAACAAAACCCTAAAATATATTTATATGTTAAGCACTTTAACATACAATTTGTCTGCAAAGACTGAGTGCATGTACCTGTGTGTGGCACTTGGCACTTGTTAGCTCCACTTACACAAAACATGAGCCACATGCAGGTTGCACTTGCACATGCCATAAGCTTCAGTGTATGGTGGTGGTTGCCGTAAATGGCCACTCCTCCACCAACTTCACTAATTATTCTGACAGCTGATGAATGAATTAGTAGTGCACTTACTTTCATTATATTCTACAGTAAAACTGCCAAACAAAGTCGTACTTTTAAATTATGTGTTTTTTGTTTTCTATATATCAAAATATACTCGCATATATATCATTACCTATACGATTTTATATCATTAGATCTATGGCTCTACGGCATCTAAGAACTATTATATCGCAAAGCCCCTTATGGGATTCAAACTCGCAATTACTTGGCATCATAGTTACGTTTATTGTCTTCTCTGTAACCACTAATTTTTGGACATTGTTTCAAACACTTCCGATTTATAAATCAAAGCATATAATTATGAATTTGCTTTGTCATGGTGTAAGCTTTACAACTTAAAATCCACCACCGAATGGATAAGCTGTGTAGTTGTTTAATATTTACATGTTTTATAACTTTTTAAATGATATACATCATATTCGTTGAACCAATTCCAATACATTTATTTTAGCAGTTACAGAAATGCATTTTTCAATGGACAAATCTACAATGTAGATCTATAGCAAAATGTTGAGGGTGAAAACGAAATCAACGCAAACCTGAAGCTGGACTAGATTGGAGTTTGTGAGGTGGAGTTGTGGAGTATATACATGATATAAGAAATTTCATACTTCTCTGCAAGGCGCATATCCTTTAAACCTTACTCACAGTAAGTAAAACCCGGAATAAGATATCTTTTCCCTGCTTAAACTTCTACATACCATTGAATAAACTCAACATAAAGTACAGAAATGGTGACTTAAATTTGGATTGATTCTTGTCTTTAAGGCAAGTAGCTTAAATTCATACAATGCAGTGATATCATACTTCTCGGACTATAGAAGAGGACAGTACAAGATACTTGTACAATTATTCCACATCTATAAAGAGGCTGTCTCTACAATAAGGCCATTTGGATTGGTAACCTACCGGTATATGTCATAAAGGGACCACAGCAAACCTCTATAGATACCACCTATTGGTACCTGTCTATGTAGAAAACTCTATGCCAGCCTTGTGTGGCTCAAATAGAGAGGTTCTTCTGTACTTTTGCAAGGCTAGCTAGCTGTAAGGATCAGGACTTAACATCGAAAATAGTCTGGTAGACCCTGGATACGAAAAGCCAAGGTGGATATGAACATTTTTTGAATATCTGGAACTACCAACATGACAGTCTTATAAATCTGGACCGTGGATCTGGACCACCAGCTGTCAAGTTGGAAAGTCTTTCACACCTGATGATGATGTACATTGTACCATGCAGTGTGAATTATGCACTGTTGACTCAAATTTGAAGTAACTTAGGACATTTGTCAATACGGCAAGTTGCTCAATCTCTTTTACCATGTGCAAGCAACACATTGATACCCATCTCATACGATAGAAAGAATACTGTAGTGTGGAACCAGCCTTTCTAGCTGTAAAAATGATGTGGATATAATTTTTTTAAACATCTGGGACTACCATCATGACAGTGTTATAAATCTGCACCATAAACTGTCAAATCCTGGCTTCATTCAAGCCTCAAGATGATGTACCATGCGCTGTACCACCACACGCACCACCACCACCATCACCATATCAGTCTGCAGGCGTCTGGGGCAGACCTCCACCACGCAGCTGCAGCCACGTTTTTCACTAGCAACCCGCTGCTCTATTTCTCACATGTGTCATCTGCCTCCTCATCGGCAGAGCTCTTCATAACACAGGCCGCATCGGCCAAAGCTCATGCAGACATCGGTACAGGTACACAGTCAGGACGAAACATTCATCCCCTTGCATTGACGAGTAGAAATTTGTTAATTTTTTATATTAGCAGGATGAGTGGATTTTTAGAAATGCATTTTATACATATATTATGGAGGGTTACTATTCGTGCTTTTCTTTGGACTGTCCAACATCTTGGCTGTGAGGTTTATAGGCAGATCCGTAAGCATGTGCTCTCCCCACCTGCCTTCCTCAGCTTTTTCCACAAAAAAATTTTCATGATTGTTTTTTGCTTATCTGCTATCAAGTGTAAGTACAATGTCACAGTTGTTGGGGAAGGGCAATGATTCTGATAAAATTTCATTCAAATACATTCCGTACTAGTGTTGAAGCAGCCCTGCTAGCTGTAAAAATTGTTGGAGATGATACTCTAATTTTAATTAGCACAAGGACCTAAAACACCCAATACACTGAACTCGGTCATGAATATAGACTACAGATTAGTATGAATACTTCATACTTATATACGGGAAACGCATATCTTTTCCAAAAAGTTTTGTCGGACTTGTCAAATAAGATAAATGCATGAGTTGTATACAAGTTTGACGTATTCAGCATGAATGTGGTATTTCATGTATCACACATTGTGTATAAACAGCAAATAAATTATTAATATTATATCATTTTATCAATAAATGCAAAAATCTATATTGTTTATACAAATACATTTCATACCAATCTACAAAGGTACCTCGTTTCAAAATCTTTGAATGTTATCACGTTTAGCAACAATTGATGATAACCCATGAAATTACACGTCAATGTGTGATAGAATAACCAATGGTGTCTGTTCCAGGTTGTTCCCCGGCGGCGCCAGCACCAGCTGACCCTCTGTCAGCGCGCCGGGAACTTGTGGAACAGCTGGAGTCGGACCCCGTGCTGCCGTATCTGGAGCAGAATGGCGTGCTGGCAGCTGGACAGGCCGACCAGATCCGAGGCGAGGCCAGCCCTGCAAAGGTGAGAAACGTTCACTGACCACATAGTGACTATACGCTCACAGCACATTGTCACCAACTGGACCACATATTGACGACATATTGACCAGTCACATTGACTATTTACTGACCAATTGCTGACTCACTTATCACATATTGACTGCTCACTGATGTTATTGAATATTCAACAGCTGTAGTCATGGTAGTTGGACAACTTTCTGAAGCGGATTTTTCTATCACGATTAGGTGAACGGCGCCAGGTACAAGTATAATGAAATTCATACATAAATATCTTGTAATAAATGGACATGGAGGATTCTTTCTCTATACAAAGTCTATAGGCTTTCTCTATACAAAGTCTGTAGGCCTGTATTACATACCCACTGCTGGGACTAGAACCCCTTGCTGAGTTGGAATGGCCGAGAATTATAGCTCTGTCAGGATGGCCAAGCACACTGATAGTGGTCCAGGTTTCGAGTCCCAGCAGTGGCTATATGATATAGCCCTATAGAACTCAAGAAGAAAACTTCTATGTCAATGAAAATCGTGTTTTTCAAGCTTGTTTGTTGATTCTGATCAGGTGAATCTGGCCCTGCTGCGGCACCTAGAGGAGCATGGTTCCGGTGTTGCTGCCCAGAAACTCTTCGTCAATGCGCTGCGCCAGTCTGGACAGCTGCAACTCGCGAACCTCCTCGATGACAGTGACCGTATTCGTGCACTGTCAGCCTCAGGTACTAACTGCTCACTGACCACACTCTGACTGCTGTAGCTTTCAAAGCTGCTCTACAAGTGACCGCATACGCACACTGGCAGTCTCAGGTACTGACACTCAGCACACTCTGACCACACATTGAAGGCTCACTGACCACTAACTGACTGCACACAAACTATCAACTCTTAGTGCCAGGTAACTCTGGTCAGGTGAAAAGTCAGTTTGGCTAGACTGTTCTAAATATTTATTATTTCACCAAATGATAAATATTATAGATAATTTTGCTATGTAATTTTAAGTTAAGACAGTTTTTTTCTTTGATATTTTATTTAGTACTAAATTGTATACTCCTTTATTTCAGGCTATCTTGGGAAAAGTAGAAGAAAAGGTAAGAGTTTCATAACAATTTGCTCATACTATTTTGGGTTTTACTACTTCCATTTCCTTAAATGATCTAAAGACTAATAGTGGCCTTTGAGAAAGCTTGTAGTTTGTTGGGTTTTGAAGAAGCATAATTATATACTGCAACCATTGTCAACCCATGTGATTAATGTCAATATACCTATGTATCATATGAAAAATTCTGAGAGAAAGGATAAATGGAATAGCAATGCCTATGACCTGGTGTCACTTGAACATTTACATGCATGCTGTAGTGTTGACAATGACTATAAAATAGTGTGTTTGCCTTTTTGTTTGGACACTATGAACTAATCTCATCCAGCAGCATTTTAATTCAGAACGAGTTTAACTACAACATGACAGCTGATATGTACACAAACCTGGCTCTACATGAATTTCTATAAACAAAACTCTGCATTTGATCGTTTTGTGACTCATGGTACATGTAAGATGTTTTCTGGTAATGGGAACAGATCGTCCGACGTGAAAAAGCATGCTTGTCAAAGGGATAAAGGATTTGTTTTTTACATATTTAGGCCAAGTTCATCTGGAGGTGAAGGTGAAAGCTCTACGTCTGCCGCGAGACTCGCTGCCGAACACTCCTGTTAAATCAGCCTCAACGACAAAAACCTCGGCATCACCTCCCCCTGTGGCAGGCCCTGCACGTCGAGAGTGGGTCAGCCTTGATGACATCCAGCTCCGCATCCTCCAACTGTCACAGCCACCGCCCCCCGTGACAAAGGATACGCAGGTTGGTTTTTTTGCTGTCTCTAGCGCAAATGTAAAGTGACGTAAAAAGTGTTTGCATCGTTTTAATACCTTGGAAGACAGATTTAAAGACGACTGTGAGATTTGGGATCAAGCAACTGCCCACCCACAGGATTGAGACACCTGATCATCTCTCCGGCATTTTAAATTGTACCATCCAACTCCTACTTTGGAATGAGAGGTGTAAATTTGTATATGATGGGTTTATTTATTTTTTATTTTTTAATGAAATTTATTGTTGATAAAGTGAAATTGTGTTGGATATATTAGTAAATTAGGAATAAAGATAGGCAAAGGTAGATTTGTAAAGAAAACATTCAAATTCTATAACATAAGGCTCCTTTCTTGCGCTATGTTTTTGGGCTGGCATACAAATCAAAATCAGTGTTTTTTCATATTACCTAATAAACTTGACAGTATTTGCTTAACAGTATTCCCTGTTTGTGCACTGCTATGCAGTATAACCTATTAAAACAATCTGCATACTGAGACCACCTCCATAACTCACAAACCTTCATAAACATACTACAGCAAACCTCAACCTGCAAGTACGGGAGAATGATCAATTGATGATCAACAAGTGTGCCAATGACCTGGTGTAAAATTTGAAGTCTTGTGAGCAAAATACTTGGATCACGACTTCAAACCTCCACATTTGAACACTTTAGGCCAGCGGCTGGGTAGTCTTTGAAAGCGAATTTCTACCATACAAATTGATTATTTGGTTTCTACACCCATATATTTACAGTGAATGATATTTTTCCATGTACCGGTATATTGTGGAACACGATGACCATTGATCAGAATGATAGTGATACATGGCGGCTACATCTGAGCCAAAACATCATCCATGCGATGCCTACTTTAGTAAAGGAGGACATTAATTAGATCATATCTGATTGGTTGGCTGGTTGATTGTCCAGGTCACTGTGGCAGAGAAGAAGCGCTCGTCCTGCTGTCTCTGCTCGTGCTTCTCCCGTCTCTTCTCTCGTAACAAGAAAGACAAGTCGGTAACCATGACAACAATCACGACAACGGGCCAGACGGACGTGATTCGCAGCAGCAGTTTCAGCAACGTCACAATGACTACCGTCAACAGGCAGCAACCAGAACCTGATGACAAGCGTAAACTAGGTCAGTGGGATACGCCACTGTGTACCTACCATTATTTCTTCAAAAGAGCTGATGTCTAATCTGTTTTTATGTAAATTTTTATTGAAACCATCACGTTTCATGCCAGTACTCATACTTCAAGTGTATAGCTAAAGTGTGACTGTTTCTAGCTGTTGAGAGATTCATAATCAGAGCAGGTTACTACCTGATAATGCCTATACTATTGGTTCTTGGCGTTTTGAGGCCTGTGTGATTTCCTATGATTTCCTAACTAATTGTAAATGTTAACACCTCTGATGAAAATCAAGACTCATATTTTTTATGAAGTATTTTGAATTATGAACCAACTTTCACATGGTTCAAGAAATGATGAACAGTAAACAGTTACGATAATGCTGAATAAACTGTTACATATTATATATATGTGTATATATATATTATATATACATATTATATATGTATAAATGACTCATGATATCAATCACTTATTGCATTTGTAGGTGGATCCGGTGAGAAGTACAAGCTGTCTGAGAGTTCGCCTCACATTGCCGGGCGACGTGACTCAAAAGGAGAACAACTGGAAAAGCTTCGGAACCTCGCAGAGATCATGCAGAGCAAAGCACTACAGTATGGACATATTTTATAATTTTGTTGAAACATTGTAAAATTGAATACTATTTATGCATATAATTCTGATCACTTTGTCCTCAAGATTGCACGAGCAAAACACTTATTCATATGTACATGTAGTCTATCTTAAAGATTTTTATCTAGAAATAAGAAATTATTTTTTTAGAATAGCATTATGAGAGAGCAACGTGGCAATTGAATGCTTTTGGTCCTGGACCATCGATTCATCTTTATTTTTTGTATTGTAATGATTTAATTTCATTAACTTAGTTTGAAGCTAAATTTTGCGTTTAAGCTATGTGTATCAATTATACGTGTGTAGTTCAAATGGTTCAAGGAATGATTTGTTTTCAGTTTCTATGAATTGCTGCAAGATTCAAGTTCAGAAACGCACCAGAATCTTCTCAAGTATTTTGAGCAGGATCGGGGAACGCTGGTGCTCGAGTCTCAGGTAAATAATAAATAATTTGTTATTTAAGTAATAAGGATAAGAATGACAATGACTCTGAAATTCAAGTTCATTCTTCCTGTGTACTAGGTTAGAATAAGTTAAAGTTCAGATTTAGTTGATTTGTTAAAGTGGCAATTGTCTTTTAAATGATTATATGATACTGCCTACGGTAGATAACCATCAGAGGCATTCACCTTGTTCCCACACATTACCTTGTAAAGGCCCTCCTTGCAAAACGTTTATGATATTTGGTGCTGAGATAGTTGTATACATTCAAAAATTCCTTGAAAATCTATTACATTTATTTACATTTGATATTGCATTGTGTGTGTAGGTGCGGGAGACACTGGTGGTTGTCAACATCTGTATGACGAGGTCCCACCTCAACAAGCTGCGCACCGACATCAGCAGTGGCCGCCTCACTCGCGATGTCGAGGGATTCCTCGAAATGACTGAGGTGCAGACTGCATTTCTTAAAACAAAAGCTACGTTCACATGTAAACAAATTCAATCACACCGGTGATGATAATGTACCCTTAGATTTGTAACCTGTATTTGGTACATTTGAGAAAACAACACAACAGTTTTGTGGTGGCACTGTCATATTCTCTCGACCTCGACCCTCCCCCCCCCCCACCTCCCCAACTTGTGCAAGTGTGGTAAGGAGTCTTGTGTGGATGACTCGCATTAAATGAAATAGAATCAACCTTTACTGTAAAACCTCTATGAAGACCCATTTTGAACAGCTTCAAGTGATCTCAATACTGAATTGCTGAATTGACAGTTGGTTGTCTTTATACAGAGTTGTAGTGCTCTCTTTTTTGAGCTTTGGTTTATATCTAATACAGATATATAAACCAGTCAAACAATGTTTTTTAGCCTCAGGATCTTAGAACATCCTGTCTTACCAACACTGCATGACTATTATATTGTTATAGGTGTATGAGCGAACTGGTGCATCTGGTGTGAAGCTTGAAATCACAGTCGATGAAGACGAGTTGGAGCTCGCAGAGTCTGAGTTGACAAAGTGAATCATCGTCATCCATCGAGGAGAGGAAGTGGGAGTCATTCCAAATGTTGTTCCACTAACTGAAGTAATGAAGCTGCGTTCGTTTAAGTGGTTAATGAAAAGGAGTGTGATAGTGAGTTGGTGCACAAAAACAGCGAGAAACTTCATTTACATGGAGTATGGCCAGACGCAGGATTAGCTCAAAGTATACATTTTAGTTCTTTGTGAGCGGAAGACTTCTCGAAGAGTGTTTGTGGAGGTATCAATTGCGATTAATAATCTGACATCCATACAGAAGGTAAGGTCTCATAACTCGCATTTGGCAGTGTAGTATTTCACAGAAATGTACAGTCATGTTGTCTTTCATTTCGATCTCTCATACATATAGTTATGTGTATGAGAATTGCAAGACTAATGAACACAGGATAACTGAATTTACATGCTGAACTTTTTATGACATGATTCAACTTCCAGGTTTATACCCTCTTAACAGTCATGTGCTTAAATATTTAAGCCTGTTACAGCGAACGTAATGCAGCTTAAATATAGACAATTTGGCATTTTCCGTTGATGCTATGGCTTTATACATTGTCATTTGTATTGAAGAGCTAATGTGCTATGTTTACATGACTATGATGTCCCGTATCAATCTTTGTTGAAAGTTTTATTTGTTACATTAATGATTAGATTAATTACATTGATGGTTTTTTAATTTATTGTCATTTTTAATGTCCATTCACTCTTAAGTGAAAAATGCATCCACTGTGGAAGTAACGTCATGACCAATTTAGTTTGCATCCATTATTGGTAGGAATTTTTCTCATAGAATTGTAGTCAAACTTTGAGTTCCTGTTTCAGTCAATTTGAATGCTAAAGTTACTTTGGTAGACTCCTGTTGCTTGGTCTATAAGTTCTGTTCTGGTTCTGGTTCATTAATCCACAAATAAGCCAGCCCCAGTTATGGTGACTGGCCTCCTCAGATGAGGCAATACATGAATGATGGAGGGTGCGTGTTCTGCCCATGGGTTGGCAGATAGCCGACTCTTATCATTTGTCTTAGTTTTGTAGTGTAGAGTGTTATCAGTGATATCCCCAGTAGTACTGGGTAAGAATCTTGGAAATTGGTAGATTACAATGAAAAATGATCACTATAAATTTACTTTGATTTGTCTATTACTTTTTGAATTGTATATTTATTAATGAGTCTAATGATTATTTAGCGAAAGTCTAATATTGGGTGATTATTGAGAACTTATATTTATTTAAGAAAAAACAGGAATTTTGCATTTATTTTTATACAAATGTAAGATTTCATACAATGTATGTATGAAAATTGTATATTCATAGTCATTATGTATGTTTGTGAAATTGAAATAGTTCATTTGGAGGTTTTTGAGACCTGATTGTTAATGTTCTCCAGTTGCTATGATCCAAACTTAAGAGCAACATACTTTATTAGTGTTCAAATATTTAATATTAATTATGTTGATGCTTGTTTGTTTATCCTAATGGGATATATCAACACTTGATTGTGCTTCCAAAATATTTTTTATTTCATTTTCAATCATGAAACTTAAATTGCCAGGTTCATTTTATGACAATATAGATGAGATTAGTGCATTTATCTTGCCATCTTCACTGTAAATCTTGGGTTGATAAAGTTACTATGTAAGATGTAATGTAAGGGTCTGTTACTGAAATTCTTTCACTGTGATTGGTTTTATCTATTGTGATGTACATTTGTTAGAAAATCATCTGATACTTAAATTAATTTGTGTCCAAATTTACTTGAATTTCTTATTTTGGTTCATCTGGGCTGATTTTACTTGAAAATGTCGATTGTTTAGTGACTATCTGCCAATGGTGAGCAAATTATTTATGTTTTGGAATAATGATCATACACGGATTTGCGTCGGCAATCTAAAGCTTGAGTGTAATGTTATTTATATTGAAATGGTGATGCTTGAATGTGAAAATTTGTAATGGTGAATAGTGCAAGGCAAAAAGTTAAGAGTTTGCTACTCAATTGTAAGTGATTGGCTAAAACTTTGAAAAGATTAATTCTGTTCTACTTGTCAACTTTGCAGTCATGAAAATCCATGATGATTATTCAGCTTTAATCTACACCGTATTTTTAGATAGTTAGTAAAAACAATTATCTATGTAATATGTTTATCTGATATCATTGATTGTACATTAATAGTATTTAGGTTTTCAAAGTTGGCAAGTTATTAATGGACCACTTAATTGTTTGATTTTTAAAATGTTACTAAAAAAAATATTTCATTATATGAGATCCTTTGGTGCTATATGTGTTGATTTGCATAATATTTTTCACACAAAAAACGAATAATATTAAATCTAATACACGTACATGCATTTTCATTATGCAAAATTGTCAAATTGCTTTTGTAATTTTCACACTCCTTTCGCAGTCAGAATGCATGTACATGTCTTGACACTGTGCAACTGAAGTTATGGTTATATTCTATAGATGAAGAAAACGTCCATGTTGGACACAGTGATTGCGTATTCCATGTGACATTCACAATGAAATATTAATCAAAAACATTTTTTTAGCTTTACATATCACTTGATTTGTAATATGTATGTTGTATGATTGTGCTTTTTGAAGTTGTGTACATTCAATATGTAGTAGCAATTAAGGGCATTTACTTAAGTGTTATTTTTCATACTTTACATAATAATCGAACTTTTGACTTGTGCGCATGACAAATACTTCATAATAGTGGCAAATCCAAGATTTTGAGGATTTGGCACCGGTATCTAAAATATATATTCAAAGCAAGTGCACCCTTGTTCCAAACAGGTTCAAGACCTAGTCAAAATAATAATTGATGCATCAATAGACTTTATGGATCAACTCTGTGCTAAAGTTTGCTTATCAGTGAGTGTTGTAGCATTGATATTGCTGAAAACAATAAATTATAGAATTTCATCATTTCACGATGGTATGATCATTGAGTTTTTGGCTGTGTGTATGAGTGATTTTGTCAATTTTGTATTGATTTAAAAAAATAAAAAAGCTTTAAATGATAAGAAAAATGAAAAAAGTAAAGAATACACGAATGATGCTATATTTGGAGAAATCATTAGCTCCCCCAAGAATCTTATGCATTTGCTTCTAGGGGAACATGATAACTTTTTTTAACAGTGCCTTTATTAATCTTATATCCTTAGCTTGGAAAAAGGGTCTTAATAGTCTTTTAATTCAATGTTTCTATGTCTTATTACCCGTATTAAAGGGTGTATTGCATCCATCATATATTGATTGATTGATTGATTGATTGATTGATTGATTGATTGATTGATTGATTGATTCAAAGTGCAGGATTGGCCGTTGGTGTGAACTGTGCTTAATGGAGAACACACATCTCAGTATTTCAGCTTGGAACTTGAGATTCTTAAACCTAGCAAATCCATAGGTTAATGAATTGGTAATATTTCATAAAAGTGATAAAATGTGTATTTCTGAACATATATTATTAAAAGAGTGAATTATACAAATTAGATAGCCTCGTTACAAGTTATACTGTTCATGCAAAATCCAGCAGTGATCTTAATGAACAAAATACAAACTGAATTCATGATATTGTGGAATTCAATTTTAGCACACAAAATAAACATCATAAATTGTGAAAGCGACAGAATATGTATACAATGTACTTGAGATTTTTGGTGTATTTATGGGTAAAAGTTTATTTACAGAATGGAAATCTGTAAGTGTGCTTCCGTGGCCGAGTGGATAGGAGGTTGGACTCATGACCAGAAGGTCGCGGATTCGATTCCCGGTCGGGTTTGATGGTAGGTGTTGAGCAAACCTACCTCTAACAGGTTGCACACTGCTCCGTGGTACCTACACGTTAAATAGGTACAGGTCGGGCGAGTGAACACTAATGTGAGTGATTAGCACGTCTGCGCTACGGTTGCGATATGGTATAGTGTGAAAAGGATGCCAATGACCTGGTGTAAATATGTAAAGTCGCTAGAGCACGATAACAGTGAAATAACAGTGAATTGCGACTATAAACAACCACATTTACATTTTTATATTTACAAGTAACTGGTGAAATTATAGGTGACTTTAATAGTGGTTTTGGCAGCAGTAACCCCCATATAGGAAACCATGTATTGCATGCGAAAATTACGTAAACAGAAGCAAAGATTGATCCTTTACTAAAATGGTCACACTTTAAGTATCTACTCTTTTTGACTATCTAAAATGCAGGTTCAATGCCGTGCTTTTATTGATTCAAACACACTTTTGTTGTTAATTAAACCTAATAATCATCAGTTTAATTGCACTTTATTAGTCATCAAAATAAACCCATTGGTGAACAAAAGACAGCAGTACATGTCTGCAGGGCGCACGGCATAACAATTCTCAGTTTAACTTCTAACCGCCTCTTTGTTAAGCTTAAACCGGCAGTGATTGTCTAATTTATATATTATTGAATCAGTATAATTTCAGTGGCTTACACATATTTGTTTAGCCCATTTCCATGGGCGGCGGGTATTAGTCCTATCAATTCAATTGATTTAAACACGACACTTAAAAGCATAGTATTGGTTTAATTGTGTTGACCAGTTAAGTTGACCGGTGTGTTTACTCTTTGTGACGTCACAAGGTGGTCAAGCCGGTAGGCGGGGTCAGTAGGCGGGGTCAGTAGAGCAGTGTGGAGCCAATCAAGGCCTGTTTTCGGTTAGTTAGGGCTCAAGGTGAAAGCGCAAGTTATGGTCGGCCAATCAAATGCTGTTTTGGATCGCGCATACACGGGAACAAAGCGACACACGTGGTCTGTTATTTCGTATCATCACTTTGCAAGAAAGCGTCGTCGAGACCACACGTGCAGTTGAAATTGTTAAAGTACAATATATAGTTGTCATATTGTATACTCATTGGAACCGGAAACTACGGATAGCACAATACAGGTAATTCATTTATGATGTTATTTGTTTAATAAATATCAGAATATCAAACTTTAAACCCCCTTTATACATAAGCGATCGTAGGCGAACCCGTGCAACGCATCCACACGTATTGGGCCAAGCCCTCAACTTGGTCGTATTGAGGCGCCACCGAACGAAAGGAGTAAAAATGCATGCGACGAGTTTCTAAGCCCTAACTAAGTGTTATTTATAATTGCTGCATATTTCCGATCAACAGATCCAGCATAACAATTTGCAGCAAACTTTAACCAAACTGTATATTCGTCCACAAATTTTGCACATGTTCAAAATTTCCTAACGAATTTGTCAGTTCGCCATTGGACGTAGAGCTACGTAAGCGGAATTCGCTAATGTGTAAAGCAGGCTTTAATGTTTTATTTATTGTGTCGCTTTATAAGTTTAGCTGCTGAAGCAAAGCATAGTGTTTCGTTCGTTTGTAACTAACTATATACATGCATGTATGTCTCCGGACAAGCTAGATGGTTTACTGATGGATCGAATTTGCCGAATCTATACACAACTTTGAAGAATGAGGTGACCATGGAGTGATTCGATTTTGGGCAATTTGCCAATTAAACTATGCGTTCCACCGGGCCATTATGGTCCATTTTAAGACATTCTTATCAGTATTGAATGCACAATTACAGATCAATATTATATAAGCTGAAAATTTCTACTTGGTGTTGTTTGCTACTTGCTGCTATAGGACCAATTATAGCATGACAAAGCCAATATTAGACAGTGGCATATTATTTGGAGCTGATTAGGCCTTACATACCTGGTACATTCCAACATTTTTATTGTCCATCTAGCAACGGTGTGCTCTCTGAGCACCTTTGATCTAGCTGTATATCTTATATTGTTGGATCAATATTATTTCTTATTATCAATGTAAGCTGTAATGTTAGCATTTGATTAAAATTGGTGTATTTCTATCTGGTGCATTCGTTACAAATTTAAGTGTAAAATCTTTTGCCATGGGCTATGAGGTATCAATAGTAAAAAAATGTATCATTAGCCATTGATAGTAATTGTTTATTTTAATTGTAGGTGACAGCGTATAAACAGCGTCCAAATACAGACTACAACTGACCCCGTCACTATATCCAAAGTATTATCAGCGAAGAAGTCAACCCCAGTACGGATTTGTAAACATGGCTGCCAGTGAGCGTGGACGGGTTCCAGATTCTTTGTATAATGCTTCCATGTCTGCAGTAATTGGATCATATAATGATCAAAAGAAAGATATAGACATTTTACCAAGTGATGTCCAGTGTGATATATACTATAGGCTTTACCTTAAAGGAGAATTTGTTCTTCTTGGACAAGCCTTTTGCGAATTAGATGTCATGGATCGTGTTTTGAAAGTACGTGATAAATGTCAGTTGGTGCACCGTTGTTTTCAAACTGTAATGGATAATTATCAAGAAAATCCTGCAAGAGCATTAGCAGATTCTTATTGTGAAAGATGTTGTGCACAGCGTGCAGATACTCATGCCATTCAAGAAAAGTGCATAAAGTTAGGGATTTCTCTTGGTCGATTCTTAAGTGACTCCGGCTGGAATTCTGATGCTGGACGAATTTATTCTGCAGCGCTGCAGTTAACCAATACAACAGATCTACCTCAGAAGTGGAAGTTAGTACTTGAAATTCGCTTGGGGCTTGTTCATGTGAAAACTGAAGATTGTAAATACACTAAAGCTGACGAGATTTGGAATGACGCTTCTTTGTATATAGCAAAGGCTGAAAAAAGAGGAACCCCAATCTGCAAAACTGTGTTTTTTATGGAGTATTGTGCACTGCTACTCAATAAAGGCAGTTTTGGTAAAGCATATAAGTACTGCTGTAGGGCTTTGCGGGAGATTCAACATAATGCCCTGTCACCCCGTGCTACGGTGGATGTCTTTCGTCTTTGTGCTAAAGTTTGTGTTGCAAAACACCTCTTCAAAAAAGCAGAAATTTTAGTAAAATATGCAGTGCACGTTGCAAGAGAAAAGTTTGGTAATAAGCATTATAAATATGCTGATGCTTTGCTCGACTATGGATTATGTTTGTTACATGTGGATCACGTTGATGCTATTGATCAAGCAGTGCTGGTTTATCAAGCAGCATTAGACATACGGGTTCGTGTGTTTGGTGGCAATAATTTACAAGTGGCACTGGCTCATGAAGGTTTAGCATATTCTTTATATGCTAAAGGGTTGACAACAGGAGACTTTCAAGATGCTAAGAGACACGCGCAGCTTTCGTTGGATATCCTCGTGAAAATCGTACATGAGGACTATTTGCGATCTGCTTCACCAAAGCGAGTAAAAGCGTTGATTTTGGAAGAGATTGCGTATGATACTGATGGTGAATGCAAGAGAGAGAAGCTTCTGCAGGAAGCTGAGAGACTTCATCTTCATTCACTTGAACTGTTTAAACACACGTTCGGTGAAAACCATGTTCAGACGGCAATACAGTATCAAAATCTAGGACATTTGTATGTAGCAATGCAGAATTGTGAGAAAGCAGAGATGATGCATCTTACAGCTATAAAACTTTTAGAAAGACTGCTGGGTCTTGAACATTATATAGTGGCTGGGGCAGTTGGCTACTTAGCTAGAATTTACAGCTATCATATGCACAAATATACGCAAGCTGAAGAGCTGTATCAGCGATCCATATCAATTCTGCTTAAACAGTTTGGACCAGGTTATAGTTTACTTGAGCATTGTTATAAAGCATTGATCCAGCTTTACTCATCCACCCAGAATGTTGCAAAGATGCTTGAATATCAAGACATGCTGCAAGATTGGTATAGAATTAGGGATAGGTGGTTGGAGCAGAATGTTGGCCCACCACGTGACATAAAAAATCAAGTAGAAATGTCAAATGTTATTGCTCGTTTTTTTGAAAAGGAATTATCTTAAAGAGCTGCTGACATTAGACTCATTACTAGGTTTTCGTCAATGAAAAATTGTGTAGGACAGTACTTTGTTTGGTTACCATATATGATGTAATAATTTGAGCAGTTTTTTATATATATGTCTATTAGATTTAATGGTTTTCATGATTTAATATAGTAGTAGTATTTATGACTTCTATATATATAGTGTAAGCAACCCATTTGTGCTTTATGCTTTTCCACATTTTCTGAAAACCTATAATTAAGTGTAATACAGTAGATAGCATTGAGAGCAAATGGGTCAACAAATTATTGATCAAGCAAATGTAAAAAAATGTAGATGTAGACACTGAAATAAACATGAGAGCATAAAACCTAGTTTCTTCTTGCATTCGACAGACACAGATACAGCGAGCACACACACACACACACAAAACGGTTTAATACTACGAACTTCATAATACACTTGATACCTGGATATACACTAAACGTACAAATTCGATACAATTCATGTAGCGTAAATTCCACTAAATGTTTTAAACTTTCCAAATACATGTAGCTTCATTGTATTGTCAGTTCAATTGTCACATCTAAATGAGCTACTCATAAATAACACAGATGGCCGTGAGATAAAAATCGATTGTCATGTAGACTGTGTTTCATTAAAGAAATGAGTGCATTGGCCATTTGATACAAAAGTCGCTTAAACCCTATTAAACAAAAACAAATAGTTGTGTATAATCACCGTGTGTGAAGCTTAAGATCATTGATTTTTTCCTAACAATTGTTATTTGTTTGTAGTATTGTCCCTAATTATCTGCGTGATTCACGGACATTTTGGGCATTTCCCAATATAACGGTGTGTTGAATTCCAGGGAGATGGACTTGGGGACGGGGGCTTGTCTTGTGAAATATGCATAAAAGTAAAGAAAATGTAACATTATTGTTATTTATTTATATAAAAAGAACGGTAATTTGCCAAATACAAATAGTATTTCTTATAAAAAATTAGAATAAAGATAAAATCAATGCAACAAATCTAAAAGGAAAATAAATTCTTAACTTCCATTTGCATGTTGAACACATTGAACATCAAGTCCTATACAGACTACACATACATGTACAGGTTTATGATCAGATGTGATGTACATTACGTTTTGTCTTTTTTCTTTGATTTATCAATCATGTGTGGGTAAGTAAAAGACAATGCAAAAGGCGTTTAATTCGTTGCATCTGTGGAGAATGTCCCAGTCTATGTGCTAGTTCCACCACCTCCTCCTGTTCCGGTGACAATCCACTGCTCACACCAGAAGATGGGGGCAGTTGAGGGCTGAACTCTGGAGGGCTCGTGGACCCCGGATGGCTGAAGAACTCTGGAAACACTGGAATGCTGTGGGAATCTGGAAACTGTGGAGGGCTACTAGACGTATGTTCCAGTCCCACCACAGCCTCCTCCTCCATTGTCAATCCACTGCACACACCAGAAGAGGGGGACTGTGGATGGCTGAAGAACTCTGGAAACACTCGAAGGCTGGTGGAATCTGGAAGCTGTGGAGCGCTGCTAGACGTCTGATCCAGTCCCACCACCTCCCCATCCTTCTCTTCCTCCATTGTCAATCCATTGATCACACCAGAAGAGTGGGAGACTTGATTGATGTTGGACTCCAGGTGGCTGCTGAATTCTGGAGGGATGGTGGGTGCTGGATGGCCGAAGAACTCTGTGAACACTGGAATGTTGGTGGACGCTGGAAACAGTGCAGGGCTGCTAGACGTCTGTTCCAGTCCCACCACCACCTCGTCCTTCCGTCCCTCCGCTGTCAATCCACTGCTCAAAGCAGAAATGGGGGGCAGTGGAGGCCTGTTGGACTCTGGAGATTCATGATGGCTGGTGAACAGTAGAGAGCTGTTGGACCTTGGCCAGTTCAGTGAAGCCCTGGTGGCTTTATTGTTTATCTACAACAGATTAGGTAGCATTTAGTCAACATTTATCTACGTTAAAAATATCTGTGTCTTTCAGTCTTAGGAATGATGTACATTTTGTCACGCTCCGCAAAAGTTGAACAGCATTCTCTTTTTTCTTGACACGCCCCCTCCCCCTTTCCCCGAAAAGTGGAAACATCAGATGTGTGACATAATTGAAGAATATCTACAGTGTTTTATGATATATATTCAAATATATTATTTATATATGAAATAGAATAATATTATTATATTTGAAGAATGTAATTCATAATATTACAATGTGAATTCTCCTTTGTATATTCTTATGCCAAATTTGAATAGTAAATAATGGAATTCTGATATGAAAAGTTTAAGCGCGCAAGATAAAATATCAGACCTACAAAAAAGTGGAATATCCAAAACTTGACGGACCCCTCCCCCTTTCCCCTAAGTCAAGCGTGACAAAATGTACACCATCCATTAGATTAACTATTTGGTCGTGTGCTATATTGTATTGTATTGTATCAGTTTATTTCGCATAAAATGCATAGTAAAATATCACAGTTCATATCAAAGATTAGTTAAAAAATAGTTGTAAAGCATATTTTAAAATAGATGTTTTCGCCAATTTACAGGATGACGTACTTAAGTAATTTAAGAATTAATACTGATCAAAAATATGATTGTATATGGCTGAAAACTCCCAATGCTCATTGGATCAACAGTAGCTAGAAAGCACCAACCGTCCCATACATTTTCAGTAAAAAAAACCTAAACCCACAAATGCACAGGACATTGTACAACAAAATCGGTGTATTAAATACACTCAAAATGAATCACTCAAAATCATCTCTCATGGAAGTATGAACTGTATATTCTTGTACATGTATATAGACAAGCAACAAAATCATGCAGAGAAGCCACTCTACTCACCGCCCTCCATCCATATCGAGCACTGATCATTTCTATAGTGACGTCCGGCCCATGACGCTCCTTGATCAGTCGCTCCAGCATCCGGGAGCAGCCTTTCCGATTGCATCGTAGGTTTTGAAGGAGTGTGTTCAGGCGGTCCCTGGTGACGACAACGCGACGTCCATGGGCTGCGATGGCTTTGTTGGCCTCTGAAATAAGCAGGTTGTTCATTATTTACTATACAGTGCAACCTGTCCACGCGGACGCATTCCTTCAAGGACGTCTGTCAAAAGTGGACACTTTTTCACATGTCCCTTTTCCTTTCAATCCTATATATGGCGAACTTCTCTTTTAAGGACACCAGTCTTTTTGTGGATATTTTCCACACCCCACACCACTTAAATATATACCATAGCCAGCTATACATGTAGGGTCACTCAAGACCTGTATCTATTTTGTATCCATGATGTTGCGCTTCACGGCTTTAGTTTGTTGCTACGGCACTAACTGGTGACCCAACCTTAATAGGCTGCTCGTGGTCAATTATCGACTGTTACGTAACACACCATACCTTAACACTATGCCCAGTACTGTGTTCTTTTTAGAATGGGCACATTGGTGCGATGATAAATTTACACTGCTCGGTAGATTTAAACACAAATATGCCAAATACGCTGCTAGGTTATTTGGTTTCAAATTACAGTGCATTTTGTCTTGAAATTATTTCACGCCTATAGCGTCTGCCAAATAGGGAACCAAGAATGAAATGACAGCGAATTTTAAAATGCAATGCTGGAAAGTTTGTAAGGGCATAAGAACTATTGCAGAAACCTATGTGAAATCTACAGTTTTTCTCAAAATTATGTACTACAACACCAATATTAAATCCGTAGATACTACAATAATAGATACTCTATTTATGTGTATTAGTCGGATTCTTGCTCTATAATCAACACTTAAACATCATATATCCAACAAAACAAGCTGCAGCTTTTAAAAAATCTTATTTGACATTTGGACTGTACAGCAATGGCAGATCCAGTTTCTTGGAAAAGAGGAGGGTGCATTTAAGGAAAAGTGTGGGTGTGGGTGTGGCCGCACTTAGCGATTTTATTAAAAAAAAGACTATGAAAATGAAGTATCTTGGTGGGAAAGCCCCCCCCTGGATCTGCCTATGGTACTGGACGATGATAAATACAAACTTTACTCACCTGCAACGATACGGTCCTTTACGTGCCCTTCCGGATACGGATAACAATAATTGGCGCACTCTTTTACCGTATTCCACTCCAAAAACCATTTCTCCAAGCTTGCCAACAACTCTGGGGGTGCTTTAGTCTTTGGCGAAGCCATCGTGCACGCTGAACGTAGAGTGAAGTGAAACAACTGATTGGAAACACTCAGCCTTTTATACCAGCCAGCGCACTAGAAAAACAAAGCAGCCAATCGGAGAACAGGGCTTCTGTGGAAGCGCGGTTTGTCTTTTTCAACGTGACCTTTCTTTGTCAGCTTTTGACATACATATCTCACAACCTTGCGTTACACTCATCATCCTCGATCGCATGATGAAAAGCACCAACTTTGTTGTTGCATTTTGTGCATGAATCCATGATAAGAAAGACTAAAAATTACGTTAAAAACACATTAAAAGCACAGTGGTCATTATTTAAAAGCGCCTGATAAAAACATTGTTAAAACTAATCAGCCGTCACCTGGGTTATGGTCACATTTCCCCTCGGCGTTGGCTTTATATAGAGGATTATCCGGGAAAGATTAATTATGTACACAAGTACATAACATTACATTTCAATATACAATAATAACAATGGTATTATATGACTGAAATATTGCTTATATATTAAATCATACTCAGCGAATGTTCATCAGCAGGAATTTATTTCTGTGTCTAAAGGTGTTGAACTGTTTATTAGCTCTGATTTTTTGTTTGGTGTTGCCATTTCTCTTTTGTATATGATATAGGCTTTTTTCAAAGTACACAAGTTGCATCGTTTAGATATACTAGTGTATGGGCTGAAATAAACTCTTGTACTCTTTGGCATGGCGGTAGCTGCATCCTCCTCCACTGTCCAGAGGATGTTGACAGTAGAGAGCTGGAGCTTCAGGCCTATCCAGCGTCCAGCGTCAAGGCTAATGCCTAACGATGGGCACTGAAACAGCATCTATTTTTATACTCTTCAACGGATTGTCCAACATTTAGTCAAAGTATCATCAGAACAGCAGCATTGTTTATTATTCATTTAGTTGCTGCATACGCTTTTTGCTTTACGTTGCTGCTGAACTAACTATCATAATCGAACGCATGTGTAACACACGTTAAGAGTGTGCTCATAAGTTTGATGGATGCAGGGAAAAGGTTTGATGCCCACAATTGTAAGGAACCTCCTTGAGATCATATAAATAGAATATGAAAGTCATATTCCCTTAGAGGGTGTGTACATACGCGCATCTGAATGCAGTATATATATCACTGTGACTAAAATGTTCAAGACTGTGCTATCTGAGTCTTTATGATTGCGAAAACATCAAACTGTGATGACGCTATCGACCAACTCTTCAGAGTCTTGTGTTGCGCACAAAGATAAATGAAGATAGTATTAGTTAGGGTCCTAACGAACGTCCCGGGTAATCAATCACGGGGTGGGTTTGGCATGCCTGAGGGTACAATTTCACTATCCGAATACCCGTTTTTTGTGTTTTTTGTTGTGTGTGCGCGCGTGTGTGTGTGTGTGTGTGTGTTTCCAAAATTCACCAGTTCATCAAGTCATAAGGCTAAAATGGTTACACTAACCTATTGTTACTGTGGAAACAAACACGTGTAATTACTGCCTATCTTAACACGTCCAGTTGATTTTTGTCATGTATAAAGCAGTCGGTCTCATGATTCAATTACTTAAAGATATTACATGCTGTTCTTCCCAAAAATAATTCTACGCTACAAGTTGAGCTTAAATCGATTTCGAACCTCACAGGTTCCTTAATAACTTAAGCATATGACAAATTAATACAACAACAATAAGATTACTAATTGGTTACTATTGGTTACTAAACAATTGTAATATAATATCATTTCAGTAGGATGATTTTTTTTTTTGTTATGATTACCATTGTTTTGATAGATAGTAACCAATTTGGTATCCAATTAGTAATCTTATTGTTGTTCTATTGATTTGTAATTTGTTGTTTAATTTTGAAAACGAACCTGTGAGGTAATATATTTAAGTAATTGAATCATGCTTATTTAAACAAAGAAACGTCTAATGGTAGGGAGATATTACGTAATCAAAGGACAATACCGACGTAAACACACTGTGTATCTGATTGCTGGTTGTTTACACTGAAAAAGAGACAACAGCCTGGCACCGAGTTCTTACAATGTACGTAACTGATAATTTGGCCGGTTAGAACAATGACCATAGAAATTCTTCCCGGTTCATACTTCGTTGGATAACTTCGTAGGGCACCAATATAGTTCTTTGGACATATTCTATTACCCCCTATTTCTTCACATAATCTTCTTAAGACCCAACTTTAAGTAGATATTGAAGTTTAACACGAATTACTTAATCCATGTTTAATCCATTACTTAATACCATATTTTACATTAAAATATAAATGTTATAAATCAAGATTAGTATAAGTTAAAGTGTTTATATTTTTCTATGTTGTTTTGAAAAGGAACCTGTAGGTTTGAAACTAGTAATAAAACATTTTTTGGATTACATTTGTTTAAGAATTTTTTGAATAATTGAATTGCATGGTAAGAATGATTGAAGCAACATGAGACCACATGCTATATACCGTATAAACTCTATTTTAAATTAATCCATGCAATGTTTATGAATTAGATACAATTTCACGTTAGTCTATATTTGCACGTGTAATTACTGCCTATCTAAACACGATTGTCTGAAAATGTGTAGTACTACATTGTGTACATGCGTTTAGTGTCCAAGTTTTCAGTTTTTGTCAGATGTGTGAATGCCAACTCTTTTTCATCTCCTGATCCAATTTCATTTTGCTCATAAGATCATTATTAAATCGTGGTATTAGTTGCTAGAATATTGATAATATGTATAGTTATTTTGTGAAACCTTCCATAAAACCATTCGCAAAACTGTCCAACATGGCTAAACCAACAAATGATAAAAACGTTTAGAAGGAAACTAAGAATTCATAATTTCCAACAACTATCGTAAATCTAAAGCCATTTACTGCATACAACAATACCTGTGGTGTCCATAACTTCTTGAATATTTGTTTATCACACTTAGCACGGTTAAGATAAATATCGCACCTGGCGTTAAGCAAAATGGTATCAAGCTGCGTACAATTACGTAATCTTGACCTTGTCTACTTAAGAAATAGCGCTTTGGGGAACAAAGACATATGTAAATCACAAAGGATTTATCATGTATTTGTACTATGTAGCCTCACTTTCAAATAATGACCACAGGGTCATTGTCAGGGTCATGGGTCAGTTCGTGAGATGTACATTTTGCGTCAGTTCAGTTTTGAGAGTTCATATGTGTGCAATGTATCTCAAGCTTCTGCAAATTCAATCAAAATTAAAGGAATATTTTTCCACAAAGGCTACCACATAATTTCTGTAAGTGTTTTATTCATGGTATATTTCATATTGTTGGATCAACATTATTGTTATTATCAATGTACGCTGTAATATTATCATTTGTTTTGAATTAGTGTATTTTTATCGGGTGCGTTGGTTATAAATTTAAGTGTAAAATCTTTTCCCATGTGCTATGAGGTTTCAATAGTAAAATGTATAGTAGAAGTCATTAGCCATTGATAGAAATTGCTTATTTCAATTGTAGATCAACAATTCAACACAATTCAACTCACTTCAAAACAAGGCGTCTAAGTACAAAGTACAACTGACCAGGCCACTATATATAAAGTATTACCAGCTAATCAGCTTAAAAGTGAACCTCACTACGGATTTGTAAACATGGCTGCCAGTGAGCGTGTACGGGTTCCAATTTCTTTGTATAATGCTTCCATGTCTGCAGTAATTGGATCATATAATGATCATAAGAAAGATATAGACATTCTACCACCTGATGTCCAGTTTGATATATACTATAGGCTTTACCTTAAAGGAGAATTTGTTCTTCTTGGACAAGCCTTTTGCGAACTAGATGTCATGGATCGTGTTTTGAAAGTACGTGATCAACGTCGGTTGGTGCACCGTTGTTTTCAAACTGTAATGGATCATTATCAAGAAAATCCTGCAAGAGCATTAGCAGATTCTTATTGTGAAAGGTGTTGTGCACAGCGTGCAGATACTCATGCCATTCAAGAAAGGTGCATAAAGCTAGGGATTTCTCTTGGTCGATTCTTAAGTGACTCCGGCTGGAATTCTGATGCTGGACGAATTTATTCTGCAGCGCTGCAGTTAACCAATACAACAGATCTACCGCAGAAGTGGAAGTTCGTACTTGAAATTCGCTTGGGGCTTGTTCATGTGAAAACTGAAGATTGTAAATACACTAAAGCTGACGAGATTTGGAATGACGCTTCTTTGTATATAGCAAAGGCTGAAAAA